>NIVC01000323.1:0-220000 GCA_002269645.1 Macrostomum lignano
GGTAGAAAGAAGGGGTGAGACAGGTGGATAGAATGGGTGAGACAGGTAGATAGAATGGGTGAGACAGGTAGATAGAAGAGTTGAAACAGGTAGATAGAAGGGGTGAGACAGGTAGATAGAATGGGTGAGACAGGTAGATAAAAGGGGTGAGACAGGTAGATAGAAGGGGTGAGACAGGTAGATAGAATGGGTGGAACAGGTAGATAGAATGGGTGAGAAAGGTAGATAGAAGGGGTGAGATGGGTAGATAGAAGGGGTGAGACAGATGAAGGGGTGAGACAGGTAGATAGAAGGGGTGAGACAGGTAGATAGAAGGGGTGAGACAGGTGGATAGAATGGATGAGACAGGTAGATAGAAGGGTTGAGACAGATAGATAGAAGGAGTGAGACAGGTAGATAGAAGGGGTGAGACAGGTAGATAGAAGGGGTGAGACAGGTAGATAGAATGGTTGAGACAGGTAGATAGAAGGGGTGAGACAGGTGGATAGAATGGGTGAGACAGGTAGATAGAAGGGTTGAGACAGATAGATAGAAGGGGTGAGACAGGTAGATAGAATGGGTGAGACAGGTAGATAGAAGGGGTGAGACAGGTGGATAGAATGGGTGAGACAGGTAGATAGAAGGGTTGAGACAGATAGATAGAAGGGGTGAGACAGGTAGATAGAATGGGTGAGACAGGTAGATAGAAGGGGTGAGACAGGTAGAAAGAAGGGGTGAGACAGGTAGATAGAAGGGGTGAGACAGGTAGCTAGAAGGGGTGAGACAGGATGTAGCCCCAAAGAAGTAATATTTTGAATAAGTAGATATTCATTTGCTAAAACAACCAAGATTTGTCTCCAATATAATCCGGTGAAAAAATACGCTACAAAATATCCATATAAAGCATTCAAACGAAATTAACGACAGCTAAATAATTAGATTTTACATCAACAGGTTAGTAAAGACTGAAACAAAAAAGTAAAAAGGAAAAAATACCTACAGGTTAGACATTGAAACCTTTCGAAAGAGATTTAACCTTTCGCTCAACTTAATTAATCATCTTAATCTTTTGGTGGCCAGCGCTACAGTATAAACAACAAATTCTTGAGCTTGTTCAGAAATACACTCGTGATTAAATTGATTTGACAGAAGATTTCTAAAATTAAAACAAACAGCCTCTTCTAAAACGAGGAACTTTTTAGTTTTTGGCTTAAAAGTTAATCAACCCACATGTTTGTTGAGTCAGTAGTTTTAAAGTTTAGTTCCGTTTCAGCAGCTCAATAATCGAATCCAGCTTGCTGTCCAACTCTTTGATTTTGCGTCGCTGCTGTCTCAGCCGAGAGGTAGTCTTTCGGTAGCGACTGTCATCGGGACCGGCGTCTGGCCCTGGCTCAACCGTTGATGTCGCCGCTCGAAGCTCGGCAGTCAGTCTCGCTTCTAGAGCTCGAAGCTTATCGTCGATAACAGCTTCCGGAACCAAATTTGAGAAAGCCTGTCGGAAGTGGCAGGCACCTGTTGCTGCTGCTCCCGAACTTGCACGCCCTGCGCCAGACTCTCTTCAACCTTGTCTAGCCGCCCTGTCAGCCTTTGAGAAGTCTCTTCCTGTCGGTCAGCCATGGCACCCAGCCTCGAGTCGAGTTGCTCCTGCAGCGTGTCCATCAGGTTGCCAGTGTGCGCTTTCAATCCGTCGAAGTCGCTTCGATTGCGGGTCACCTCTCGGCTAAGCTGAGGCCGGCAACGCCGGAAGCGAGTGGCCTGGAACCTCAAGAAGCTGACGTACTCGTCTGGGTAGTCGCTTTCGTTAAGCCACCATTCCTGAAACGTTTTTTGAGGTTAGGAATCGTTTTGAGTTCTTTTTTAATTTCCCGTTTAGTTCCAACAAAAATTGAATTCAATTTAGACACGTCGACATTCGATTTGATTATACTACTTCACGCCATGTGGTTAAATTTTTTAATTAGAAAAGTCGTCTGTGCAAAGGCCAATGTCATAGGCTGTGGAAAAAGTTGCCCGTCTCTTCGGCTTACGTTAAAAACATATAAGCATTACGCCTGATATTAAGCTTTCTAGCTTGAGATATCAGCCTCGTCTTCGAGCCTTTGCATCTTAGTAAATCCCTCTTGGTATCTTGTAATCGAATGGATAGATATGGAACGGATCATACATGATATGCATGCATCAAATTCGCACTATTCCTACGAAGTTTTGAATCCCAAGACTTACACTTTTATCGGTAGGTTGCACTCTTGCGCCTCGAACAAACCGCATGATAGGAAGAACAATCTCGCTGATGAAGGACACAGGCGGTGGCAAGGGCCCAAGGGTCTGGTACTCGCGCAGCATCTCAAAGTAGGTCCTACGCCAAATTCCCAGAGCCCGACTGTCCATTCGACTGACTCGAAGGCTGAACAACGCAATCAACAGGTTCACCATGACGATGTTCACCAGGAAAAGGAATACAAATAACAGTAAGTTTTTGAACCACGCTAATCCCTGAGGATGCGCCACTTTGCCAATTGTTTGGTTGACCGTGGCAGACGACGGCTCCAACGAAGTAGTGTCGAAGGTAGTGAACAATAAGTTAAACGGCAGAGTAAAAACCTGTAGTATCACCTTCCAAGCGTAGCCGCTACCATTCATCTCTGAGGCTGGGGAGAAGATCACGGGAAGAGTAGATTGAAGAACAGCACACCGAAGACGTAAAATATTATCATCACAATTGCCAAAAATGGCAGGAGGTCGAGAATTAGCAGACTGCTCAGCATGGAGATGACTGGTCCAGTTCTTTCATGATAGCTGAGGAAAGCGACAGATCGAAATCCCCACAGAGTGAAAGATATAGTTAGCATCATTTGGCACGCATAAGTTGTGTTACTGTCTTCGACTACGTAGAAGATTATCCACTTCCAGAACAGTCCGATCCATAGAAACAGGATGGCGAAGCAATCAAATAAGTTAATCGCATCCTGGAAGTACGATGGGCATCTGATTATTCGTTTATTGACATAGAAGTTTTTCAAGGCTCTGCGGCGCCAAAAATCTGCAAATTCCTGCACAGTGTAGGAGGCTGCGTACAAAGATAGCAGGATGTCCGGGATCACGGTGTAGAAAGTCATTTTGAAGTCTAGAATGTACCAGGCTGCGTAGGCCAAGAAGATGACGAAAGCGACGTGGTGAATGTAGAACTTCACTTTGGGAGTGAACGGATCAGTAAAGCGTTTTTTCTTGCCGCTGGCCTCCGTGTACTGCGGCCTCGGGTGCCAGGCTTTCCGGGCGACATTGTGCATGCAGTCAGTTTCAATTAGCTCGCTGCAGTCGGACTCTTCCACCATGTCGAACAGGGTGATGTACTCGAAGGAGGATCTGTCTGCATTGTCAGCGCACCTGCACGGGAACATAGGTCCAGGATTTTCTCCGTTATTGTCTCTTAGGTCGCCGCGGATGTAGTCAATCAACAGGTTCCTTTCCTCTTCGCTGGCTGACATATATAGATCGTCTAAAGCGTTAACCACTATGCAGATAATCTTGCCCTGGAGCTCCTTTAGCTGCTCGAGCCTGCCCTGTCTCTGGGCGATTTTCGGCTTGAGATAGACCAGCAAACTAATGCAAGCCGGAATTAGTTCAAATTGGCGGGTCAGAATCAAGTCAGGCAAGATGTTCATCTTGTCGAAGAAGGCGGCAACGTCAATCACCAATAGCTCAGAGACTACGCTAAAGAGCTTTTGGTTCAAAAACTCTTCGGATTTGTCGAAGTAGCGATTACTGTCATATGTGTCAGAATTTAGCTTCTGGGCTAAGTACATCGGCAGACACCTTTCCGTGTCTGAAGTGACCAGATTCAAGCTGAAGGCACTTCTTAAGATACGTGACGAGTCCAGTTCGATAGCTCTGAGCAATACGTCCCAGTCTGTGCGGCTGACGTCTTTTTTTGCCACTGCAACCGCAGTTTCAGGCGGCTTCTCCGATAGACTCACAGCTGATCCTCGTCGTTTGCTTGGCTTGTCGTCGCAGACGCTATGGGAATCCCCTCTTGGGCCTTCCACTCTCAGCGATTCGTGGGCGATTGAGGCAATCAGCTGACGAGAATTCGATCTGTCTGGAAGCTTCAGTGCTCTTTGAGCAGGATCCACTAGGCGCCATAGATCGGTCATTGTCAGGCCTTTCTGACAATCTTCGGCAACCTCCAGCACCTCGTCGAGTTTTCCTTTCTCATAGGCATAGTCGATGCAGGACATGCCGCTGTGGGTCACGTTCTGCAGCAACAGACCTTGCCGAAGTAAGTATCGAATATTCGCCTTGTTGCCAGCTTCGCAGGCAAAATGCAGACACGTGGCTCCCTTGTTGGCGTCCATGGTTACTGTTAAGCGCAGCAGGTCGGGCACCTGCAGCTCCGACAGCTTTGCCAGAGGCTTGACAATCTCGCGCAGCCGATATCGACCAGCAAAGGCGTGAATGGCGTGCAAGCCGCTGGAGTTATTGAGCAATTGCTTGAACATTTTCTTATAGGTATCAAAAGTTGCGGCTTTCATCATGATGAGTGCGAGGCACCTTTCGAGCATTGTTGTACTGTGCAGGCAGTTCTGACCTACATTGTTCTCACAGACTAGGCGAACACCCGATTTAACTAGCGTATTCATCATGGACAAGAATTCCTGAATCTCATTGTCGCTGTGTCGGTGCTTCTCGCTCTGGAACAGCGAATGCAGCAGCGTGTTTCCGTCACCATCGACTCGAAGAATCTCCGCCGGAGCCATCTTCAGCAGGTGACTGGCAGCCGAGGCGCTGCACGAACTGACGGCCAGGTACAGAACAGTCTGTTTCTTGTTATTTTGCCAGCCGAGACACCACCAACCGACAGTTTGAGCAGCTTTGAGGACGATTTCGATCTTGCTGTCGCTGCGTACGGCTTCGTGCAAGCAGGTGTTGCCATCTTCATCGCGTAAGCTCAAACAGTCTGAATCTGCTTCTTGCACCAGCTTCTTGCAGAGCTCGGTGCTGCATGTCAACACAGCGTGGTACAGGACCGATTGCTTCTTGGCGTTCTGCCAGGTCAAACACTCGGGTCCAATAGTGTCCAAGGCGGCTGAAAGTATCTCCTCTTTGTTGTTGTCAATCATGTGCAAACAGGTGCTACCGATTTCATTGCGCAAGCTTAGCGTTTCTGAGCCAGCCAGGGCCACGAGTTTCTTGCCGACCTCGACGCTGCAAGACTCTAGGATCCGGTGCAAGACGGACTGCTTGCGATAGTTCTGCCAGCCCAGACACTCCGGTCCAGCAGCTTCAATCGCAGCAAAGATTACTGCTTCATCGCGATTGTCGGCGGCATAGTGGGCCCAAGAATTTCCTTCCTCGTCTTTTAAAGCCAGCAACTCGGAACCGGCCTGCGCCAGCAGCCGCTCTGCGGTTGCCGCATCGCAAGTGGCCATCGCCTCGCTCAGCACGGTGCGTCTTCTAGCATTCAGCCAGCCAAGGCACTGCTGGCCAATCGCTTCTAAGTAAGCGAGGAGGGCATCTTTGCTCCGGCGATTCCTGGCAGCCCAATGAGCGCAGGTGTCTCCGTTGGCGTCCTTCTGTTCGAGGACTTTTCGCTTTACCTGGCTAAACAGCGGAGCCAAGCTCTTGCCCGAGTGGTAGCGGGAGGCGAAGTGCAAAGGCGTCATCTTGGCCTTGTCCGACTCGGTCAGACTGTCAATTCCGACCAGATTAATCAGCAATTGAAGCGTTTCCTGACCTTTTGAGTGCATAGCAGCGTAGTGGATGAGAGTTCGCCTAGTGCGTTGGTCGCGTTCCAGCGTTAAGGTTGAAGTCCCGGAGCCGGCAAGCTCCGTGAGCAGCCGGTTAGCCGTCTCGAACTCAAAGCTGCGAGCCAGACGAAGCAACCGCTGCGACAGCGGCAAGGCGGGCTGCTCTCCGTCAGCGCCGAGTACTAACTCGGCTGGTTGCTGCTCGCTGGTAGCTTGATTGTCTGTCTGCTCAATAAGATCCGACTCGTCCTTCCAGTAGTCCTCGATCTCTTTGTCTTCATCGTCTTCTGAGTCATCGGCCTCTCTGTCGGACTGGACTGATGAGCCGCTGGCGTCCTCGCCCGTTAAATTGGCCTCGGATTCGTCTTCAGATTTTTCGGCGCGCTCATTTAGTTCGGATGCTTTGAGCGACATCGTTTCGCTCCTTCTGTTTAAATTGCGATGTCAAAAACGATTTCAGAAAATAATTACAGATGGCGCATGCAAGCAGAATTATCGTACATTTTTCCTAATTAGGCACGCATTAGATCTTGATTAGTATTCGCTTCCCTCTAGTAGGTTGCTAGGACTCTGGCCTTGTAGAGGCCATTGAATTTTGGTTAACAATAAGTTATTAACCAGACGCTTCGCCAACGGGGGGACAGGGGGACATGCCCCCCCCCCAGTAAAAGCTATGCCAATGCTGTCCCCCCTTCACCCCACCTTGTGACTCGTTGTGGTAATCAGTTGAGTAATTTTTTCTGGGGGCCAAACTATAGCATTAGGCGCCAAAATGAGTGCCTGCGGCGCTAAAAGGAATGCCTGCAGCACCAAAATAAGAGCCTGCGGCGCTAAAATGAGTGCCTGCGGCGCTAAAATGAGTGCCTGCGGTGTCAAAAGGAGTGCCTGCGGTGTCAAAAGAGTGCCTGCGGCACCAAAATGAGCGCTGACAACACGATTGTCAAAATAATGGAATTGTCGGAATTTAGTCATGTAACATAGTGAATTCTTGGCTTTGTCCCTCACCATTGAATTCATGGCGACGCTCCTGATAGTAACAAAGCCATATGAAACCCCATGACCCCTTTTGACATTACTTAACAAAAGATTAAAAAAATGATAACATATAACAACTATTAATATTTGAAGGAGGGCTGAGGGGGCACTTTGGCTAAATTGCAGTATGAAGTTGTGTTTTATTTAAATAATCCATTTTTTAGAGAATCAGTTCACCGGCTCAAATAAAAAATTCTCGTCGAACTTACCTATAGCACGAAAGTGCAGTGCTTCTACAAGTTCAATAGTTTTTAAACGACGTATTTGACGTCTTTAGGTGGACTTGGCTAACCTCAGCCCAATATGTTACAGCGTCTAAAATACAGTAGCTGTCGACTTCAGCGCGCAGGGACAATAGAGAAAACTCTTGTCGCTATAACAGCTGGATGAGACTATGAGAGGCGGTCAGCTTGCAATTGTTCTCCTCTTGCTATGCACAGAAACTCTTCCCCGTACCAGCCTATAGCGATGTAGCAGCATGGCCAGATGGCGGTGAGGCAGTGAAACGCAGAGACTGCATGCCCACTGCGTGTCAGGTGGTTTATGGTTAAAAAAATAGTATAAAGAAGCTGAATGGCAAGTTTTTCTTAACCCACAGCGCTACTGACGATACACAAAAAGACTCTTCTCTACCCTAACGCCGCTTGGGCGATGCGGTCAAGAGACGAAGAATGAACGCTTTCTAATGATTGAGTACGAAAATTTGCCCTGAGTTCTCACCACCGTACAGCACCTTTTTTGACTAATATTTGTAGAGTTCAAATTCAACCTTTTGTCTCCATCATCATGGCCTGTTCGACAGAAGAATTTACTCAGCTTGTCGGTAACTTTAAAGTACGCCTCTCGACTAAATATTTTAAGCGAATAGAAATTTCAACCCGTCAAAAATCTTTTTTCATGTCAAGTAGCCTACTAAGTACTCAATGCGGCAAATGAAAATAAAATCCTTTCTTTTAACCTCTCTCTGTCTGGAACTACAGCCATCTAACCAACTTTGAAATATTTTGGTAATTTTTTTATATTATACAGAAACTCCACTGAAACGTAGTCGCAATCGTTTTTATATTTTTTATTTTACCGTAAAAATACAGGGCATCCTCTGATATTTCTACTCACCAAAGTAGAGTAGTTCGCACGCGTCAGAAGTGGTTTAATTTGTGTCGCGGCATCAGCTAGATTGCAGTTCTGCATGCAGCACAGCACAGCGCACTGTAAATAGCGGCTCTCACAGCCTGTGCAGCCGGTGGGCCGCAGCCTGGGGGATCTGGATTTGAGCCAAAAGCAATTCCGAAGCTTACCCTAGCTGTCGCAAAAAACTGGCCGATTTATGGTTGGGAGCGGCAAGTCCCTCAGGCTAACTCGATACCCATTTTTGCACTTAATTTATCAACAATTAGGAATTGCGAGTTACATTTGATGTACCTGTGTGTTGAACATTTTATCTTAAAGACTCTCCACTCCAATTGCTTAATATTCAATAAATTCAATAACATAGACATGTACATTTATATATCTCAGCGGCACTGCACATGTATCATGTACATATGATTTCAAGTTATCATTTACACTGTACATGCATACTGATAATATGACCTGCCCTAATTCAATACAATACATTGTTTTTAGTTTGCATACCTGTATTTGTCAATTTTGCTATTGAAATGAGAATTTTGACATAAACTACTGATTTCTTTGCCTATTTTCAGTAGTATGTTTGGTCCACTTTTGGCAATTTAATGATGAGAAATGCAGCCGGTTGCGCCAAGTCGCTCAGCTTCAACTCAAATAGCCGCATTGCCTGCCGCATCTGTCGGTGGGCCGCGGACCGGGGGATCTGGGCTTGAGCCAACAGCAACTCCTGATCAGTGCTTCTGGGACGGCTGGCCGATGTGGCTGGTCGGACCGGCAAATCGATGTTCTGCAGTCAGAATCAAACGCCATCACGTCATTACTGAACTCTCTCTGCATCGAACTGGTTTTAGGGCCGCCTTTTACAGGCTTGATTGGTTTCAGACACATGAGCAGAACCGCAAATCTCGATCCTTGACTGTTTTAGATGTGAAGTTTTAGCTTGTCAAATTTTGATGTTTGGGAATAATTCATAGCATTTTCTGACAATACCATATGATGAATTACTGTATAGGTTTCTGTTTTTTCTCTTCTCAAAGTAAAAAATACATGCAGTATTATTATGCTTCTACTCACCACAGTAGAGTAGTTCGCACGCGTCAGAAGTGGTTCAATTTGTGTCGCGACATCAGTTGGATTGCAACAGCCCAGCACAGCGCACTGTAAATAGCGGCTCTCACAGCCTGTGCAGCCGGTGGGCCGCAGCCTGGGGGATCTGGATTTGAGCCAAAAGCAATTCCTCAGCTTTCCCTGTCGCAACAAACTGGCCGATTTCCGGTCGGGAGCGGCAAATCCCTCAGGCTAACTCGATACCCACTTTTTGTCGTTAATTACGGTAGTGTAGGCATTTTTTATACTCGTAGAAATTAATAATACATGTGTTACTTTTACACTTTGCTATGTAAACAGTATTCACCTGAACTTCGTATCTTGATTAAGCAAATGCAGAAATTTGGTATCTATTTGAGCTGTCTCGATTTCAAATTTCTCTACCGAGGTGAGTAGTAATATAATAATATTGCAAGCATTATCACTTTAAGAAGTGGAAAATGCAGAAACTTATGCGGTATAGTTAATCATACACAAACCTATGCGTAATAATTACTAGTATTATTCCCGAATATTAGGATTTAACAAGCTGAAACTGAGTGTGTATATATGGTGGAAAATTTTATCCAGTTTAAGATGTATTTTGACTCATGTGCCCGAAACCTCCGCTCCCAAGCCTGATGCTGAGCGCAGAATATGAGTTTGAACCCAGAAGCCGCAGCTGCCTCACCGCGGCAACACTACGTCGACCAGCTCGGCACAAAAGCAGCAAAAGTGGGTGTCGAGTTGGACCGAGGGAGTCGTGCCGGTCCGACCAGCCGCATCGGCCAGCCGTCCCAGAAGCACTGATCAGGAGTTGCTGTTGGCTCAAGCCCAGATCCCCCGGTCCGCGGCCCACCGACAGATGCGGCAGGCAATGCGGCTACTTGAATTGACGCTGAGCGACTTGGCGCAACCGGCTGCATTTCTCATCATTTTAAATTGCCAAAAGTGAACTAACTGTACTACTTACAGAAGGCAAAGAAGTCAGTAGTAGTTTATGCCAAATTTCTCATTTCAATAGCAAAATACACAAATACAGGTATCTTGAGGTATACAAACTGAAAACAATGTACTTAATTGAATTATTATTGAATTAGGGCAGATCAACCAATATTCATGTACATGTACAGTGTAAATTGTATAGCTTGAAATCATCTGTACACGATACATGTGCACTGTGCATATGCATGTATTGCATGCATCAGGGGCACTCATTTTAGCGCCACAGGCACTCAGTTTAGCGCCACGGGCACTCATTTTAGCGCCACAGGCACTCATTTTAGCGCCACAGGCACTCATTTTGGCGCCACAGGCACTCATTTTAGCGCATGCAGGCACTCAATTTAGCGCCACAGGCACTCATTTTGGCGCCACAGGCACTCATTTTAGCGCATCAGGCACTCATTTTGGCGCCGCAGGCACTCATTTTAGCGCCACAGGCACTCATTTCAACGCTGCAGGCACTCATTTTAGCGCCACAGGCACTCATTTTAGCGCCACAGGCACTCATTTTAGCGCCACGGGCACTCATTTCAACGCTACAGGCACTCATTTTAGCGCCACAGGCACTCATTTTAGCGCCACAGGCACTCATTTTTGCACCCTAAAGCAAATGTAGAGCCTCAAGTTTGAGTTTAAAAGTTCTTCCCCTGAGAGAGTGGCGACGCCCGGCCGGCCTTGGCATGTTTTTTATTGTCGAATATTAAGCAATTGGAGTGGAGAGTCTTTAAGATAAAATGTTCAACACACAGGTACATCAAATGTAACTCGCAATTCCTAATTGTTGATAAATTAAGTGCAAAAAGTGGGTATCGAGTTAGCCTGAGGGATTTGCCGCTTCCGACCGGAAATCGGCCAGTTTGTTGCGACAGGGAAAGGTGAGGAATTGCTTTTGGCTCAAATCCAGATCCCCCAGGCTGCGGCCCACCAGCTGCACAGCTTGTGAGAGCCGCTATTTACAGTGCGCTGTGCTGGGCTGCTGCAATCCAACTGATGTCGCGACACAAATTAAACCACTTCTGACGCGTGCGAACTACTCTACTGTGGTGAGTAGAAGCATAATAATACTGCATATATTTTTTACTTTAAAGAGAGAAAAAAACAGAAACCTATACAGTAATTCATCATATGGTCAGAAAATGCTATGAGTTATTCCTAAACATCAAAATTAACGAGCTAAAATTTCACATGTATACTTAATATGTATGAGTCAAAGAGATTAGCGATTCTGCTCATATGTCTGAAACCAATCAAGCCTGTAATAAAAGGCGGCCCTAAAATAATTTTGATGCACGGACAGTTCAGTAATGACGTGATGGCGACTGATTCTGAGCGCAGAACATCCGTTTGAACCCAGAAGCCGCAGCTGCCTCACTGGCTACCCAACATCGACCAGCTCGGCACAAAGTTTGCAGCAGCAAAAGTGGGTGTCGAGTTGGACCGAGGGAGTCGTGCCAGTCCGACCAGCCACATCGGCCAGCCGTCCCAGAAGCACTGATCAGGAGTTGCTGTTGGCTCAAGCCCAGATCCCCCGGTCCGCGGCCCACCGACGATGCGGCAGGCAATGCGTGGCTATTTGCGTTGAAGCTAGGAGCGACTTGGCGCAACCGCGCGCGCTGCTTTCTCATCAAGAAATCGCCAAAGTGCACCAACCATACTACTTACAGGAGGCAAGGGAAGCTTACTCGTTTCCTAGATGCATACTTTTAAATAAACTATTTGTTGCAAGTTTTCGGGGGTCTTACGAAAATTATTTTCATTTGCTACTCATAGTAGTTGCTTTTAAAATATTAAAGCAGAGTCTTTAATTGTTTCTTGAATGTCAAAAGTTTTAGCTTTAAATTTTATAAAATACTTTTATTATTTTCATTAGATAACAATTGTATTAAAACATAATTTTGTTGAAACGTTCTCTGCGCGCGTGTTCAATTGTCCTTATTGCAAGAATCTGTAAGGCATCGATGAACGAGCTGGGATTCATTTTCGGCTAAAGACAGCTAATACTGACTAGTATTAATCCCACTAACATCATTCAATAAATATTAACATTTACAGAAATAAAATTCGAATAGTTTAATCTATTTATTACGCTTCTAAACAAACTTTTCATAGTTTTTATAGACCTTTGCCCAGTTTGTTATTAGACTACAGAACTTAGAAGACTGATTAAGAACTAAACAATGGACTTGGCTCTTCCAGGCAACTTGCAAGATGGTATGTGAAATTTTAAATTGTCACTCCTATAATCATGATTTTCCTAAAATAGGCCTTGGCCTATAGCTATAGCCTGTAGGCTATTTTAGAATGTCAATTTTTTCTCTGCTTGTGTATAGTATGGAACAACCATGTGATGCTGTAGGCCTATGCCGCCTATATATCCTTTTTATGCTTGTTTAATCACTAATATCCAATTACAAGGCATATTTATAAATGGTCTTGGCATACTATATAATAATTGTTATAAATATGGCATTAACAAAGCTTATTTATGCCTAGCTTGAGTTTTTAAGTATTGGAAAATCTAAAATATTTTATAGACCTAATATTTTGAACAATAGCAATATTATTAAATAAAATTAACTAATAAACTATTTTTGCTACAATATAGAGCCACCCCATTTGCCTCCCTACTTTCTTGGGGTCTTTACTTTCCAAAATCTATCCTTTAATAAATTTCTAGTTTTATTACTAACAAGCTATAATATTTAACACCAAAGAACCAGAATTAAAAAAACAAATTTCTTATAATTTTATGCTTTCTTTCTTAGAAAGTTTTATTCTATTATATAGTTCACCCCATCAATTGAAGTAGGGGCAGAGAAAAGGAAATTTTTTTCTTGGCTTGGCTAACACCAATTTGAGTGGTTCTGACTTTTGAATCACCACCGGCATTGAGTTTGCATGAATTAAATCTGGAAAATTGCGCAGACAAATCCCAACAAAATTTCTCCTGTTTTACTCTGGTTACTAGGGTCCTCAATTCCAGGGGGAGGGTAGTCCTTATAAGGCCACAGCCAGACCAATGGTGCAAATAGAGCATTAGTTGGCTGGTAAAGTGGACATTATGGGTCAAAGTTTGGCAAGAACAAAAAACATAAGGAGAGAATAGTCTAAATTAAAACAACCAAAAACTGGGGCACAGAGGCCAAAACAGGGAAATGATGGGCCAACTAGGAATTTGGATAATGACAAAGGTGACATCAGGGTAGCACTTCAGGGTGGATGTATGACCAAACCCAGGAAGAAAACAACACAACCAGGGGGTGGAACAAATTCAAAAAATCATGTAGTAAACCCCATTTACTACATAATATACATTTTTATCTCTATTATTAAGTCAGCTTCACTACCATTCCATATATGCCCAACCTCAAAATTTCATCCATCCAGTACAACTTAGTTTTGTTCAGATTTGCAACTTAGTTCCTCCTGATTGCGACTTAGTTCCTCTCAATTGTGACTTAGTTCCCCTGATGGTGACTTAATTTTCACTTTGTATATGACTTTTCTTGCCTTTTTCTCTTTTCTCCTCCTCTCTTTCTCTCTCCTCTTTCCCCTCTCTCTTGTCTCCCTCCTTTCTTTTCCTTTTCTCTTCCTCTCCTTTCTTTCTTCCCCCAATTTTTTGTTTTTTTTCATTTTTGATTTTGCAACTTCCTTGGCTAGTGATCATTTCACCTGTCCAGTTTGGTTAGGTTGGACAGGTGTTGAGCATGTGCTGCATGTATGTTCACTAGGCCTACCCCACTTTCTTTTGCTTGAACTAATATGCCTTTTGTTTAGACTTTGTAAACAGCCACTCACACTTAGTTCATGTATCATTATTCACTTGTCATTAAAATTGACAATTGAAAGGAATTCTATATTTTTAGAAGACAAAAATTTTGTTGGCCAAATAATAAAGGTACTATAAAAGTGCAAGCCAGATTATAATATTAAAGACAAATGAAGTTTGCAGGCCACATAAAAAGTCTTTGTAGGCCAGATCTAGCCTGCAGACCAGAAGTTGCCAACCTTGGTATAAATGAATCTATTGTCTATTATGTCTAATATTTTACAATTATTTCAGTTCTATAAATTTGACTCTACTTATAACATTACAATTTACTTGTATAGATAATGATTAAGTTTCAAAATGACTCCAATAAAAATTTGGCTCAAACCAAATATTCTTTATAATTGTATTGACTTGAAATTTTAGTATTAATATTATAGCAAGTATTTTAATATATAAAATTGTAATGAATAAGTTTAAAAATTGTCTTTGTCTTTTTGAACTGGTTGTTTTCTATTATCACATTTCAAATTAATAGACAAAAGGACTAAGGCCTAGAAACCTATACTAGCTTTTGGATTGTTTTTGTGTTTGTTTTGGTAGGCATTCTAATTTTAATTAAGCTTTTTACTAAGATAGAGTATATAATTGTAGCTAATTCAAATACCAATGGGCTACATAAATTATGATCACTATTTCTTTTTGCATTACAATGTCTTGAGCTTGAAATACACACAAAGTTCTAGCTAACATAATAAGCTGAAGCTCTAACCAATCTTCAACATTTCAGTGCGCACAGTTGAAAAGAATTCAAAGCCTTTAGGCGTGGAACTGGTCTCGGCCAAGCATAGCCAAGTCAGCACACCTGGTGACTTAGTGAGTTTGGCCCAGCAAATTGAGAAGGTAAGAAGAATAAATCTTAATGCTTCTAAATTGTATACAGTATTTTTGCATGTCACAGAGTAGAGTACTGCTTATTCTATAAGATCTTTGTTCACTCTTCCTGCTGATCAATCAAATTAATCTAATTGTTAAATATCGATTTTGAGCAGTGTAAAAGCGACAATGGCTACATTAGGGTTATTTGTCTAGCTAAATTGAAACTCGTGCAATCGTGCAGCACTCGTTTATCTCCAAGCACTTTTGTAAACTCTAACTTGCCAGAAAATTCTATCCCTAGCCAGTGGGCCCATTTATTCACAGGGCCATTAGCCAGTTGCTAGTGCAAACAGCAATTGAGTAGCTTTGCTGCTGTAATTCGCTTTATTTAAACTACATTCACAGCCTGATCTTTGCTAAGCTCAGTGTAAATATATGCATCGACTGAAAGCGTGTTTAAATACGTGGTTTGTTTGATGCAGTGAAGTCGTTCAGCTTAAAAATCGCTCCCAGGTTCTGACTAAGCTCAGCAAAGCGATTATTGTCTGACAGAGAGCCAGATTTGCTCTTAATCGATCATCGGCATCGTCATGATGTCTGGATATCGACAGCGCTTGTTGGAGTCTTTTTTGGGCTGCTTATCGGAGACCACAGCCCACGGACTGGTGCGTCTCAAAGACAGCGGATCCGACGGCAGACGGCGACCTCTGCAAGTGAAGACTGTGTGGCTATTAGCCATTCTAGCCTCCTTGGCCTATTGTTCGGTGAAAGTGTACGAGTCTTACAAAACATTTACTAGCGGCGATGTGGCCACGGTTATTAAGGCGAATTCCGTTCCATTTGTGTTTCCCGATGTGTACCTGTGCCACGAGAGCGCCATATCCGGCAGCTATTCGGTCGCACTCAGCCATCGGGACAGCGAAGAGCTTAATCGCTACAGACGATTAGTAAACGCAACAGTAGCTGGATTCTCCGATGCAGAGACCCGACTGTACAACTATGCGATTCGATTAATCAACAGTTTGCCATATCAGTTTGTTTCCAATCGGTTAGGTCGTCAGCTGCAATCTGTACTTTATTACGACGTTGTTGGCGTTCAAACTTACACAGTGAATACTACTCATCTGAGCATATTTCACGATCCTGGTTGGTTTAATTGCATCTTACTTAGTCTGCCTGACAAAGTTAGAAGATCCATGCAAGATTCCAACACGATGATCAGCTTGATGCTCTATTCGGATCCGCCCATTCCGGACCCGCTCGACAACTCAACTTATCAGGATATGCATCCTTACATTGATGGAGGCTACATCAATTTAAAGCCGTACGATTTGGACGCCTTTTATGGTCTAGATGCGACACGATCAAGCGGATATCGGGTCTTTTTAACTGACCAAGGCAGCTATCCAACTACATTCGACACCCAGCTGATTGTTGGTACTGGTCAGAAGCATCAGATAGTTGTCAAAATGCAGAATATTGGCTATGATGTGAAGGATTTTGATGGTAAATGCGTCAGCGGTGACACCAATGAGGTCATCGGGGTGCTGAATCCCTACACAGGTGACATGGACTCTTACCCGTACAATCGGGCAATGTGCTGGTACAAAGAAGCTGCTAGACTATCCCGCCTCTGGTATAACTGCTCGGTGTGGCGTTATCCCACAATGTGGTTAGATCGCGATTTGCCTTCTTGTTTTAACATGTCGTCAATAGACGATCCGGGCTTCTCTAACGTCCTTTTTGATGCCGAACGAAATCAATTGTTATCGAAAGCTTGGCTGGCTTGTAAAAATGTCATCCCGTGCAGTAGTCGGGTGTACACTTATCAGTATTCGTCAAGTTTTTGGCCAAGTCAACGAGCCTGGCAAAATTTTCGTCGCACCTATTCAGCTTATCGCGCAGACTTACCAGCGGGTGCTGTCCGGCACCCGGGTATCGATTATCTATTGAGCAATGCCACGGATGAGTTTGCAAAAGAATCACTTCTTGTATTGACTTTTTCCGCTGCTGAGGGTACCAGCCAGTCTTTGCAGTTGTCTCTGGCCTATGACTTCAACTCTCTTATCGCCGATATTGGAGGCCTAATGGGTTTGTTTCTTGGCATGTCACTGCTGTCGCTGTTGGAACTTTTAGAGCTGCTGCACGATCTAATATGCTGCTTGTTTTGTTCCACTACTGATAGTCATGTTGAAGAAATTCAGATTGTTGAAGCTTCAGTTGCTGGTGCAGCTAGTGAATCGTCATTTTCCAGAAATACCTGACTAACTTGCGCTTATTGAAATTGCTGCACAATACTCCGATTTGGGTAAAATGAAATCACGATTTTACGGAAATCGACTGCTTGACAGATATGCTAGAACTTTTAATATAGAGACGGATATTGTTCTGTTAAATGTAAAATATTTTTATACGGGTACTTTTTACAAGCAATTGACATTTCATAAGCCTCAAGCCTCAATTCCAACAATCTGCAATGTAAAGCTTATAGAATATGATGACCAATATTTGTTTCTCTTCAATGTTGTAAAGTTGCAAGTTTTTGGGATTTTTTGTTATGAAAGATTAGCTTGTAAATCGCGCCTCCATTTTAACCTCTGCTTTTTTGTTCCATATTATCGTATAAGAATTCATTCACTGGAGGGCACCCTGATGCAGCACGATTGGCGACATTATCCCACAGCTAGCGCTTGGGCAATTTTTCCCGTCTCGCTGACTTCTAAGCACCTACAAGCGCACCTACAGCGGGTTAAGAGGTTGGCCCTCATGGCTGTGAATCACACGACAACTTCCGGCCAATTTTCATGCCCTAGCCCCAAATAAATTTGGCTTGGTACGGAATCAAACCAGGTGTCGTGGCACAAGAGTCACGTGTTTATCTCTGAGCTGCTCTACCCCCAGTTTTTCGATTTCTTTGCTTAAAATTAATGTAAAATAAAACCAGAATATTCGCTTTATAATTAAAAAAAACGATCCTTTGTCGCTGCAAAACACTCAGGCGGACTCATTCACCAAAGCCAATGTGAGTAACAAGCTCACAGTCATAGCTGAGCAAATCCGGCACCTGCAAGAGGAGGCTTTGAAAACGCTCGAGGAAGCGCAATTAGATGCCGAGCTGCATCACGCCGCTTGCAACTTGGTTAAAAAGCCCGGAACTACTTACTATTATTATGAGAGGCCGTCGCAGCAGAAGTACCTGTCTTTGGTGTCTCCCGAGGTTAGTTCGAGTTTTCAGTGTTGCCAAACAGACTGATAATGATTTCTTTGATGTGTATGCAATGCAGACTGATGTTTATTTTAAGGAAGAATTTAAAGTACATACGGAATCTGGTAAAACTGATAATCTACTATATGGGATCTGGTAGGATTTAGAATTTAAAGATTTAGTATAGGTGGATTACATGAGATCTGAGAGAATGAAGAATTTACTACTAGATGGGCTTAAGGATTGAATTTTGAGTCTAATAGATAAGTTAAGTCTTTAAAATTTAAGTCTCAAATTAAGTCGAGATATGGTGCTTAAAATAAGACTTATTATAATGAAAGATCTTGGGAAATTTTCTACTAAAAAATCTAGTAACGACAACTCAAACATCGAATCGCTGATCCCCCATATCCGCCAGGAGTGGGGCACCTCATGCCCGCACTCATTCCTGGGCGCCTATCGTCTGGAGTTTGACCAATCGTGGACACCCGTAGAGAAATTGGCAGCCAAAGCCGCCTCGCAGAAGTTGGTCTCTGAAATGTTTGGCTCGCAGAGACTGGCGGCCATCGAGTCTGGAACCGCCGCTGCAACCTCTGCTGCTCCTTCGTTGGCGCAGAAACCGGAAACTGTTGATTGATTGACAGATTTCACGCAGACTGTTGCAAGCAGAAAGTAGAACATTGATTTTTAATGCTTTAATCGCTTTTTAACATTCGATAAAAACTGACTTCTAGATTATCATAACTAATTGCTTTGCATATGACAATGACCTCAAACATACAGATGTTTAATTTTGTGTATGCTTTTAATATTTAACTACTTAAGATCAATATTAATAGCCAAAATCTGGTGGTGTTGCAGTGTCTTTCTATTACACTGGCTTGATTTTCGGGTGTCGCATATAAGTTTCAATTAATGGCTTTTTAATTATCAGCTTTCACTTTTCAGACTACCTTGATTAGTAGTCTTAAATATATGAATACATGCAGGTGTTTCAGTATCAGTGTTGTCCTGCCAAATCAAGTAGAATTAAGCCTAATGTTACGTTGCATCTGAGTATTTAGTTTTACGACTACTATAACATGCTGCTGATATGGTATCAAAGTATGCATTACTGTAGTAACTTTTATTATAGTGTAGTGACAGTGAGTACTTCGTTAGATTTCAGGTACAAAGCTCATAATTATCTTGCCTTCTCTATTGATTTAGTCGTTTTCCTTTTAAATTTAAATCTGAAACATATAAGGAATGATTTTCTGTGTGTCACTCAGAAGTTCCACTAGTGACTAGTAGTGAGTGACGCATGCAAAAGAAACGACGGGCAGCAGGCATATCACGTTTGATTAATCAAAAATACACATTTCACCAGCTTCCGCTTCAAAAGTATTGTAAGACAGTGGTAAAAAGGTTTCCATATTTTGTAATGTGTCCTGAATAAACGGTCCTGATCATTCAAACACGTCTCAGAAAATACAGAAAACTTTTATTTTATTTCATAATATAGGATTTTTCGTTTGATTTCATAAAATTGTCATTTGATTTCGTCCATAGAAGTTGGCAGCGCGGCCATAGAGTCTATGGCAATAAAGTGCGCTGTTTTCCGATTGAATTCATAACTTTGCCACTTCATTTCGACATACCCAGTAGAAAGGCAACAGAAAAGTCGATGCGCTTGTCCAGTACAGAAAGAACTGTTAAAAACAGAAAGCTGTGTATTTAAGTCACATGAGGAAGTAGGCAGTTGCAACAGTAAAATCAGTTATGTCCGCCAAAGTTAATGCTCGTTCGCTGCAACAAGCTACAAATTTCACATTATCTGCTGCTCATTGATGCACAGGGGCAGAAACCGCATCACATGTCGTTCCCAGGCAAGGCACTTCGCGGCGGAAATTTCCTCTCGTGCAACGTAGCCGCAGCGGAAAAGCACCATGAGTCTCCACTGCGTTAGGTTGATGCCATCAGGCGGATTGCTAAGTTCCTGTTGAAGCTCAGGTGTTGCTAGCTGGCGTTTAAGCGAAGCCTTGAGACAACTGTGTGCCTGCTCCGCGGCGTTAAGAAATGGAGAGTACGGTGGCAGAGTTCCCAGTTGAATACGATTGGCCGCGTTTATACGTTTCCAATGGACGCGTATGCAGCCATTTTTAGGCACACAAGGACTGTTGCCCAAGAAGAGGACACGTTCATACAGGCTTTTCATTTCTATGAGAGGTTTGGCCATAGATATTCACCCACTGATATCCCAGCCCCCTCTGGCAGTGTTTGAGTCACTCCGCGCGTCAAGTCGAAATGAAGTGGCAAAGTTATGAATTCAATCGGAAAACAGCGCACTTTATTGCCATAGACTCTATGGCCGCGCTGCCAACTTCTATGGACGAAATCAAATGACAATTTTATGAAATCAAACGAAAAATCCTATATTTCTTTCTTTAAAATCTACGACAACTGGCTGTCAGTAAAATTTGACTGCCAGGTCAAATTTAAACCTAACCTAAATCGTCCACAGTAAAATGACAATATCACCTTACTTCGGGTGTCTCTTTTTTTGACCAGACGCGAGTTTCAAATGATTAAATTAGTTAGTTCTTTCACCGCGTTGGAGCTCTTATCCGCGAACGTAAAACTCGCCAAAAGATTCGTTGGCCAGACTGAATGGCAGAGCAGGAAAATCCAGCAAGTGGCAGAGACCCTGCTTTGAGTAGAGCACGGCAGGGCAGGTGGGATGCTGACACAGGCTCATGCACCCGATCCGGCTCCTGTTAGTTGAGATCGTGTTGTAAGCAGGTGCCGAGGCATTGTTCATTGCGGCATAGGTTCGATTGCCCAGGTGAAGATGAATTGGTCTGGAAATGTAAGGGAGAAATTTTGCTTTCTAGCAAAAAAATTTGCAACGATTAGCACCCCTCACTCTAAATCGCAGTTTAGATTCGTGTGTACATGAGATAGTGCTGTCTGTGGTCTCTGTGTTTTCTCAAGTGCAAGATTAAGTTGATTGCAACATGTAATCATAAGTTAGCGGCCGATGCAATGAGCAGCTCACCTTGGTAGTTCAACTGATACACCGAATTTACATTTTGTCCGCCGCAAATTTTTGATGGATCTCCCCCACAGCCTTCGTTGCACAGCGACTCGTATGCCGAGCCCTGCGAGCCATACGAATCGCTGCAGAAGCACCAAGCCGCGGCCTGGACGCCAAAGTAGCGAGTTCCCGTCATGCTGCACAGAGCGGCACACAATTCGAGCGTCATCAACGAGCTCAGAATCGCGAACTCGTAGCTCGTGACTGACTGGGAGCCGATTCTTGCCACGTTATATGGCTTTATTGGTGTCATATCACGGACTCCGTTTGTAAAGTATTTGAAGCAGCCAAGATAGGAAAGTTGGACTTTTCTAGTGCCGAGGCCAGCCACACCTGCGGCGATACAGTAAACCACACCTGCCAGAAGCTTGACATGGATGCTGTGAAGCATTTTTTTCGGTCGTAGCACTTTTCACCCAACTGGAGTTGACTATCCGCGTATAGTTGAGCAGCAGTTCTTGTAGGATGCGAAGTCTTAAAAAGTATGCACATATATGAAAGAGGCTTTTTGAGTTGATTTGGGATTGCCAGACTGTCTTTGTTTGGTTGCCAGGCAGGTTTCAAACAGAGAGATTCTGTACACTACTCTGCAGATGCAAACTAATATATTATTGATTTCTAGAGTATTAACGATTCCTTGCTGCGATGATGAGCGTTTTGTTCTTTTTTCTTGCAATGCTTTTTCTTCCAAGTGTCGTGCTGTGTTAGCGTGTTGTTGCATTGAGTTGGCTGGCTGCTTCTAGAAGCAGAAGTGCTCTCGCTCAGCGCTGTCTCTTTCCGCTCCTCCTAATTGTAGTCCAAGTTGCTTGACAAGTGCTGGAACCTCTTGGAGGAATTGGGAGCCTGCGCAATGTGGCGACTAGAGAGTAAGGTGGAGAGCCAGATAGAAACCTGTGTGTTTTCCTGTTAAGTACGGCTAGCTAGAAACTTTCCACTTGAGGCATATTTTTTGTGCTATACAGTTTCCCTCTCTGCATCTGCCTATAATGTCTACCAGTTTCTCTACCTGTATATCTCCCTCCGATTTTATGATAGTGAACGATATTTTTTGTGTGACGTTACATATTTAGAACTGGTGAAGTTTTTAAGCTTTTAGGTGGTCTTTTCTTTCGATTTGCAAATTTAAGCAGCATAAGCACAGCGAGTATTGAAGAAATGAAATCAAATCTGAGGTCTTTAGTGACTTTAGCTGGGAGTTAAAATCATAGATACAACTGTAAAGAATCAAGGCATCGAAGCGAAGCTTCATGGCACAACATTTCTTCTGGTTGATATCATTGCCGCAGTAGAGTTATTTGAAACCTTGATAAGCGCATCAAAAACTACTGCAATTTTCAGCTCATAAAAAATCTAGGATTCGAAATGCGAAGTGATCAGGAGCGATTCGGTTTTTGAATATGCTGCTACTTCTTCGTGCCAGCATATTCTCTTCTAGGTCGGGGGTTGATCCTCTTCAGCGACAGGCTTCTTCCTCCCTGGCAAGCCTGTTGGTCCTCCTCGCCTTAACACAGAAGCTCTTCTGGCGCTCAACCGGGAGCTGGGCGAGGCAAAGGTACCCCCAGACTCCGTCAGCGTAGTGGGCGACCGCGCGCACCGTGGCGATGTGGGCAATGTGAGCACCTCGAAAGGGGCGCCGCCGCTGCGCGTGGCCAGAGCCGCAAGCAGGCGTCTGCGGGCGGTCATGCGGCGTCTCAAGTCTGCAGCGTGTTGGGCGAAGGTTAGCTGGCCGTCCAGTTTGACTCCGAGGAAGACCGGGTAAGCCTCATAGGAGAGTGGTTGGCCGCCGATGTAGAGCACTTTGCCATTGCTCTCGCTGGGGGCTAGGGAGAAGGTGGTGAAACAGCATTTACTGATACTCGGCTCTACTTTCTACCGGACACACCAGTTGAAGGCCGCGTTCAGGGCGGGCTAGAGGAGCTTGGAGCTCGGCACAACGAGGTAGTGATAGTGCGGTGCTGAGGAGGGCTAAGTCGTCGTTGTAGAGGCTGAGGCCGGCATTCGGGGCGGCGTTAGCGAAATCCGCGGCGAGGTCGTTAACATAGACATTCCAGAGCGTCGGGGTGATAACACTTCCCTTTCCTGGCTAACGACGGCGTTCCAGTTTACTCAGGCCCGGCGCTGCCAGAGGAAGCCGCGGACCCATCGGACGAGTCGGCGGCCGATCCCTAAGCGCAGCAGCTTAGCGTACAGGGCCCGGCCCCAGACTCTATTGTACGCCCAGCTGAAGTCCAGCAGAGCCAGGATGCTCCGCAGCGGCGTCTTGTTTTCCAGGCCATCAAAGATATCCTGCACACGCGGGCGATGTTCCTCGCAGCTGCAGCGGAAGCCGGCCTGGCAGGCTGAGAGCTTGTTCTGGGACTCCAGCATCCAGTTGAGTCTCGCCAGAATCAGGCGTTCGGCGGATCTGCAGCTACTGCACCAGTTGTCTCTATCCAAAGGATTCCGGGTGGCAGCACGCCAGCAGGAGAGGCTGGTCGGCGTCGCGCGGAGCGACGGGCTGCGCCGTAGACGGCGGCTGAGTTGGGGGCCGGGCCGGTAAACCGGGCCTGCAGGCTGCGGGGTGGAGTCGTTGGGAACTCCGTCGCAGCGGACGGCGATGACATCGCCCAGTGGTGGGCAGAAATCCTCGGCCGGCTTGAGTTTTGCCTCTTGGAGTAGGACTCCCGCAGGACGCGCGGTTTCCAGCCGAGAGCTTAGTTCCGGATAGCGGCTGTGGATGCCGTCAAAATTGAACCGCATGAACGGGAACTCTGGGCTCCGTGTGTCTCCGGGAGGCGGCGTACGGCGTCAGCATTTGCCGCGTCTGCGTCCTGTGGTGTCGTTTTCTGCTCCACCCCTGCGAAGGCGCAGGACACAATGGAGGTTTTCTGGCTCGGCGGGCGGCGTTTTTTCGGAAGGTCTGTGCTGGTGCGGACCATTTGTCGTTCCCAGGTCGGGGCCTGAGTCCAGGGGCCCCCGGGGCTTCGACTGATTGTTCATGTCAGTAGAAGTCGCTTCGAGGAGGGTGTCCACAAGCCCCCGTTGTGGCTGCTGCTGTTGCTGCTGCTGCTGCTGCTGCTGTTGCTGCTGCTGCTGCTGCTGCTGCTGTTGTTGTTGGCTGCGGAGTGCGGCAAGCTAGAGGGGTATCCAGCCGATCTCCCCCAAGAGCCGCGCCACCAGTTGACCATTGGTGAGGTCCTTCAGTCCAGTAATTCCAATCTGACGTCGAGCCCCATCAAGGGCCGGGCAGCTGACCAGGTGGTACTGTTCCACCTCCAGGCCGCATCGAGCACAGGTAGCGTGGTCTAGTTGTGGTCCGATCCTGCACTGAAAGTAGACCGACTTGGGACAGTGGCCAGCACGAACTTGAGCCACCATGGTCTGCTGTAGTCTCGTTCCCGAATGGAAGGTCAAACAGCTGCCGTAGATGTCTTTCAGATGGCCGCTGAGTTGCGGCTCATAGCGAACATGCTTTCTGATCTAACACTTCGCTGCACCCAGGGTAACGGGGACAAGATTCTGGTCCAGTTGAGCTGCTTTCTTCGCTTCAAGGTCGACGAGCTCGTTACCATGAATGCCGGCATGCCCCGGGACCCACTGGATGTCAATCCTGACGTCAATCCTCTTTCAGCCGAGAGAAGATCGCGCTTCAAGTTTTCCAGGAGCACATTGAGGGTGGGCCTGTCAGCGGCCAGCCCTCTCACAGCCGACTGGCTGTCGGTCAGAAGGCAGGCAGAGGACGGTCGGTGCTCAATAATGTCGGCAACGGCAGCCTGAAGGGCAATCAGCTCAGTCTCGTACGAGGAGCACCAACGGCCCGCAGGCAGCCGGCCAGCACGAACAGGTTGCCCGGTGTGCTCGGTCAGCATGATCCAGGCCGCACCCCCGCACTCACTGCCCCCCGTAGCCGAGCCATCAGTATAGTACAGGCAGTCTGCAAGATGGCGCTTAAGCGTATGATTGATGACCTCCTGAAGCCTCAGGTTGTTCTGACGGTCACTCCACGTGCTCATCAAGTCCGAGCAGAGCCGAATGTTCTGACCTGTGAGGCAGAGCCACGGTGGCGTGCGAATCCAGTCGTTAGGACGTCTGGGCATGTTCAGGAACCCGCTGGTGATTTCACGAGCTTGTTCACGCAGTCCTCTGTTGGCTTTTAACCGAACAGTCATCTGCCTTTCACACACAGCCCGCCAGGGATCATTGTCCGGACGCTTGAGGGCTTTTTCGACCGCAATGAGGGCCCTTCTCTTGGCTTCCGTGCTGATCGGAATACATCCGGCTTCTTTGTAGAGCGCCTCACACGGGGTGGATTTCGGCAGACCGGTGATCAGGCGGAGAGCTTCCCGTTGCGAGCGATCAAGGGCATCGAGCTTAGATTTGGACAGCCACGGCATCCAGGCAGCCGCCGCGTGCCACACAATTGCTTCAACCACGGCTTTGTAGACACCCGGCAGCATGGTGGCGCTCCAGCCCCACTCTTTGTTGGACAGGGCGCGGATGATAGACATTCTTCGCTGCATCTTACGGTGTCGTTGTTGTTGCCAGTACCCCCTAGAGAAAGATTCGCTCACTCCTGTTCCGCACCATGCGCTCTGTACCAATTCCAGAAACTCGGGGCCTCTTCCAGTTTGTCCTGTAGGTCCTTTAGATTTAACAATCCGGCCGCTTCCCTTTTTCTCTAGGTGGCCAGGCAATACAAAACGTGCTCAATTAACTCTTCCTCCTTATTGCGCATCCTACACCTATCGCTCGAACTTCTTCCAATTCTCTTGCAGTAGCTTTGCAGTTCCCGGAAGTGTCCTGTCCTCATCCGTCCGCCCTACCTGGCCGCCAGATCGCAACGTTGTTCCAGACGATGGTCGAGACCGTCCTGCTGTGCGACGCCGAGACCTGGACGCTGACGTGCTCCCTTGATCAACAAGTAGACGCGGTGCACGCTGGCCTACTGCGCGCCACCTTCAAGATCTGCGACAAGCGGGTCACCAATGCGACACTGTAATGCCACGCCGTCCTGGTTCGTCCAAGCGACCTTTTGCACCGTTGGCAACTCCAGCCGGCAGACCGCATTATCCCAAAGTCCTAATTTGGTAGTAATGCCCAAAGCCGGTGCAGCGATCTGCGGCGTGGCATTTCGGCCGTTCAGGGATTAGCGGAGTGGGCATCCGCACCTTTCCGCTGTGTCCCCTCCGGGACAGGCCTGCAGCTAAGTTAAGTAAGTCAAGCGGCGTGGCCTTCGTTTACGACCTAGCCCAGTCCTTTCTAAAGACTGACAGCGTATTTTGTTGTTGTTGCTGGACGCCAACCATTTCCATAGCTTGCAAGACTAGCTCTGCAGCTAAAAAGTTTTTGGTCTTAAGAGTCGGCGGTAGCTTCTACTCCAAAGGACGAGTTTTTCAATAAGAAAATTGTATTTTGAGGCCATAAAACCTGGCGAGCAGCAAGATTCAGCTTCCATCTGGAGACAAGCCTATCGTAATGGCAAAAATGCAACTTCAGTCTGACGTACCCATGCTAGACTGTTTAAGAGATCTGTTTAGCATCTAATGTCTTTGCGATTCTAATAATACTACTTCTCTAAGTCGGAAAGTAGCACGAGTATGATATCCGTTTTATTTTTTTTTGCAAATCTATTTTGTATGCATGAGTTCTATTAAGAGATCAGAAAGCATGACCTCAGATAATAAGCTTCCTAAGATGCATTTTCACCCTAAGCCATCTCTCTCCCTCTCTCACAGTCATCCAAGTCAACTGTTACACTGGATTGCTCAAAAAATAGCATTTTGTGTATAATTATTCTCGCACCTACTGAAGATTCACCTTCGTGAATAATTTAGGCTGTGCAGCAGCCGGTTGGGAATCGGTTCCGCAATATTATAGCTACATGCGAGTACAGGGAGAGAGAATCAATCGATTTTCAATGCCCTGCTACCGCATACGCGGTCTCTTCTGATGTAATTCAATATAATAATGCGCGTACGGCAGGCGGGGGAGGCTGCAGATGAAGGAGAGAATAATTCAACAAGCCTATATGAGCATCTTCCAGCAGAGAGTAAGCCAGGGGTTAATAACCATGCATGGCTACCAGCGCATTATGCAGAGGCCTAGTAGAAGGAGTTGTAAGAAATCAATAAGCCCTGCTGAAAAGTGTATCGACTATATTCTGCCGGGCGTTATACTAATGCTGTCACATCCATGCACCAATGAAGCTGTTTCTTGTCTTTTACAGTTGCTATAGCTAGGGAGTAAGTCGTTTACACCACACGAAGCTCTCGCCTCAGTGCTATAAGTTGCGGCAAAGTAGTATGCATATGCATACAGTGTTTGAATAATTCATTATTAACTCAAACTCGTGTTGATGGTTGGTTGTCGCTTGCGTCCACTTGGGCTGGACTATCTATAATCCATATTTTATATGATTGTGCACGCTTTCTAACTATTATAGTTGTGCATAGGACTTAATGATGAGTTTATGCATTCTAGAAGTAAATGTTTCTCACCTTTAAGTAGGCGGACAGAGGGTAAATTATAAATCGAACAATTTACTGACGAATTGGTGTATTAATTTGTGAATTTCTAAAGCGTCTTATGTGATTTTTTTTAACTACTTTTGATTTGCCAAAAGTCTTCTGTCTGTCGCCGTTGCAGTTGTAATTGATGAATGTTTATTAACAGTTGGGCGAATCATCTCAGTTGCTAATATTAACAAAGGAACGCTACTACCTTAAGTTGTTAAACCAACTTCAACCCATGTACATAGATCAGATAAAGCTGTACCCATGCTCGAGAGTTGCCTCTTGGATATTTGTAAAATGGGTTGTTGAAGAGCATCTGTAGCTGGCGCCCCTCTGTCCTCTTTAGCAATATTCACTTTGATCCAAAACTGAATATCCCGACTTGTCTTTAGGGGCTAAAGAAACTTGACATTTCTACAGCACATGAAGCTCAACAATCCTGATCAATCCCACTTTACGGGAATTGACGGCTATAGCCAACTGGTCAGCAGCGCCACAGAGGGGAAGACAAGGCTGGACACGGGCTGGCCCAATGCTTCAACTCATAATGGCCACAGGCGCGCAGGCGTTGAAAGGCAAGGCGCCGCTGTAACTTTTATTATTAATAATTCAATCCTCATCGCCATGGCACGGCAGAGGCGGCTGCAGTCAGGTGCTGGGAGGCCAATAAAACGTTCAGCTGGCTAGTAAATTCCCCAAACTTCTGAGCGCCTGTTCCCCCCCCCCTGCGGCGCTCATTAGCTGCAGTTACGCGATTGGGAAGTGTTCAGGAAACTGCCTTGGGCTGCATCATGAGCTGCCAAGTGGTCCATGCTAGACACTTGTGAATGCGTTAAAGTTAGAATTTTAGGTAATTTTTACGCTTTGGTTGAATTTTACTGCTTTGACTGCTCTATGAATTCCTGTAAAGTGCTTCTGCATCTATCTACCTACCTACCTTATCTGTCTATCTATCTATCTATCTATCTACCTACCTACCTTATCTGTCTATCTATCTATCTATCTATCTACCTACCTACCTTATCTGTCTATCTATCTATCTATCTATCTACCTACCTACCTTATCTGTCTATCTATCTATCTATCTATCTATCTATCTATCTATCTATCTATCTATCTATCTATCTATCTATCTATCTACCTACCTACCTTATCTGTCTATCTATCTATCTATCTATCTATCTATCTATCTATCTATCTATCTATCTATCTATCTATCTATCTATCTATCTATCTATCTATCTATCTATCTATCTATCTATCTATCTATCTATCTATCTATCTATCTATCTGTCATCTATCTATCTGACTATCCATATATCTATCTATCTATCTGTCATCTATCTATCTATCTATCTATCTATCTATCTATCTGTCATCTATCTATCTGACTATCCATATATCTATCTTTCTATCCGTTTATTTATGAATTTTTCTAGCTCTCTAGCCATCTATCTGTCTGTCTCTCAATCTAATCAAATTTATTTTTAACAGAAATATTATTTTCTGGTACGGGTACAATTGTACTTTTTTCGACAAAGTTGTGACATTTCCGTTTTATTTTAATTTTATAGAACTATTCTAATATAACAATTATACCTACCTTCACCCCAACCCGCTCGCAAGCTATTTTCACTGAGTCATTGGTTTCTTATAGTAGGCCATCCCTGCAGATAGCAGCTGGTTGCAGTTAACAGGCTTCAGTCAAGGCAGATTAACAGGCAGACACAGATAATATTTCACTTCTCTGCAATTCAGCCACCCAGGTATCAAATGGAAGTTAAAAATAATCTGCAATCAGTGCGATCAGGACCGATAAACGGGAGCGTTTTGCTGTCTCTACCACCAACCCGTCTCCCCCGTCTCTCTGCTTCAGGAAAAGAATCTGGGATTTTTATTGCAGTATTGCTGCTGGGTTCTGCCAGCCCGGTTGCTGGGCAAGTGGCCGCGGCTTGCTAAATATTTTTGTCTGGCTTAGTATTATCTATTATATCTGGAGCTTGTCTGTCTGTCTGTCATCCAACTCTCATGTTTTCTTTTTTCATAAATATACATAGTAGACCTACCTTTATTCTCATATTTCTTCTCATCCCTGAGTGTGACACTGAAACTCCAGCTTGGCGCCCCACTAAAACTCCAGCTTGGCGCCTCACTAAAACTCCAGCTTGGCGCCTCACTAAAACTCCAGCTTGGCGCCTCACTAAAACTCCAGATTGGCGCCCCACTAAAACTCCAGCTTGGCGCCTCACTAAAACTCCAGCTTGGCGCCTCACTGAAACTCCAGCTTGGCGCCTCACTAAAACTCCAGCTTGGCGCCTCACTGAAACTCCAGCTTGGCGCCTCACTGAAACTCCAGCTTGGCGCCTCACTAAAACTCCAGCTTGGCGCCTCACTAAAACTCCAGCTTGGCGCCTCACTAAAACTCCAGCTTGGCGCCTCACTAAAACTCCAGATTGGCGCCCCACTAAAACTCCAGCTTGGCGCCTCACTAAAACTCCAGCTTGGCGCCTCACTAAAAATCCAGATTGGCGCCTCACTAAAACTCCAGCTTGGCGCCTCACTAAAACTCCAGATTGGCGCCTCACTAAAACTCCAGCTTGGCGCCCCACTAAAACTCCAGCTTGGCGCCCCTTTAAAACTCCAGATTGGCGCCTCACTAAAACTCCAGATTGGCGCCTCACTAAAAATCCAGATTGGCGCCTCACTAAAACTCCAGCTTGGCGCCCCTTTAAAACTCCAGATTGGCGCCTCACTAAAAATCCAGATTGGCGCCTCACTAAAACTCCAGATTGGCGCCTCACTAAAACTCCAGATTGGCGCCTCACTAAAACTCCAGATTGGCGCCCCACTAAAACTCCAGCTTGGCGCCCCTTTAAAACTCCAGATTGGCGCCTCACTAAAACTCCAGATTGGCGCCTCACTAAAACTCCAGATTGGCGCCTCACTAAAAATCCAGATTGGCGCCTCACTAAAACTCCAGATTGGCGCCTCACTAAAACTCCAGATTGGCGCCTCACTAAAAATCCAGATTGGCGCCTCACTAAAACTCCAGATTGGCGCCTCACTAAAACTCCAGATTGGCGCCTCACTAAAACTCCAGCTTGGCGCCCCACTAAAACTCCAGATTGGCGCCTCACTAAAACTCCAGATTGGCGCCTCACTTAAAATCCAGATTGGCGCCTCACTAAAACTCCAGATTGGCGCCTCACTAAAACTCCAGATTGGCGCCTCACTAAAACTCCAGATTGGCGCCTCACTAAAACTCCAGCTTGGCGCCTCACTAAAAATCCAGATTGGCGCCTCACTAAAACTCCAGCTTGGCGCCTCACTAAAACTCCAGCTTGGCGCCTCACTAAAACTCCAGATTGGCGCCTCACTAAAACTCCAGATTGGCGCCTCACTAAATCTCTAGATTGGCGCCCCTTGAACCCTGATTCTTGTTTTTATAAAAAAAGAGCCAAGACACTGCAGAGAAAAATAATTTGTTATAATTTCACGGAGATTCAAATTTCGATATTCAGCATTCGATACCCAAGTGGCCAAGGAGCTGATAAATGTGAACAGGCGCAGGACAGACAAAATTTCCCAATATTTTGATGTCGAGCAGCTCCCATGGGGAATCCGCAATCGCAGGAGATATGATAGAAAAATCCTGGAGGGGAAGAAAATTCCAATTATTTTGATTTCCTTCCTGCCGAGGCAACCGATTGCGCAATAGCCGGGGCTGGTGAGAGAGGCTGAGCGCTGCGACAGATTGTGGGGACCGCCGAACATCTGGATTGGAAACCCGTTTAACCCTCGGGCAAAGCCAGGAGCGAGAATCAGTTGGAGAGCACCTTCACGTATTGCTGAATAATTAAAGTCTTTGCTTTCGATACTTAGAGACCGGCTCGAGTTTTAAGACGGATTAAATTCTAAGTAATATATGCATATTTTCCTGAATAGATCTTGGCGCTGGTTAAGCATTAATCTCCGCGCTGATTAAGCATCGATCTTGGCGCTGATTAAGCGTCGATCTTGGCGCTGATTAAGCATCGATCTTGGCGCTGATTAAGCATCAATCTTGGCGCTGATTAAGCACCGATCTTGGCGCTTTTTAAGCATCGATCTTGGCGCTGATTAAGCATCGATCTTGGCGCTGATTAAGCATCAATCTTGGCGCTGATTAAGCATCGATCTTGGCGCTGATTGAGCATCGATCTTGGCGCTGATTAAGCATCGATCTTGGCGCTGATTGAGCATCGATCTTGGCGCTGATTAAGCATCGATCTTGGCGCTGATTAAGCATCGATCTTGGCGCTGATTAAGCATCGATCTTGGCGCTGATTAAGCATCGATCTTGGCGCTGATTGAGCATCGATCTTGGCGCTGATTAAGCATCGATCTTGGTGCTGATTAAGCATCAATCTTGGCGCTGATTAAGCATCGATCTTGGCGCTGATTAAGCATCAATCTTGGCGCTGATTAAGCATCGATCTTGGCGCTGATTAAGCATCGATCTTGGCGCTGATTAAGCATCAATCTTGGCGCTGATTAAGCATCGATCTTGGCGCTGATTAAGCATCCATCTTGGCGCTGATTAAGCATCGATCTTGGCGCTGATTAAGCATCGATCTTGGCGCTGATTAAGCATCGATCTTGGCGCTGATTAAGCATCGATCTTGGCGCTGATTAAGCATCGATCTTGGCGCTGATTAAGCATCGATCTTGGCGCTGATTGAGCATCAATCTTGGCGCTGATTAAGCATCGATCTTGGCGCTGATTAAGCATCGATCTTGGCGCTGATTAAGCATCAATCTTGGCGCTGATTAAGCATCAATCTTGGCGCTGATTAAGCATCAATCTTGGCGCTGATTAAGCATCGATCTTGGCGCTGATTAAGCATCGATCTTGGCGCTGATTAAGCATCGATCTTGGCGCTGATTAAGCATCAATCTTGGCGCTGATTAAGCATCAATCTTGGCGCTGATTAAGCATCAATCTTGGCGCTGATTAAGCATCAATCTTGGCGCTGATTAAGCATCGATCTTGGCGCTGATTAAGCATCAATCTTGGCGCTGATTAAGCATCAATCTTGGCGCTGATTAAGCATCAATCTTGGCGCTGATTAAGCATCAATCTTGGCGCTGATTAAGCATCGATCTTGGCGCTGATTAAGCATCGATCTTGGCGCTGATTAAGCATCGATCTTGGCGCTGATTAAGCATCGATCTTGGCGCTGATTAAGCATCGATCTTGGCGCTGATTAAGCATCGATCTTGGCGCTGATTAAGCATCGATCTTGGCGCTGATTAAGCATCGATCTTGGCGCTAATGAAACATAAAACTCAGTTTCGTTTTTAGAATGTTGGACTAATTGTGAAGAATTTCAAAGCGACTTTTCATTCATGTTTCTACGAATTAACCGCACAATTGCATGAGCGAAATGATCCAGCAGCCGTTGATGATGCACATCGTCCAGAGCTTAGGAGGTCTTAGGAGGTCCATGGCTTAATTGCTGCAGTGTCCCTCACTGAAGTTGGAAAATCCTCTCTTATAAGCTGCTTATGCTTAGATCTGCCAATCTGCTTGGATTATGTTGACAAAAATACTCACAGGCTCGTGCCTGCCAGCTTTTCAATGAGATTTTCGACATGCAGTCTACCTGCAAGCTTGCGTGTGCCGAAAAGTTTATTCAACTTGCGGCCAACCTAGCGGTCGGGTTGAACGGATTCGTAAAAGTGTACTTTTAATCTGACACGCAATATCTCCTCTGATAATAATAAATTGTTATCTAGGAACTTGATTTTCAAATTAGTCAATGTGATTTTGTGAACAGTAAATCGATGCTTAAATGGCGCTAGGATCGATGATTAAATGGCGCCAAGATCGATGCTTGAATGGCGCCAAGATCCATTCTTAAATAGCGCCAAGATCGATGCTTAATCAGCGCCAAGATCGGTGCTTGAATGGCGCCAAGATCGATTAATAAACAGCGCCAAGATCGATGCTTGAATGGCCCACGATCGATTAATAAACAGCGCCAAGATCGGTGCTTGAATGGCCCCACGATCGATTAATAAACAGCGCCAAGATCGGTGCTTGAATGGCGCCACGATCGATTAATAAACAGCGCCAAGATCGGTGCTTGAATGGCGCCACGATCGATTATTAAACAGCGCCAAGATCGGTGCTTAAATGGCGCCACGATCGATTATTAAACAGCGCCAAGATCGGTGCTTGAATGGCCCCACGATCGAATATTAAACAGCGCCAAGATCGGTGCTTGAATGGCCCCACGATCGATTATTAAACAGCGCCAAGATCGGTGCTTGAATGGCGCCACGATCGATTATTAAACAGCGCCAAGATCGGTGCTTGAATGGCGCCACGATCGATTATTAAACAGCGCCAAGATCGGTGCTTGAATGGCCCCAAGATCGATTATTAAACAGCGCCAAGATCGGTGCTTGAATGGCCCCAAGATCGATTATTAAGCAGCGCCAAGATCGGTGCTTGAATGGCCCCAAGATCGAATATTAAACAGCGCCAAGATCGGTGCTTGAATGGCGCCACGATCGATTATTAAACAGCGCCAAGATCGGTGCTTGAATGGCGCCACGATCGATTAATAAACAGCGCCAAGATCGGTGCTTGAATGGCGCCACGATCGATTATTAAACAGCGCCAAGATCGGTGCTTGAATGGCGCCACGATCGATTAATAAACAGCGCCAAGATCGGTGCTTAAATGGCGCCACGATCGATTATTAAACAGCGCCAAGATCGGTGCTTGAATGGCGCCACGATCGATTATTAAACAGCGCCAAGATCGGTGCTTGAATGGCGCCACGATCGATTATTAAACAGCGCCAAGATCGGTGCTTGAATGGCGCCACGATCGATTATTAAACAGCGCCAAGATCGGTGCTTGAATGGCCCCAAGATCGATTATTAAACAGCGCCAAGATGGGTGCTTGAATAGCGCCACGATCGATTATTAAACAGCGCCAAGATCGGTGCTTGAATGGCCCCAAGATCGATTATTAAACAGCGCCAAGATCGGTGCTTGAATGGCGCCAAGATCGATTAATAAACAGCGCCAAGATCGGTGCTTGAATGGCGCCACGATCAATTAATAAACAGCGCCAAGATCGGTGCTTGAATGGCGCCAAGATCGATTAATAAACAGCGCCAAGATCGGTGCTTGAATGGCGCCACGATCGATTATTAAACAGCGCCAAGATCGGTGCTTGAATGGCGCCACGATCGATTAATAAACAGCGCCAAGATGGGTGCTTGAATGGCGCCACGATCGATTATTAAACAGCGCCAAGATGGGTGCTTGAATGGCGCCACGATCGATTATTAAACAGCGCCAAGATCGGTGCTTGAATGGCCCCACGATCGATTAAAAAGCAGCGCCAAGATCGGTGCTTGAATGGCGCCAAGATCGATGCTTAAACAGCGCCAAGATCGATGCTTGAATGGCGCTAAAATTGAGAGAATAAGGCGCCAAGGCTGATGCAAATTCCCATGACAAGACGAAGTTCTCTCAACGGCCTGCCACTAAAATAATATTTTTTACAAAAAACTGACACAATTAAGAGTCTCACAACAGCTGCCTATGCAGCATTGTTTTTCTGTCCCTACCAGCGTTTTGTGTTCTTAACCAGCTTGAATGGCGCTTGAGCCTTCAAGACTTTTTTCTTGCAATTGCAATGCGTTGTCATCTCCACGTGTCGTGCTGTGTCAGCATTGTTGCTTCGAGTTGACTGACGCACTTGCAAATTAGACTAAAAAAAGTTGTTGCTGCAAAGAATCGCTGGGTATTGCTGCCTCTAGGAGCAGAAGTGCCCTCGCTCAGCGCTCTCTCTCTCTCTGCCCCTCTCCCCTCTCTTTCCCTTGCAGTCTCCATCTCTTCAGCAAGTTTTTTTCAGCAGCTGACAAGCCTCTCCAGGTTGCGTGACAAGTGCTGGAACCTCTCCTGAAGGAATTGGGAGACTGCGCGGTGATGAGGCGGCTAGAGAGAAAGGAGGGAGAGAGACAGATAGAAACCTGTGTGTTTTCCTGTTGAGTAGAGATGTTTTTTCACTTGAGGCATGTGCTCTGCGCTCTACAGTCTCCTTCTCACCTTTCTCCCTGTGTATGCCTCCCATCTCAATCTGTACCTCCCTCTCATCTCTACCCGTGTCTCCCTCCCTCTCTACCCGTGTCGCCCTCCCGTCTCTACCCGTGTCTCCCTCCCGTCTCTACCCGTGTCTCCCTCCCTCTCTACCCGTGTCGCCCTCTCGTCTCTACCCGTGTCGCCCTCCCGGCTCTACCCGTGTCGCCCTCCCGTCTCTACCCGTGTCTCCCTCCCTCTCTGCCCGTGTCGCCCTCCTCTCTACCCGTGTCTCCCTCCCTCTCTGCCCGTGTCGCCCTCCCTCTCTACCCGTGTCGCCCTCCCGTCTCTACCCGTGTCTCCCTCCCTCTCTACCCGTGTCGCCCTCCTGTCTCTACCCGTGTCGCCCTCCCTCTCTACCCGTGTCGCCCTCCAGTCTCTACCCGTGTCTCCCTCCCTCTCTACCGATGTCACCCTCCCTCTCTACCCATGTCGCCCTCCCTCTACTTGTGTCTCCCTCCTTCTCTACCTGTGTCTCCCTCCCTCTCTACCCGTGTCGCCCTCCCTCTCTACCGATGTCGCCCTCCCTCTCTACCCATGTCGCCCTCCCTCTCTACCCGTGTCGCCCTCTCGTCTCTAACCGTGTCGCCCTCCCTCTCTACCGATGTCGCCCTCCCTCTCTACCGATGTCGCCCTCCCTCTCTACCCGTGTCTCCCATCTTTCTTGACTTGTATCTCCCCGTCAGCCTCCTCACTTTCATACCTCGCTTTCTACTTTATATCTTCATTTCACAGTTGAGAGCTCCTATGATAACAAAAAGTGTCCTTTCTAGATTTTTAATGAGCTAATGAATGTGCTGAGTTTGACTAATGCTTAGCTCCGTGTTGTTGACTACCAACAGCTAGCTATTAAAGTGCAAAGTAATTAAAAATGACTGAAGCCTTTAGTAGCCAAGCTAAATTTCATGCGGCCTACTAGAGTGGGCTTTTTATTGACAAATCCAATGGTTAAATTGGCTACTTACTTTCTTCCGGACTTTTGCTGGCAATTTTCAAATAATTGGCTTTGGCCATGGACTGCAGTTTAAAACTTCTTTTAGGGGCTGTGGACACAAAAAGATTGCAATGGATGGTCTACACAACAGAGTCATAGAGAGGGGAGAAATGAGCGGGATCATGTAGGGAAATGAGCAGGGTCATAGAGAGGAAAATGAGCAGGTTCATAGGGTGAGGAATGACAGCGTCATTGAGATGGAAATGAGCAGGGTCATAAACCCAATAGTGATCAATGTCATAAAGAGTTGAATAAAAAGGACCAAAGAAAGGGGAACAATCAAGTTCATATAGGGAGGAATGAGCAGTGTCACAGGGAAGAGAATGAGCAGGGTCATGAAGAGAGGAATTACCAGGCTCTTGGATAGGGAAATGAGCAGGATCCTAGAAATGGGAATGATCAGGGTCATAGAGAGAGAGAGAGAGAGAGAGAGAGAGAGAGAGAGAGCGAGAGGAGGAGAATCGTCAGGGTCAAAGAGAGATAAAATTGTGTCGCCCAAATCGCAGAGAGAGGCAGAATTCAGAATGACTATAGCCTCTAGTCTAGCCAGAATTTTATCCCCAACTCAGCCGCAGAACAAAGACCTTTCGAAGCAGCTTGTAAGTAATTAACCTACAACTGACTCTGTCCAATTTGAGAGGAAAATATCCTCAAAACCAAATCTTCCCCGTCTTCTGAGTATTCTGAGTTTTAGCGACACGCAGAGAAAGAAGCAGACCATCTGGTACCTGGGCGGGAGGGTCCTTCCTGTCTGTCTGACTGATCACTGAGTGGAAAATGGCTGATTTATGACACAGAAATATCCGACTTGTAGTGGAAGTGGGAGAACAGCCAAGGAGCGTCAACCAACGTCCGGAAAGGCAAGTCTGACTTCCTTAGTTTTAGATACGCTGTGTAGTTTGTAAATTGTGTAGTTTTTGAATTGTGTAGTTTGTTAATTGTGTAGTTTGTGACTTGTGTAGTTTGTGACTTATGTAGTTTGTGACTTATGTAGTTTGTGACTTATGTAGTTTGTGAATTGTGTAGTTTGTGAATTGTGTAGTTTGTGACTTGTGTAGTTTGTGACTTATGTAGTTTGTGACTTATGTAGTTTGTGACTTATGTAGTTTGTGACTTGTGTAGTTTGTGACTTGTGTAGTTTGTGAATTGTGTAGTTTGTGAATTGTGTAGTTTGTGAATTGTGTAGTTTGTGAATTGTGTAGTTTGTGACTTGTGTAGTTTGTGACTTGTGTCGTTTGTGACTTATGTAGTTTGTGACTTATGTAGTTTGTGACTTATGTAGTTTGTGACTTATGTAGTTTGTGAATTGTGTAGTTTGTGAATTGTGTAGTTTGTGAATTGTGTAGTTTGTGAATTGTGTAGTTTGTGACTTGTGTAGTTTGTGACTTATGTAGTTTGTGACTTATGTAGTTTGTGAATTGTGTAGTTTGTGACTTGTGTAGTTTGTGAATTGTGTAGTTTGTGAATTGTGTAGTTTGTGACTTGTGTAGTTTGTGAATTGTGTAGTCTCTGAATTGTGTAGTTTGTGAATTGTGTAGTTTGTGACTTGTGTAGTCTGTGATTTGTGTAGTTTGTGAATTGTGTAGTTTGTAAATTGTGTAGTTTGTGAATTGTGTAGTTTGTGACTTGTGTAGTTTGTGACTTGTGTAGTCTGTTATTTGTGTAGTTTGTGAATTGTGTAGTCTGTGACTTGTGTAGTTTGTGATTTGTGTAGTTTGTGAATTGTGTAGTCTGTGAATTGTGTAGTCTCTGAATTGTGTAGTTTGTGAATTGTGTAGTTTGTGACTTGTGTAGTTTGTGAATTGTGTAGTCTGTGAATTGTGTAGTCTGTGACTTATGTAGTTTGTGACTTATGTAGTTTGTGACTTATGTAGTTTGTGAATTGTGTAGTTTGTGAATTGTGTAGTTTGTGACTTGTGTAGTTTGTGACTTGTGTAGTTTGTGACTTGTGTAGTCTCTGAATTGTGTAGTTTGTGAATTGTGTAGTTTGTGACTTGTGTAGTCTGTGACTTGTGTAGTTTGTGACTTGTGTAGTTTGTGACTTGTGTAGTCTGTTATTTGTGTAGTTTGTGAATTGTGTAGTCTGTGAATTGTGTAGTTTGTGAATTGTGTAGTTTGTGAATTGTGTAGTCTGTGACTTGTGTAGTTTGTGATTTGTGTAGTTTGTGAATTGTGTAGTCTGTGAATTGTGTAGTCTGTGACTTGTGTAGTTTGTGAATTGTGTAGTTTGTGAATTGTGTAGTTTGTGAATTGTGTAGTCTGTGACTTGTGTAGTTTGTGAATTGTGTAGTTTGTGAATTGTGTAGTTTGTGACTTGTGTAGTTTGTGACTTGTGTAGTTTGTGAATTGTGTAGTTTGTGACTTGTGTAGTTTGTGAATTGTGTAGTTTGTGACTTGTGTAGTTTGTGACTTGTGTAGTTTGTGAATTGTGTAGTTTGTGACTTGTGTAGTCTGTGAATTGTGTAGTTTTTTAACTTTGTAGTCTGTGAATTGTATAGTTTCTGAAGTGTCTAGTATTTTTAATTATGTTGTTTGTGAATGTGTAGTTTGTGACTTGTGTAGTTTGTGAATTGTGTAGTTTGTGACTTGTGTAGTTTGTGAATTGTGTAGTTTGTGACTTGTGTAGTCTGTGAATTGTGTAGTTTTTTAACTTTGTAGTCTGTGAATTGTATAGTTTCTGAAGTGTCTAGTATTTTTAATTATGTTGTTTGTGAATGTGTAGTCTGTGAATTTTGTAGCTTGTTAATTTTGTAGTTTGCCAAGCTTTAGCTAGTTAAAAAGGTAGTTTTGTAAAGCCAGTCAATTAGGTCTTGTAGTTTCTGTAGATTTTCAGTTTTTTTGGGGAAAAAAGAGATTAGCTTGAGCAATCCATATGTTGACTTCAGAAGTCCCTGGCTCAGTCTTGTCAAACTTAACAAGCTCTCTGCCACGTGTCCTTCTGTCTGTCGTAGCTTTCTCCCTGTTTCCTTCCTTTCCTTGGTTTTCCATTTGCATTCCGACTCCATGCGCTTTCAAGTTTAATGGGTTTATCAATATTACCTGGCTTGTGCTGTGCTTGTCTTTTCTCTTCTTTTTTTGACAGCTGAGTCACTTCAGTCATTCAGGGCCCTCGATATTGCTATTTGCTCAGCGTGGATGAGCATAATAATTAGCTCGTACTTTGTATATCTGGGGAGAGATTTGGCTAAAAATGTTCGAGGATCTTAGGAAAATAATACGAGCTGTGTACAAAAGGATTATCAAATGCAGATCTCTTCATGGCCTGCCAACCCTAGCGCTGGTCCTCCTGGGCAGTTACGCAGTTCTGCAAACTTGGAAATGAAGTTGCTGAGTTTGTCGCATCCGCTTGGATTAATGAGCTTATTCAAATAATCGCCTCAATTAATGATAAGCGCCTCAATTCATGATAAGCGCCACAACTCATGATAAGCGCCACAACTCATGATAAGCGCCACAACTCGTGATAAGCGCCAAAACTCGTGATAAGCGCTACATTTCATGATGAGCGCCACAACTCATGATAAGCGCCACAACTCATGATAAGCGCTACATTTCATGATGAGCGCCACAACTCGTGATAAGCGCCATAACTCATGATAAGCGCCACAACTCGTGAAGAACTGACAATCAAGTCCCATAGGCTCAAGAAATTTTTGCAAGACAGCATTGCGTGCAGGTCTCAGCCCATGATACGTGTGTAAATTGCAGGTTATAACAAAAAGGAAAAAGTAACATTTTCTAACGCCTAAAATAAATAATAAGTACGTGTGTAACAACTATTCAAAACTTGGCGAGTCTCTTTGTTCTGGACACAATTTTCTCAAAGATTATGATTAGCTATTTTTCATTTCCTTCACTTCTCTCTTATTTACAATTCAGTGTTATACAAGCGCGGCAAACTGAAGCACTGAGCAGTGTGAGTCACCTCACACCTTTCCGTTGCTCTCGCTTGCTTCACCTAGTCACTAGCTAGATTTAAGAAAGCCATTATAATCCTATAATACATATTACGAGCTATTTCATAGATTATCGCTAAATATTGCATTGTTAGTCTGCAGTCTCAAGCCCTGCGGAAACCCCACCCCCATTTTATTACGAGTATTACGAAATGAGAAATGCTCCAATTTTAATCATTTTTATTTGACGATGTAATCGTGTCTGTTGATAACGATATAGAAATATTCAAATAAAATGAATAGCGAGTTGTCCATGACTTTAAAAAAATCTTATAAAAAGGTCCATGGCTGAGATTATTAATGCAATTCCTAATTCTAAATCAGACGGCCCTAGCAATTAGATTTGGCGCCCTAGCAACGGGATTTGGCGCTCCTAGCAACGGGATTTGGCGCTCCTAGCAACGGGATTTGGCGCTCCTAGCAACGGAAATTCGCTTCCCTAGTGACGATATTGGGCGACCCTAGCAACGAGGTTCTGCGATCCTAGCAACGGGATTTCGGTTCCCTAGTGATGGGATTTGGCGCCCTAGCAACGGAATTCGGTGCTCCTAACAACAGGATTTTTTGCCCTAGCAACGGGATTTTGGCAGCCCTATAGCTACTAGGTTCCGTGGTCCTAGCAACCAGCAAAATTAGCGCCCCTGGGCTAGCACTATCATACAGAAATTTTGGAGATTTATGTTTGAACTCAATAATATACAATAAAATAATATACAGTTTAAAGAACACAGGCAAAATAAATTTTTTAGTTGTCTAATACGCCTTTAATTATGAGACTTGCTTTTAATATAGAAATTTATGTGGATTTGAGAGTAATGCATACACAGACAGTGGCTATAGATACTGTACATGTCATGTCTGGCAGAAAGCAGGTAGGCATTCACAAAAATTATAGCTAAATATAAATCTGCTAAGCAACTAAGAAAGCTACCATGAAGTGAGCAGCTGTACAGAGAGTCTGAGCAGAAGCGGCGGTGCTGCTGCGAACGTTGCTGACAGGAGGAGCCGTGCTGCACCTTTGCCTTCATTGTTGCTACCCGCTTCACCGCCTCGAACTTGCAGCCTGGTCGAGTCGAACCAGGTGCTCTCGGCCTCTTGAGCCGGGTCCGAAGTCTTAAACGGTGGCGAGTCGAAGCTGGAGCTGGGCTCAGCGCAGGCGTCGACGCACGGCTGCGGACGGCACTGTGGGCTGCAGTCGTGCAGTAGGCTCCTGTCGAAGGTGACGAACCTGGGCGAGAAGCCGTACCACCGAGACCAGTCGCGCCGGTTAGCGAAGCTGGCGGTCTGACAGCTGCATGGAAAGAAAGTTGCAGTCAGGTTGAGGCCGCGCAAGCTTCTCGCCTGACCGATGGCGCACAGGTCGAGCTGGCGAAGGATGTTACCGCGCAGGTACAGGGCCACCAAGCCGCCGCCGTCTTGAACGCCGACGGACGAGTCAGCCGATTGCGGCGAGGTCAAACCGCAGAACGCTCGCCTCTGGATGACTAAGTCCCTCTGCAGGGCGCCTAGGTCGAGAATGATGAGCTTTCTCAAACCGTGAAACGCATTGTCGGGTATGGTGGAGATTTTGTTGAACTGCAGATAGAGATTCATCAGGTTGGTGAGCTGTCGGATTCCGGGCGGCACCTCCGTGATGTAGTTGTGGCTGAGGTAGAGTTTGGCAATGAACGCGGTGTGCCGAAACGCGCCGAGGGCCACCGTCTTGATGAGATTATTGTGAAGCACGAGCTCGCGAAGCGACGGCAGGTCTCTAAGATCTTCGTTGCCGAGGCTGGACAGCAGGTTGTGCGACAGGTTCAAGGACTCCACGCCAAGCAGTCCCTGGAACGCGCCCGGTTGAATCTCGCGAACCAGCGAGCTGGTAACCTCGACTCGTCGGACATTGAGAACACCCCAGTGGAACTGCAGAGTCAGCTGAGTCATCGCGTGTTCTCGAACTCGGAGCTCGTGAAAATTGTACGACCATCGAGTCTCGCGGTTGCTGGGCACAAAGTAGGGCACTCGGTCCAGGTAGTTCAGAGACTCGCTCTCGCGCTGAACGCACTTGATCCGCAGGTCGGTGCACTGGCAGGGAGCCTGCGCTGGACACGGCGGCTTGGAGGCGGCCCTGATAGCCAGTAGGAGACAGCAGACGGTCAGGCTGGCGAGACGCCGGAACCAGAAACCGCTGTTCATGCAGGAGCAACGCATGGCTAAAGTATTTTGTCGATATAATTTTTAATGCTTTAAAACCTGCTCAGGAGATACATGCCTACGAAATTGCCTACTAAACCTGCTAGGCCCTATTTTGAAGTGCTTTGAAAGCTTGGCAGAGAGGGGCAGGCAACTTAAGCCCCGTGTGAGTCTGAAACAGTTTATTAGAATGGTAGGGCGATCTGGGCTCAGCCAATGGCTGAAGTCCGGCTGCCACTATTGGCCCGCGAACTGGGACCGATAGACCCAAGCTTTGCCTTGCCTCTCTTGCCTCTAGGAGAAGCGAATGGTGTCGCTTTGACTGTACGCAGAGGGACTATTGGGGTGTCAATCACAGTGAGAGAAAAAGAGAGAGAGGCGGGTTTGTGTTGATTGCTGAGGTTCCGCTATGATTGCGGCTATTGGTTTCCGTGCGTCTTCCTGCATCCAGCTGCCCCTGGCTGATGATGCCCGCCTTAATGCGTCATCATCCGCTTTCTGCAAGAGCTGCCCAGCGACTCCCCATCTGCGTAAGAGGACAGATGAGCGGGGTATAAACACTTAATGTTGCTTCAAGAATAAAATTATCTTCTTCGCGGTAGAATATGTATCTTCATTATATAGATAGCTAGACAGCCAGACAGATAGATAGATGGATAAATAGATACATAGATAGATAGATAGATAGACAGATAGATAGATGGATAAATAGATACATAGATAGATAGATAGATAGATAGATAGATAGATAGATAGATAGATAGATAGATAGATAGATAGATAGATAGATAGATAGATAGATAGATAGATAGATAGATAGATAGATAGATAGATAGATAGATAGATAGATAGATAGATAGATAGATAGATAGATAGATAGATAGATAGATAGATAGATAGATAGATAGACAGATAGATAGATGGATAAATAGATACATAGATAGATAGATAGATAGATAGATAGATAGATAGATAGATAGATAGATAGATAGATAGATAGATAGATAGATAGATAGATAGATAGATAGATAGATAGATAGATAGATAGATAGATAGATAGATAGATAGATAGATAGATAGATAGATAGATAGATAGATAGATAGATAGATAGATAGATAGATAGATAGATAGATAGATAGATAGATAGATAGATAGATAGATAGATAGATAGATAGATAGATAGATAGATAGATAGATAGATAGATAGATAGATAGATAGATAGATAGATAGATAGATAGATAGATAGATAGATAGATAGATAGATAGATAGATAGATAGATAGATAGATAGATAGATAGATAGATAGATAGATAGATAGATAGATAGATAGATAAACAACCATTTTGGTATTGCTACACCTGTGAGAAAGCACTTGAAAATCCCCCGCAGTTTGTCATTCTCAGACTTGTCAGGACCCACGGGCCAGCGGCAGCTTATGATAATACCTGTCTGGCCATTCCTGTCAAAGGAGTGCCACCACCCCAGTTGCAACAGCGCAGGCTCGCCGCAGGTCTGAAGCATCAAAGATGGAATCTATTGAACTGCATGAAGACGCTATTCAGTCACACACACCGGTGTCTGCCTGCCTGGTTGCACACGGAGAGCGGCAAAGAAAAAAGGCCACTTGAAGAGACAAAACTAGTGGGAGAGTAGAGAGAGCGAGAGCAAAATATAAGTGGCTCCAGGCAGAAGCTTCACAGGGGGTGCTTTTTAATTAACGCCCCCGAATGCAGCAAAAGGTTGGAGCAGAAAACCGGTCGACTCACCTGGGGGGGGAAGCCTTCGCTGGGGGACCTCTTCGAGTGGCGCTGCCGCAACCGCCAACCTTTAATCAGCCTTGAGAGTTTTTGTTGCCAAGTTCGGAAAGATAGAGCTCAATTGTTTTGTTCGTGAAATTTGTTTAGTTGGACATGCGCCAAATTTTGGGTCACAGATTGAGCAATCTTGAGCATCGTACTCAGCTTCAGAAACAGCATAAGGGACAAAATAATATACCGATACAAAAACAGCAGCCAGGGTTTCCAAAAAAACGTCACCAACACTAAAAACAGCATCAAAACAGCACCAAAACAGCACCAAAACAGCATCAAAACAGCACCAAAACAGCACCAAAACAGCACCAAAACAGCATCAAAACAGCACCAAAACAGCACCAAAACAGCATCAAAACAGCACCAAAACAGCACCAAAACAGCATCAAAACAGCACCAAAACAGCACCAAAACAGCATCAAAACAGCACCAAAAACAGCACCAAAACCAGCACCAAAACCAGCACCAAAAACAGCACCAAAAACAGCACCAAAACCAGCACCAAAAACAGCACCAAAACAGCACCAAAACAGCACCAAAACAGCATCAAAACAGCACCAAAACAGCACCAAAACAGCATCAAAACAGCACCAAAAACAGCACCAAAACCAGCACCAAAACCAGCACCAAAAACAGCACCAAAAAACAGCACCAAAACCAGCACCAAAAACAGCACCAAAAACAGCACCAAAAACAGCACCAAAAACAGCACCAAAAAACAGCACCAAAAAACAGCACCAAAACCAGCACCAAAAACAGCACCAAAACAGCACCAAAAACAGCACCAAAACAGCACCAAAAACAGCACCAAAACCAGCACCAAAACAGCACCAAAAAACAGCACCAAAAAACAGCACCAAAAAACAGCACCAAAACCAGCACCAAAAACAGCACCAAAACCAGCACCAAAAACAGCACCAAAAACAGCACCAAAAACAGCACCAAAAACAGCATCAGACCAGTTTTGACATTTCAGCAATTTGACCTTCTTTATAATCTGTTTGGCTGGTTTTAAATTTTTTCCAGGTTCATTCCTAATTTCAAACTACATGCAGGCTTACCGCAACCTTGCATACCAATGGTTTATTATTTCAAAGCGAGTTTTATACAGAGACATCTATCTCTCCGTCGATGGCGGTCTCGAACAAAAAAACCGCTTAAAAGCCAACTGCATGCTGGCATTAGTTTTTCAGGAAAAAATGTCCGTTGAAAGTTCCGATTTGCATTGCCAGGAATTCCAGTGACTCTCTGTGTATGGAGTTACCGCCGAACGCAAAGGTCTGCATGTCTGTCTGTCCGTGGAAAAGTTAATTGTAGTTGTCGTTTTTGGCATTTGGTATTTTGCACTTCCAAGCTTCCTGTAACGTCTCTCTCTCTCTCTCTCTCTCTCTCTCTCTCGCTCTCTTCCTCTCTGCTGGCACGGGAACAATAATTTAAAGTCACAGCGGCTGCAGTAGTCTGTGACACAATAGCATTATTGGTTAATAAAAATTTACAGAGGAATTCCAATTGACAATACGATCGTATTGCCCCAGCGTCTCTATTCGTCTGGTGTACCCGATGGCTGATGTAGATAGAAACAGTTGCAAAATTAGAATACTTGGATATTGTGGCCCTCAACTGGCGCTATAATAATCCTTTTGGCGCTAAACTGGCGCTAGAATGTTTCCTGTGACACTAAATTGGCGCTAGAATAATCCTTTCAGCGCTAAACTGGCGCTAGAATGTTTCCTGTGACACTAACTTGGCGCTAGAATAATCCTTTCAGCGCTAAACTGGCGCTAGAATGTTTCCTGTGACACTAACTTGGCGCTAGAATAATCCTTTCAGCGCTAAACTGGCGCTAGAATGTTTCCTGTGACACTAAATTGGCGCTAGAATAATCCTTTCAGCGCTAAACTAGCGCTAGAATGTTTCCTGTGACACTAAATTGGCGCTAGAATAATCTTTTCGGCGCTAAACTGGCGCTATAATAATCCTTTTGGTACTAAACTAGCGCTAGAATCTTTCCTGTGGTGCCAATTGAATTGGCGCGCTAAACTCAGTTTGTTAATTATAAAATTCTACAAACTAAGCTAAAATTTGGTTACTTTTGTAAGAATAAGAATTTGTATTTTTAGACCGAGTAGAAAATGTTAGCTGGTATAGTGAAATAAAAATTTCTTCACACCTACGTGAACATCTAATCATGAACATTAAGATAAGAGAGAAATTTCGGTTTTTATTTAACGAATCTCTCACAATCGTAGCAGCCGTTTGTCATTATTTATTTCTCACCTTGGCTCTTGGGAGCTTGGTCGTAAAATTTAACTACCGAGTAATTATAATAAAACTTCTTCGCTATATCTCAAACCCAGTGCTAGAGATGACAATGATAGCCTGCGAAGCCTGGTTTTGGTGCGGCAGCCATAAAGTTAATTGTCGCATTTTTATCTATTTTTTCAGTTGGTTTTATTGCAAAATAATTTCTAAGAGTTTTGTTGCTATTTGAGGCGGGGCTTCGTACGTGGCAAAACGTTGAAGATGATCAAAGTAAAAGAATGAGAGGGTTCTTGAGTTGGGCCAGGGGAGCTCTGAAGGCACAGGTGGAGCAGACGAGGGATGCTTTCACAAGCTCGAAATTTCACAACGTCGAAAATTTAATATAGCAAGAACCTAGCCAGATCGTTTTCAAAGAATAACTTTGGTATATTTAGGATAGGCTAGGATAGGATAGGATAGGATAGGATAGGATAAGGTAGGATAGGATAGGATATGATAGGATAGGATAGGATATGATAGGATAGGATGGGATAGGATAGGATAGGATAAGGTAGGATAGGATAGGATAGGATAGGATAGGATAGGATAGGATAGGATAGGATAGGATAGGATAGGATAGGATAGGATAGGATAGGATAGGATAGGATAGGATAGGATAGGATAGGATAGGATAGGATAGGATAGGATAGGATAGGATAGGATAGGATAGGATAGGATAGGATAGGATAGGATAAGGTAGGATAGGATATGATAGGATAGGATAGGATAGGATAGGATAGGATAGGATAGGATAGGATAGGATAGGGTAGGATAGGATAGGATAGGATAGGATAGGATAGGATAGGATAGGATAGGATAGGATAGGATAGGATAGGACAGGACAGGATAGGATAGGATAGGGTAGGATAGGATAGGATAGGATAGGTTAGGTTAGGACAGGATAGGATAGAATAGGATAGGATAAGGTAGGATAGGATAGGATAGGATAGGACAGGATAGGATAGGATAGGATAGGGTAGGATAGGATAGGATAGGATAGGATAGGATAGGGTAGGATAGGATAAGGTAGGATAGGATATGATAGGATAGGATAGGATAGGATAGGATAGGATAGGATAGGATAGGATAGGATAGGATAGGATAGGATAGGATAGGATAGGATAGGATAGGATAGGACAGGATAGGATAGGATAGGATAGGACAGGACAGGATAGGATAGGATAGGGTAGGATAGGATAGGATAGGATAGGTTAGGTTAGGACAGGATAGGATAGAATAGGATAGGATAAGGTAGGATAGGATAGGATAGGATAGGACAGGATAGGATAGGATAGGATAGGGTAGGATAGGATAGGATAGGATAGGATAGGATAGGGTAGGATAGGATAGGATAGGATAGGATAGGTTAGGACAGGACAGGATAGGATAGGATAGGATAGGATAGGATAGGATAGGATAGGATAGGGTAGGATAGGATAGGATAGGATAGGACAGGATAGGATAGCATAGGATAGGGTAGGATAGGATAGGATAGGATAGGATAGGATAGGATAGGATAGGATAGGATAGGATAGGATAGGGTAGGATAGGATAGGATAGGATAGGATAGGATAGGATAGGGTAGGATAGGATAGGATAGGATAGGATAGGATAGGACAGGATAGGATAGGATAGGGTAGGATAGGATAGGATAGGATAGGACAGGATAGGATAGGATAGGATAAGGTAGGATAGGATAGGATAAGGTAGGATAGGATAGGGTAGGATAGGATAGGATAGGATAGGACAGGACAGGATAGGATAGGATAGGATAGGGTAGGATAGGATAGGATAGGATAGGATAGGATAGGTTAGGACAGGACAGGATAGGATAGGATAGGATAGGATAGGATAGGACAGGATAGGATAGGATAGGATAGGATAGGACAGGATAGGATAGGATAGGATAGGGTAGGATAGGATAGGATAGGATAGGATAGGACAGGATAGGATAGGATAAGGTAGGATAGGATAGGATAAGGTAGGATAGGATAGGGTAGGATAGGATAGGATAGGATAGAACAGGACAGGATAGGATAGGACAGGACAGGATAGGATAGGATAGGATAGGATAGGATAGGATAGGATAAGGTAGGATAGGTTAGGACAGGATAGAATAGGATAGGATAGAATAGGATAGGACAGGATAGTATAGAAAATAAATTGCAGAACCGTCTTCAACCATATTGGTCTCTTGAGTATTTTATTCGCCAGCAAATATCAAAGAAATTGTTTTTCATTGCTATATGAAAATATACCTTGAAAAGTTTTAATACAGCAACTTTTATTCTTGGCTGGTTTTCATTGAGTTACAAACATTTTTGTGTGGTTGCAAAGTTATGGCCCCTTCAAAAACACCAGTTTCTATTAGATGAAGAATTTTCATGCAGCACAACATTTATAAAATTTTTCTCTGATTTTAGAGAATTTCGGGATTGCGAGATCCCGTGATCATAAAACTCCGCGATTTTGGCATCTCTTCAGAATAGACGTGTTGGGTAGACAATTAGGTAGACAGGTAGGTAGACAGGTAGGTAGACAGGTAGGTAGACAGGTAGGTAGACAGGTAAGTAGACAGGTAGGTAGACAGGTAGGTAGACAGGTAGGTAGACAGGTGGGTAGACAAGTGGGTAGACAGTGGGTAGACAAGTGAGTAGACAAGTGGGTAGACAGTTGGGTAGACAGTTGGGTAGACAAGTGGGTAGACAAATAGGTAGGCTGGTAGATGAGTTGAGCAGGTGGGTAGACAGGTAAAAGTATGGGTAAGTTTTTGATAGTTTGGCAGATTAGTAAGTCAGCTGTTAAATGTATTGGTAGGTGGAGTGGTAGGTAGGCCTATAGGTAGTGTAAGTTGGTAAATAGGTTCTGTAGGTAGGTGGCTGGCTCCATTCCTGTATCTTATAGCGCAGTATCCAAAAGCGAAATTCATTCAGCGGGTTCCCGAACTGTCTATGTTGTCTAAGACGCCAACACACGCGTAAGAATACGCAACAGTCCGACTGGAGTTTCCATTTCACCCCCTTCCGTCTTGTCAAACAAACCAGTTGGGCATAAGCGGCGGGGCGCGCTTTCCTGTGTGAAATTTGAGCCAACTTTTGAACGAAGGAATATATAAAGAGAGAAGAGGAAAGTTTTTCGGGCTTTTTGTTGATCGAACCTCAGTTGGGCTGTCTTTAGGTGTGCTTTTGTGTATGCATACTGCAGATATTGCATAACAGGTTTGGTAAACACACCGCGAAGTATTCTGGGGCTTTTAAACATTTTCACTACTACCTCTGTAGATATGGCGTTGCCATGGGAGCCATGAATGAATGAAGTGAAACCATTTCAGTTAACTTTCAAGTTTTACTAGTTAGCAAGATCAGACACTAAGACAGACACTAAGACAGACACTAAGACAGACACTGAGACAGACACCAAGACAGACACTGAGACAGACCCTAAAACAGACACTGAGACAGACACTGAGACAGACACCAAGACAGACACTAAGACAGACCCTAAAACAGACACCAAGACAGACACCAAGACAGACACACAAAGACAGACACTAAGACAGACACTAAGACAGACACCAAGACAGACACCAAGACAGACACCAAGACAGACACCAAGACAGACACCAAGACAGACACTAAGACACAGACTGAAATATAATTGTTCGCTAACACCGAACGAAGAATTTATAGTCAACAGCTGAACAAACCGTCACCATGGTAACGGATTTGACTCGAGCCATCTGCAGTAATTAATTCACCTCAAGCCAGAGGACTATATAGGCCTAGCCATGGCAATATCTGGAAGTGGCAGTTCCGTTTAGCCATCAACTCGCGCCGAGGCCTGTAAAAACATCGCAACGGAATCCGAAGACCAGCGGGATAAAAAAGTGGCGATGTCAATCAGCAGAGGTTGGTGGGCAACTGCAATAAAATCCAATGCTTTAATGCAGTCGTGTTTCTGTTTGTGTGCGTTTTTTTCCAAGGTTTTGTCGTTGCATTTTCTCTGCGAATCAGATTGCACGTCAGCTTTTTTGCAATTTTTTATGCAAGTTTTCTGACAGACAAATTGATGTAGATAATCGTTTAGTTGTTTGTTGCTAGCTTGGGGTCTTACGCAATGCTCCCTTCGTTCTTGCTATCGCAGCATCTTGATTTTGTCTTCGTGTTCACCTCTATTTCTGTCTTCCTCTCCCCCCTCTGTCTCCCTCCCCTTCCCTCTCGCTTCTTCTGTCTCCCACCTCATCTCCCTCTGTCTACCTTTGTGTCTCCCTCTCTGTCTCCCTCTGTGTCTCCCTCTCTGTCTCCCTCTCTGTCTCCCTCTCTGTCTCCCTCTCTGTCTCCCTCTCTGTCTCCCTCTCTGTCTCCCTCTGTGTCTCCCTCTCCGTTTTCCTCTTCGTTTCTCTCTTCGCACTGTTTTTTTTTGGTATATTAGTTCTGTTACCATGACATAAAAAACGGTCGCAAGAGAAACTTAGGACTCACAAAGGCCATATTTCATCTGTTTTTTTTAAAATAACCCTGTATATAAATCATTATTTTAAACCATTTTTATAACAGCTAAGTTCAGTTCTTCTGTTGAAAAAATTCCAACTTAAAATATTTTTGTCTACTAAGGACCACTAGACCGACAAAAATGTAAATGAGGCATTATGAATATGATGAAGTTGGGTGATCCATATAATGATGAAGTCGCAGGTGTCCCACCCCCTATTCACTCCCCGCTGTAATATGGATTCCGCTACACCGCGTCCTCTGTCCTCCGCCCCCACCCTATTTATCTTAGGGTCTGTTATTAGCCATCTGCCATTCTCATGGTCTGATAGCTTACTGCCTAAGAATCCATACCTCAGCGGGGAGCCACCCAACCACCCCCCACCCTCGGTTCCTTTTGGCTTGCCCACCCCCTAGCTATTGAGAATCGTCTCGTCGGCAATTCCTTTTTACTTGTAGTTCCCGCGGCTCTGCAGAGGGTGGTGTAGCTGTTATTATGTCGTGGCAAAAAAATTTCATATCTCATATTTTGGGGTGTGTATACTCCTCTCCCACCACGACTGATTGCCAGTAGCTCAGCGGCTGCTTTGAGCACAAGGCTTGAGACAACAGTGTTCAGTTGATAGCGGTGTGGGGTGTGGCTGGGTTCGGACACTTCTGCTACACAATGCATGCAAAAATTTATCCAGCAGTAGAGGGGCTTTAAGGCAGACCAGCCACTTGAGTCTTCTGTAAGAGAGCTCATCTCGCTAGTGCTAATTTTCGTAATTTTTCTAATCTCATGGAGTATGAAATTGAATGCATTATTAGGTATGAGTCAGACTTGGGGGTGCGTCATTTGTCAAAGTGACACTGGAAATTGCTGCTCCTGCTTGTAGTGGGGCTTGACAATATCGACTAGTGGGCAATCCCGCTGTGCTGCCCTCGCCTTCTCCATTTGCTCAGTGGCTGCGAATTCTAATGGAGCAGAGACACTTCTGACTGCTGTGAATTCACGCCTCTGTCTGTCTGTCTGTCTGTCTGTCTGCCTGTCTGTCTGTCTGTGTGTGTGTTTCTGTCTGTCTGTCTGTCTGTCTGTCTGTCTGTCTGTCTGTCTGTCTGTCTGTCTGTCTGTCTGTGTGTGTGTTTCTGTCTGTCTGTCTGTCTGTCTGTCTGTCTGTCTGTCTGGCTGGCTGGCTATCTGTCTGTCTGTCTGTCTGTCAGAGTGTCTGTCTGTCTGTCTGTCAGTCTGTCTGTCTGTCTGTCTGTCTGTCTGTCTGTCTGTCTGTCTGTCTGTCTGTCTGTCTGTCTGTCAGTCTGTCTGTCTGTCTGTCTGTCTGTCTGTCTGTCTGTCTGTCTGTCACATCCATTTGACACATTTTCAATTGTTTTATTTAATAGCTTCAACTCTTCAACTTTATTTTTTGTTATTAAAGATAACATTCCAAGGGAAAAAACTCATCTTCTTCCGCACAAAGTCCCACAAAAAAGATTCCAAAGGTTAAGTTTAATAACGAAAAAAAACACACAGATCCCATGGGGCGGGGCATTTTTGCTGATCTGTTTGTTTAAGACCTTCTCCTCCGCGTACCGCAGCCAGCAACAGCAGAGCGGAACAAGGACCGAAGCTCTTCAACTGCTGTTGGCTTTCAAAGCTTTCCTTTTTACATCGTTAAAAAACAATTGTCTTCTCTAGGGACCATTTTAAACAAAGCGTTGTCCAGAAGCCTAAAAAAGGTAAGCTTGGACGCATATTTAGATTTTGGACCACCACACTATTGTTATTGCAATTTTCAAGGCTTTGCCGCCCCAGATGGCCCAGATTATCTCTCAGTTTTGGGGTGTTCTTTTCAGTTTCACCTGTTTAATTAAGTTTTAAAATGATTTTTAACTACTCGGCATAATTCTTTTGTGTATTCGCTAGTGAAGGATAAGAGAAGAAGGTGGGGATAGAGAGACAGATAAAGTAGGACAAGGAGGAAGAGTGAGAGAGAAAGGGAGACGAAAAGGAGAGTGAGAGGGATAATGAGGGAGAGAGTTAAAGGAAGGCAGGGAAAGTTAGTGAGAGAGGGAGACAGAGAGGGTGAGTAAGAGAGGGAGACAGAGAGGGAGAGTGAGAGAGGGAGACAGAGAGGGTGAGTGAGAGAGGGAGACAGAGAGGGAGAGTGAGAGAGGGAGGCAGAGAGGGTGAGTGAGAGAGGGAGACAGAGAGGGTGAGTGAGAGAGGGAGACAGAGAGGGTGAGTGAGAGAGGGAGACAGAGAGGGTGAGTGAGAGAGGGAGACAGAGACGGTGAGTGAGAGAGGGAGGCAGAGAAGGTGAGTGGGAGAGGGAGACAGAGAAGGTGAGTGGGAGAGGGAGACAGAGAGGGTGAGTGAGAGAGGGAGGCAGAGAAGGTGAGTGGGAGAGGGAGACAGAGAGGGTTAGTGAGATATCTGTCAGCTAAAAAGCATAAATAATTCATATTCAAATTTCTAATTAAACCGGAATCTTTAATTAACAGGGTTGCTCGGAGTGTTTGCTTCCATGACAAGAAATAACCTTTGTGGACCGACTCAGCGTGATGTTGCATTGCACAACATGTAAAGAATGTCAACTTTTGTTGTTTAATACGCCCAGTCAGTCAGTCTTGATCAAATTGGGGTTTCTGAATGCCTGGGGGGTGGGGGTGGCCCCAGCACCTGCGCCCAACCTGCCTGCCATCCAAGTTGCAGACTCTGTGGTTGCTAAGGCTTTGTTGTCAGCCGTACGGAGAAATATCGAAATTGCTTTAGCTTGGTGTATTTCTACTTTTTTTATTAAAACCACAAAGGTGAATTTCATTTGACGATTATGTTGCTATGTTGACAGATTGTCAATCTGGATATATCATTAAGAAATTTCGGATTCACGTCTCTACCGGTATGAAGACCATAAAGTTTAAGGCAGTGCCCCACAGACTGATGGATTTTTTAAAAAAGTTTTTTTAAAAATCCGAAAACAAATTTTCAATTAGTAGAAAACTGGTTCTTGCATAATTGAATTCCAGTTTTTGCTGGTTTTCTTACCTATTTTTCTGCTGTACAGAATCCACACTTTAAAACAGTCAGTCTCGGGGGTGCGTATTGGAAATTTGCTTTTTTCTGTTCAAAACTCACGCGACAAAAAGGCTCCTGTCAGCTGTCAGTTGGAAGATTTGGTCGAATTCCCGGTGGGGGAATTCACAATCTTTCAGGTATCTATTTTCCCTCATTCTCCTGAACACTCGAGAGCCAAGATCCTTGATAACAATTGACCCAGGAGTCCTGCTAGCTACAACGATGTCGTCTGGGACGATATATTTTGAATCTCGGGGATTTTTTCCGGCAAAATTTGAAGGGGCGCAGGGAAGAAGCTTCACGATGATTTGGGATGAACGGGATCGGGACAGGCGCAATTGATGGCGCTGCTGGGAAAAAAAGTTTTTTTTTGAGGCTCCGCGATGCTTATGAGGGAAGAGAAAAGTGACGAAAAGGTGAATGAAGGTGACAGTTCGAGATTGAAGATTTAGATTGTGAGACGGCATGTGATGGCGAGGGTGGGGAGAGGGGAGCGGAGGCTGGGCAAGAGAAATATATAGCCTTGGCTCTGAGGGTTAGGGTTCGGTGGGGTGCACTTTGGGAACATTTAGTGTGAATAGCGGAGTGAGAGGAAATCAGGGTTGAGAGGGAGACAGGGGTGAGAGGGAGACAGGGTTGAGAGGGAGACAGGGTTGAGAGGGAGACAGGGGTGAGAGGGAGACAGGGGTGAGAGGGAGACAGGGGTGAGAGGGAGACAGGGGTGAGAGTGAGACAGGGGTGAGAGGGAGACAGGGGTGAGAGGGAGACAGGGGTGAGAGGGGGACAGGGTGAGAGGGAGACAGGGGTGAGAGGGAGACAGGGGTGAGAGGGAGACAGGGGTGAGAGTGAGACAGGGGTGAGAGGGAGACAGGGGTGAGAGGGAGACAGGGGTGAGAGGGAGACAGGGGTGAGAGGGGGACAGGGTGAGAGGGAGACAGAGAGGTTAGAGGGAGACAGCGTGAGAGAGAGGCAGGGTTGGGAGCGAGACAGACAGGGTGCAAGAAGAACATAACTGAGAGGCAGGCAGGTGAGAGACATGTAAGAGCATGAGAAGGGAGATCAAGAAGGGGTGGAGCAAGTGACACTGTATACAGTAGTGTACTTTTAAAATAATTCGCTTGATTCGCGAACCCCCCGCCAGGTTAATGAGCATCCGAGATTGGCAGGTCACGCGCCGTACCACATCTCCCTCTCTTATCTCTCACCCGCATAAATTAATAAAAAAATCTTTTAAGAGCAAGAAATTCATCAGCAATTTTCGACTTCATGCGGCCTGCACTTCTCAGCCTAGGAAAATATGGATAATTAATATGCAATAATTTTTGGCTGAACTGAAATGAGATTCGTGGGAACGCTGGGTTGAGAACTGCATAGACGGTTCTGCTTACCTTTACTAGCGAAGCGCTTAAACTGCAGAATTTCTAGGCAAGGTGAAGGTCGCCAATACAACAATTCTGTCTGTCAAAGTGGCTAATAATGGCTGTTTAATTTGGGAAAGCTGAGTAGCTGGGTGAAGTAGTTCTTATTTGCTCAGTAGCTGAGTAAATCGCTTACAAGTCCGGCAAGCCTAGCTCAGACTGCTGCCTCTTAGGCAAACAGAAGTTTTGCTTTTAGTTTTGAAAGTTGAAGTTTCCAAGGGGTTTTAATAGCTGGATTGCTTTTAGAAGAAGACAGATGTGTGAGATGGGTACTTAATTGATTGACCTAAGTGAATATGATATGTTATTCAACTATAGAATAAACTAGCACAGAGAGATAGATAGAGACAACTCATTCATCGTTTAGAATATTAGCAATAAAATATAAACTATATGTAACTTTTGACTTTTTACAGTCACTATTGTTATTTTTTAAGGAAATGATGTTTAACAACTGCCCTGAAAGCCAGCTATCTACCCTAATATATCATCAGATCCCCTATGAGCTCGAAAGCTCAAAGCATCTCAGCAACGCCCCATGAGACAAAGACTTTAAGCAGCTCCACATGAGCCGTGATATCTCAGCAATTCTTCCCATGAGCATAGACATCTCAGCGATTCCTCCCATGAGCATAGACATCTCAGCGATTCCTCCCATGAGCATAGACATCTCAGCGATTCCTCCATGAGCATAGACATCTCAGCGATTCCTCCCATGAGCATAGACATCTCAGCGATTCCTCCCATGAGCATAGACATCTCAGCGATTCCTCCCATGAGCATAGACATCTCAGCGATTCCTCCCATGAGCATAGACATCTCAGCAATCTTCCATTGAGCATAGACATCTCAGCGATTCCTCCCATGAGCATAGACATCTCAGCAATCTTCCATTGAGCATAGACATCTCAGCGATTCCTCCCATGAGCATAGACATCTCAGCGATTCCTCCCATGAGCATAGACATCTCAGCAATTCTCCCAATGAGCATAGACATCTCAGCGATTCCCCATTTGAGCCTTGACATTACAGAAATGAAAGCACTGCTTTGTATAAGTTATAAAATACCTGCCTAATATTTATCGTAATACACAATATAGCACTAATTAATTTCTGTGCTTTTTCAGCTCCCAGAAAACAGCGGCTGAGCCCTTAAGACCTTCTTACCTCAGCCTGACTACCTGCCCGACTCGCTCATTTCCTGAGTAGATTGACAGCTTGGTACACCGTTCGCGGATTTGTTGACTGAAGTGCAAAAAAATCTCCCCCCTCCAGGCGAACCAGGGGCCCGGATTAACGCCTGACTAATCCGAAATCCCCAGTGCCGCTGTTAATCTGAGCAGCATGGTAAAAGCTTTCAATTCCAGTCAATTTTCAGACCAAAAAGTGGCAAAGACACGCAGTGGGCTTGTTTGCACACCAGGAGAAGTTTATCTGGGAGTCTTATGACTCAGCTTGAACCGCACAGGAAGATTGTGTTCAATTTGAGCATAGGAGACGTCGAAATTCCCTGTTAAAAATAGAGCCCAAGTCATTGTGCAGCTGTCCTCGATGTCTTAACCGTCCGCAAATGCATCATTTATTGTTTCAGATCTCTAGCAGTGTCTGGCTGAGAGATTTGAAATCGGTGCACTTTTAACTGAGCGTGTACACTTCAGCTAACTCTGGGGCTCAGTGACCACACAAATGTACTTATTCTTTTCAAGGCACCTACAAATTGTAGATTGTACGCTCGTAGCTGCGCGAACCTCACGCCTCTCTGTCGTGGATTCTTATCTTGTACAGTTGGTTCAGTAAATAGGGGCATTGTGGAGTTTGTACATTTAGCTAAACCACTCCTCTGTGCGTCGTTGTTGATTAAATCAAAAGCGCAGAAATTGGAATGCAATTGTACAACTTGCTCTGCTATTGGTTTCGCCAAGCTGTTTGTCTCTGAAAAACCGACCGAAAATGTCCCCAGCATCGGCAGCAGGCGACCCGAGTTCCGGGGCGACCGCAGCTTCGGCACTCGCCTTGTTCCTCGTCGGCCGCATGCTGCTGCAGATGTTCGTCGCCTCACGCCGCAGCCGCAACCGTCGCCGTGCTGGCACCGTGTCCGCCGTGCTGTTGTACCCGGTGAAGTCCTGCCTGCCGGTCCGCGTGACCAGCGCTCGCGTCACCGAGTCCGGCCTGGTCAGTCCCGACGGCGTTCTCGATAGGAGCTTTGCCGTTGTGAGCGTCACTAACAGGAAGCTCCTGGCGTTGAAGGCCTGTCCGAGGCTGTCGCTAATTCAGCCCGTGCTGGACCGTTCGAGTCCCACTAGAATTCGCCTGAGCCTGTCCGAGTCTGCAGACGCTGAGAAGTTGAACGTTTCAAACTCTGTGACAGTGCGCATCGGTGCCAAGGACTCGCGCACCTCCGGCGTGGAGAAATTCGACATGTTCGGCGAGATGGCCTACGGGAAGGTGTGCGACAAGGACACGAACTCCTGGCTGCGGGCAGTCTGTGGTAGAAACGACGCCATACTGGTGTACTGCCACCAGGAGCTTCGAACGACACTGACCGAACTGCGCGAATGCCAACGTCTTGGCATCGCGTCGAAGACGTTCGACGGCTGCGACATGCCGTCAAGCGGGGACAGCCGGATTGCCTACGCCAACACCGCGCCGCTGCTGTTGGCAACAGAGCCGGCGCTGACTGCCCTGAATCAGCGTCTCGCCGACAAAGGCCGTCCACCTGTTGGTCACTGCAACTTTCGAGCCAACCTGGTCATCGACGGACCCATCCAGGACCGCGAGGAGGAAGTCTGGTCTTTCGTGTTCTTCCCATCGAGCGGCTGCGCTCTGGCCGTGCTGACCCCGTGCACCCGGTGCGGCATCACCACCGTGGACTACGCCAGTCCGGGCGACGAGCGTCGACAGCTGCGCACCGATGGCGAGCCGCTGAAGACACTAGCCGAGTATCGCAAGGACGGCGCGTTCAAGAAGTTCAGCCCGGTGTTTGGCGTCAACGGTTTCGTTGAGCTGCCAGGAGATGTGGCTGTTGGCGACGAGGTGTTGGTAATTTAGACTGTCGGTGCGAAAATTGCAAGCACACGTGTACTGTAGGGGTTGCGTGTACGTCGAAGGACATTGAATTTTTTATGCTGTCAACGATGAAGGTTTGCACGAGTGAAATTGTAAATCATAATCGATTTTTTTGCTTTATTTTGCTTTTTGCAAAGTGGTTCCGCCTAGACTTATTTTATTTTAGCTTTTCAAAAGAAAAATTCGTTCACGAAGTTCGGCTTGAAGTGTACAATAAGCTTGATGCAATTTTTTGGCTGGTAGCTTGCAAGAATTAAACGGAGATTTCCCAAGGGAATTTCTTAGCCTATGGGCCACAAAGCGCAACCTTTCTAAACTGATTTCCCTGGTGGCTGGTGCAATTTCTGAAGAATATTCTATTGACTGACTGAGAATGAAGACAGAGGTTCAATTGACAAATTATTTCCAAAGCCAAGATGCTGTTCAGGTTTTCAAGTCACCCAGGAATTCAGTCGGGTATAATTAACTGACAAGCTCGACAGTTATGCGAGCGATATCTGCTAAACCCTCCCACTGGCCTCGCTGCATTCTCTGTGGTGTGTTTATGTATACACAAGAACCACTGCTTGAAACGAGCGGCGCTTACCACGGAGCCGCCCCCAGCCAGTGGAAAGTGTATAATGTCAACTTGTATATTGTCATTGCAAAGGCAATACATGCATGTGTATGTGCCTGCGTTTCTTCGCAGACTGCCTCTCCCCCACCTCAACCCTGTCCTGTCTTCACGATCCGCTGGTGATGTCTCTCTTTCGCTCTCTTTTTTTATCTCTGCATTTTCGTCTTAGACTTGGCGTACGTATAAGCCGAGTTGCCCTTCCGCAATGTCGGAATCCGTTCCTCCAGCTCCAGCGCTCTGTTAGTGTTGGCCCCATTGCTGGTTTATAAACGGATGCTGCCAAATGGAGCAGCTGACTTCTAAACTTCAAAGGTCTTCGCTCGTTGCAGCAGCAGCAGCAGCCGTTTCGCACTACTTCTATCATGTACCCCTTGTGCCCCGGGTTGGCCTTAAAGAAATACCAAAAAAATAGGAATGAACAGGCAAGCAATTAATCAGAAGTTTGCTATTTCTACCCACACATACACCCCAAGCAAAAGTGTAAATCCCCCTCTGTGTCCATTGTCCACGTCAACGCATGCGAGACTTCAAACGAACTGCATGTTTTCTGAATTTCTGACTCTTTCATTCATATCCACGAGTTGGTTGCGTCTTGAATTAAGCTTGGATAGGGAGCATTTTTTCTATCCGATTGCCAGAGCTAAAAATTCAGGTCGTTTGATATTCACTTTAAAAAAACACCGACCCTATGATGGCTTCAAAGGCGCTTGCTTCGTTCTTTCCATATTGCGTGCGTTCATGCCCAATGCCCCAGCTCTGTGCAGCTCAGCGGGCAATTTGTCCGGCTTTGAACGGAACCCCCCGCCAAGCGATAGCCCTCAGGGCAATTTCGGGGCAATCCTTGCCCCCCTCCTCCTCCTTCCTCTTGCTTGGGACAAAATGAAGTCAAAGAAAGTCGTTGGTGGATGGCCTTAGGATGGACGGGGGCCTTTCTCGGGGCAATAGAAGGGCCGGGGGCCGGGGCAGGAGAACCCGACGTGAGGAACAAGTAGAATTGGAAACTTCGGAGCTTTCGGGCGCGCTCATTCATGGCTTGTATCGTGTTTGCCGGCGGCTGCTTGCCAGATGCTAATTTTATCTGCACCCGCAGCCCCTGCGTCTGTCACTGGAAATTTTCCAATCGATTAAGTCCCGTTCCATGTCGTGTCTGTGTGTGCCGGTTTTTTATTCTGCCAACTTGTTTGTAACTTTTTTCTGGAGTTATCATCTTGGCTTGAGAACGTTTTGTTCAGCTAACAAGATACATGGATAAAGGCGTAGTTTTATAACTAATAAATTATTTAGTCAAAAGTGTCTAGGTTTTACGCTCGTAGGACAACAGGCGCCCATTAAATAGTTCACGCAACTCAAGGAAGTGGCGTAACCTTGAAAGGGGCTGCGTCGCCCCCTGGTGCTGGTTAGCACGTCGCCAAATATTCAATCAGCGCCCAAGCGCTAACGGGATTCAAAGATTAAAAAGCGCCCGGGTGTTTAAACACATCAATGATATCGAACCGAACCCCAATCCAAGATGAAGAACTCGAAATGCACTTTTTGACCGGTGCAGCTGAGTCAGTGCAAAGAATTGCAGAAAAGTAATTTCCAGAAATTCGTCACGAGCGTCTGCAAATTTATTCTCTAACTTTTCTCGAAGGTTTTTATTGCTTTCGATCCGACCTGTGGAATAGTCCGTTCCGATTCTTCATCACTCGGTTTTCATCTTCAGCCTCTCCCATATCGAATTCTCACTTGATTAAAAGTGGGCGAGAGGGATTCGTGGCCGAGGGCGGCAGTTCAGGGAGATTAATTTTCTTCTAGAAAGAGCATTGAAAAAAGAGAACAAACAAATCACAAAAGATCTCATGCAATTTTGGGAGAGAAACTTCTCAAGTAGCAATCAGTCAGGAAGGTCCGGAGGAGTCCCAGCAAATTTCGATAGATTCGATGTACTTTAATCAAATTTCACAAAGACTGCCTGTTTTTCTCAAAGAACCCTTTTAATTGGATTTTCTAAAAATGAAAAACAAATGCAATTTTTATCCGGAATTCGGGTAGCTTTTCGCTGAAATTTCACATAGCATTATATATTTAAGCATCTACTTTCATAAGACCTAAACTTTAAAAAACGTAAACTACATGAGGCCTAAACTTCATAAGACTTAAACTTTATAGAACCTAAACTACATGAGACCTAAACTACATGAGACCTAAACTACATGAGACCTAAACTACATGAGACCTAAACTACATGAGACCTAAACTACATGAGACCTAAACTACATGAGACCTAAACTACATGAGACCTAAACTACATGAGACCTAAACTACATGAGACCTAAACTACATGTAACCTAAACTACGTGAGACCTAAACTACATGAGACCTAAACTACATGTAACCTAAACTACGTGAGACCTAAACTTTATAGAACCTAAACTAAATGAGATCTAATTTACATGAGACCTAAACTACATGAGACCTAAACTTCATAAGAACTAAACTGCATAAAAACTTAACTTCACATCGCCTAAAAATTTCTTTCATTTTAACACAAATCTTTTTTGCCGTTGAAGGAAATTAAGATTTTCATTGAAGATGCCTAAGATAATTTAGGTCTTATGAAACCGAACCCATCCAAAAATCCACATACATGTAGGACTTAACATTTGCTGTTTAGAAGTGGCTATATTTTCGAGTCTTTTTTAGTCGTCCTTGGTAAAAACCTACCTGCCGGACAAGAAAATATGGTAGCTCGTATAAGCTATCGGTAGATACTCGTGCAGGCTTCGATTTTGTTGAGCAGTTCCAGTCCAGTGATTCGAAACCTCAAGCCCCCCCCCCGCGGTTGAAGAGACATCGATCTAAAATGGCTACGGCTAATATCCCTGGATCAGCCAAGTGGAAGGAAGCACTTGTGTCCGTTCCTTTTATGGCTAACTACCTGTGTAGCATGTGTTATATAACTAAAACTTTTAACTAAATCGTATAAGATGTTGAGTAATAAATACACCGGTTGAAACTATTGGGCCCCTCTCCAGGGCTTCCAGGGAATCCAGGGCTTCCAAGGAATCTGGAACACAGTCAGCAGGGTCTAACTGATTGAAACAGATCGAAGTACCCTTGAAGAGTCTCTGTCAAGCAGATCCGTGAAAAAACTTGAAAGAAAGAATTCGATGTTTTTTTCTGTCACTCCTTCAGTCACGTGCTGTAAGGCTAATTGACATGCGGTAGCTTATTTATATTTCATGTTTTCAGTTAATCACCAGTGGAGCATGCACGCTGGCAGATGCCGAATTCCCATTTTAGGCAGGCTTTTTTCTATAAATCCGAAACTCTTCTGCATGAAATTATCGAAATTATGTTTTTTTTCACTTCAACTCCGTCTCTTTTTATGAGTAATTTCATCCCCGTGTAGTGATACTGCAGAGTTCAGTATTTGAGCAAACAGTGCTGGAAATCGGACGAAATTTCAAGGGTTCAATCAAGTACCTAAGATACTTATAGCCAATTGTACTCCACGAAAGAATAGGGGGAGGGGCGGTGTTTGAGTGCAGAAGACTCTTTTAAAACTGAAGTCTGAAGGATAGGTCTGAAGGAAGGATTAGAAGTGGGATTTTTTAAAATATGTTTTTTTCAGCGATGCCTTAAGATTTCCAGGTCTTCTGACAGTCCGGGGAGTCCATGGGATTCCAGGGATAACATGGTTTACAAGGAATCCAGGGCTTCCAGGGAATCCAGGGCTTCCAGGGAATCCAGGGCTTCCAGGGAATCCAGGGCTTCCAGGGAATCCAGGGCTTCCAGGGAATCCAGGGCTTCCAGGGAATCCAGGGCTTCCAGGGAATGCAGGGCTTCCAGGGAATCCAGGGCTTCCAGGGAATCCAGGGCTTCCAGGGAATCCAGGGCTTCCAGGGAATCCAGGGCTTCCAGGGAATCCAGGGCTTCCAGGGAATCCAGGGCTTCCAGGGAATCCAGGGCTTCCAGGGAATCCAGGGCTTCCAGGGAATCCAGGCTTCCAGGGAATCCAGGGCTTCCAGGGAATCCAGGGCTTCCAGGGAATCCAGGGCTTCCAGGGAATCCAGGGCTTCCAGGGAATCCAGGGCTTCCAGGGAATCCAGGGCTTCCAAGGATTTTCTATACTTCAATGAATTCCTAAAATTTTCCTGGTTTTCCAGGACTCCTTTCGATCCATTGTCGGATGCTTACGTTAGCTTGAAATTCTTCTTTTATATCAAATTTGAAGGGAAAAGTTCTATGAAGTTGACCAGCGACTAGATTGGTTCTGTCACTTTCCTAGAGTGGTCGAGTTGAAATTGGGAGTTTAGCCTAATCAGGAAATATCGACAAGTTCATTGATTGAATGAACTCGAATTAACTTCTGCAAATGGATTCAGGACCTGTTAGGGTCACTTAGGGTCAGTCAGGAGTTTTCAGATTAGAAAAAATATTTTATACAAGAATTTTTGGATTTATTTTTTCGATTTTGGGTTACATTTCAATGGGTTCGAGATGGCGAGGAAGATAGGGTAGGGAGTGAGAGGGAGATAGGGTAGGGAGTGAGAGGGAGATAGGGTAGGGAGTGAGAGGGAGATAGGGTAGGGAGTGAGAGGGAGATAGGGTAGGGAGTGAGAGGGAGTTAGGGTAGGGCGGCTGAGAGGGAGTTAGGGTAGGGGAGAGTGAGAGAGAGATAAGGTAGGGGCGAGAGGGAGGTAAGGTAGGCGGGAGGGAGATAGGTTATGTAGGCTGAAAGGGAGATAGGGTAGGGAGTGAGAGGGAGATAGGTTATGGAGGGTGAGAGGGAGATAGGGTAGGGCGGCTGAGAGGGAGATAGGGTAGGGAGGGTGAGAGGGAGATAGGGTAGGGAGGGTGAGAGGGAGATAGGGTAGGGCGGCTGAGAGGGAGATAGGGTAGGGAGGGTGAGAGGGAGATAGGGTAGGGAGTGAGAGGGAGATAGGGTAGGGAGTGAGAGGGAGATAGGGTAGGGAGTGAGAGGAAGATAGGGTAGGGATAATGAGAGGGAGATAGGGTAGGGAGAGTGAAAGGGAGATAGGGTAGGGAGAGTGAGAGGGAGATAGGGTAAGGCGGCTGAGAGGGAGATAGGGTAGGGGTGAGAGGGAGATACACGCAGGATCAGTAAGGTTGAAATTGAGACCGAGGAGGGTAAGTAAGAGAAGATGGCGGTGATCTGAATGCGAAGTGTTTCAGAACTCATTATAAAGGTGGCACGGGCCGTGTAGTTAATTAGCCATGGCCTCCAATTCATCAAATTGCCGGCATCGCCCCGCGGGACACCTGCGGGCGACACGTCAGTCGCGATCCGGCAATTGGCATGAGGGAAATTATTCTCTTCCTGTCTTGACTTGGCATCTCGCAATTCGAAGGTTGATTAATTGATCTGAAGCTTTGCTGATTTTTAATTTGTTCATTTCTCGTGGCTGTGGCTTTTGACTGGATACAGTATTGTACAAGGAGACCTTCCGGAACAAAATGGGGTGTTTTTTCTAAGAATCGGCACTAGGCTGTTGCATGGGTGATTTTTACAAAACCGAGCTGAAGTGTCAGAAGACTATCTAAACAGGTATAAAATTTGGGCTACATGATTAGATCTCTAATCTGTAGTTAAATCATCTAAAAAGCTGTTTATGCAGCGCTTAAGACACTGCGCACTTGTGATACTGCGCGTTTATGTGGGAAATCTGTTCCCACATACCGGTAGACGATAGAAAATGTGAATAAACACAAATTAGACACATCATATTACTTCCAATGAGTCACTGCGTGCAAACTGTACAAATAGAATTTTGCGAGCCTTCGGAAATAATTTGGCAACCTATTTGGTTACCTATAAGAAATCGAGCATGACGAAAATATTGATCGTCTGTGTGAAGCCTTAGATTCTTTGTCTTTCTTTCGCCGTATCATTTTCGCTTCGGCAGTCAAAGTGGAGCGTTGTCAATAGTGACTGAGCATTGTGCACAGTTTATCATATATTTATCTCCATTTGCTAGCAGTGCTGTGATGTCACTATTATGGATGAGAGTTTAGAGAGAGAGATCAGAGTAATGGAGTGAAAAGGGGGATGTATGTATGGATTGATTGGGAAGATAATTTAGAGAAGAGAGAAGGAGAAGGGGCGAAAGAGAAAAGAAAAGTAGAGGGGAAGAGAATGAGAGAGAGGGAGAGAGAGAGGGAGAGAGAAGGAGAGAGGGGGGAGAGTGAGAGGGAGAGAAAGAGAGGGGCATGGAGGGAAAGAGGGGGGAGAATGGAAAAGAAAGTGAAATATTGACTACGCGAATACCCCCATTGTAAAACAATTTAAAAAGCTTTAAACACACACTCAGTAATTTTGATTACGAAACCAAATGCATGGTGAATTGAATTAAATTGAAATTGAATGGCGAATGTTTGAACAAAGACACAAAAAGCAGTGATTAATTGTCATACTGAGGTTTCATTTCATCAACAAGAATAGATCCTGCTCGTATTTATAGGTCAGCAAGGCATGAGTCATTTTCAGTTTTGCGAGATCCATAGCCATAAAAAACTCAACTTTGGATAGAACCCATTGTTGTGGCGACGGTATGTGGGCATTCACTCACCCACTCCAATCACTATATACATTTAACTATAAAATAGTGTTCTGTGTTGATGTGCAGCGGTTCATTCAACCGCCAAAAAACTCGTTCTACAGATTATACAGATTTCATGCAGTCTCTATAAAGAAGAACCATCTTACTTTCAGACTAAAAACTTCATTCGCGAAACGTCAAAACTGGTCTGCGCAAAAGAAGTTATAAAAAGAAAAGTATAAAGCTTTGATTGCAAGTTCAGGTGATAAAAAAGTAGAATAAGAAGACTTGAAATTGTGCGTAGCTGGTCTGCTTTCTAGAACGTACCGCAATTGCATTGTGCGCTGGTCGCTGGACTGCACATCCTGTCTGTGTATTTCCTGTCTCAACTTGTCTGCATGGGACTGAAAAAATATTATTAATAATTGTTGTTTTGGTTTATGACTCATTTTGCGATTGAAATCGCTTTTTGTTGCAGTTTTGCAATCAGTTTGAGCTGCCGGAGTAGGTTGAGATGCGGGTTCTCAATCGAGTTAGTTGGGCTGTGTGGGCTTACGTCGATTAATCTGTGGAAATGTTTTTTTCTTAAATTGAATTGGCTCAGCTCTTTAACTGTTTTGTTGAACTATAGGCCTATAAAATTGCTGGGTGTTATGTTCCGATTTTATTGATGGGTGAGTCTAGGGAATCATGATGAAGACAAGTATGAAATCATGGGGTTCCTGTGAGTGTAAATGTGTGCTAAGGGGTTCCTGGGAGGGTACAAGTGTGCTATGGGGTTCCTGTGAGGGTAAGTGTGCAAAGGGGTTCCTGGGAGGGTACAAGTGTGCTATGGGGTTCATGGGAGGGTACAGGTGAGCTATGCCTGTTCGTGGAAGGGTACAGGTGTGCTATGGGGGTTTTAGGAGGGTACAGGTGTGCTATGGGGTTCCTGGGAGGGTACAGGTGTGCTATGGGGTTCCTGGGAGGGTACAGGTGTGCTATTACGGTTCCTGGGAGGGTACAGGTGTGCTATGGGGTTCCTGGGAGGGTACAGGTGTGCTATGGGGTTCCTGGGAGGGTACAGGTGTGCTATGGGGTTCCTGGAAGGGTACAGGTGTGCTTTGGGGTTCCTGGAAGGGTACAGGTGTGCTTTGGGGTTCCTGGGAGGGTACAGGTGTGCTTTGGGGTTCCTGGGAGGGTACAGGTGTGCTTTGGGGTTCCTGGGAGGGTACAGGTGTGCTGTAGCAGCTCCTAAGAGGGTACCAGGGTGCTAAAGGTGCACTATAGGCAGAGCTAGATGTCGCATACATTTTTTCGTATGCAAGGTTGTGCTTACGTCTTAAAAAATGCTTATATGAAAAAAACAGTTTTTGTTTTCCCCCTCGCCCAAGCTGAATGTTAGAATACCGAATCTGCAGAATATAGGAGAGATTGTCACCCGTTTTTCTCGCCTTTCAAACCCATCAATTCGCTCAATTGATCGAGTCTCTACAAGCATGAAAATGGGAAACTGCTTGACTTCCTGTTGGAAGAGCTGGGAGCAATGAGTGGCAGGAACGATGACTGGAATCCCTTTTTTGCGCATCTCTACCGCAGTGCAAGAATCTTTTAAATGCAACTCTTGCGTGCCCCAAGCGAGATGTTTTATTTTGTCCGTGTTGTCATCATCATCATTGTTTTTCTGCTCAATTGTTCTCACCAAATAACAGCGGAGAGGAAGCTAATATAACAAAGCCATTTCCTAGAATTTCTGTTGCTATGAATGGTGAGGTTTTTTGCGCTTTAGATTCTACATTGCCTGTTGTAGCTAATGCTCTGTTACACAGGGGATTCTACATTTGCCTGTTGTAGCTAATGGTCTGTTACACAGGGGATTCTACATTGCCTGTTGTAGCTAATGGTCTGTTACACAGGGGATTCTACATTGCCTGTTGTAGCTAATGGTCTGTTACACAGGGGATTCTACATTGCCTGTTGTTGCTAATGCTCTGTTACACAGGCGATTCTACATTGCCTGTTGTAGCTAATGCTCTGTTACACAGGGGATTCTACATTGCCTGTTGTAGCTAATGCTCTGTTACACAGGGGATTCTACATTGCCTGTTGTAGCTAATGCTCTGTTACACAGGGGATTCTACATTGCCTGTTGTAGCTAATGGTCTGTTACACAGGGGATTCTACATTGCCTGTTGTAGCTAATGGTCTGTTACACAGGGGATTCTACATTGCCTGTTAGCTAATGCTCTGTTACACAGGTGATTCTACATTGCCTGTTGTAGCTGTCAGCTGATGTTCTGATTCTCAGAGGATCCTTCATTGCTAACATCCTCTGTTAGTGTGGGTGCCAAACGGATTCTTCGAAAGCATAATTTGACATCAAATTGTTTTATAGATCCGCAGATTCCCCAATTATCAGCATGATGAAATCGTTCCCCCTTCATCATCGATTGATGACTCAATTCAAGTGTCAGTTTAAATTTGCATCCATATAAGCTTCCAGGAGGTCTGCAGCACAATGCAGCGCATTCATGCAGACTCCTTTCTCTGCAGATATCTTCGTAGAATCTAGCAAAAGTCGAATTCCAATCTGAAATCACGTATTCGTATTTGTTGTGCGCGCATTGCAGATTATGTGCCATGCAACCCAATTGGGAACACGGAGCCGTCAAACTCAATTAGAGAACCGCTGATTTCGGAGTGTGCACAGGCCTTTGGGCTAGAGAGAATTTTCATATCGATTATCTATTGTATACAAAGCGGTTTTCAAAGGAAACAGAGGATCATGTTTTGACGGGGACCAAGATTTGGAAGAAATGGCGATAGCTGTAAAATCGATTGTTATAAACTGCTTTGTATGAATTTTCGTGTATTAGGATCGGGGCACCCAAGCATCTCGTACACGTGCTTCAGTATTGAAATGATAATCTACACTACATGTACGAGCGTACATCACACAGTAGCTCGTATAGTAGCTGTATGAATACGCTCAAAACTGCACGTTACAGAAGTCTTGCGTTTTATCATTGGTGACATAAAGCATAATAACTATCAGATATATATATTAAGATAATAACTATCCAACATGTTTTGTCTATTTTGATTTAACTACACGTAAAAAACGAATTGATTACTGTTAGTAGCACGCTTAATAAGTCCTTCCTTTAAAATATTTAGGAGCCCTAAAACTAACGTGTATGCTTATTTCGATGCAAAAGCACTGTCCAGTGTTTATTTTTTGAATTTTTTGAACAAAAAGTAAATTTCTGATGATTCAGGATTGCTGACTATTCTTAAAGTTTTAATGTTATTCTTTGTTTTACGTGGCATTCTAGCAAGTAAATATTAAATTAAACAAACGTACATTTACACTTTCTTCGAATCAAATTCTCAATCTAAGAATGATGATGGAGTTTGCAAAAAGATGGCCTAGGCCTATCTGTACAGTACTGGGTTATGTACGAAGTTGCGAACAAGAGGTCAGTACAGATACAGCCTTAGATGTAATTTAGCCGGCACCCATATAGACGGCCATGCCCATAACCAATAGCCATTATGATTATGACAAACGATCGAATTCATTTATTCATTATTCTACTACTACTGCTACTACTACTACTAGCCATTAAATTATTAGGCCTAGCCGCCTACCGCCTTCCCGCCTACTAGGTGTATGGCTAATTTACACGGTAGTGCATTGTATTGTAGTACTGTATTGTAGCAGTGCAAGTGTGCAACTCAAGACTAACTAGGGCTACTAACCAACGCAACTGTAACTGTCTATTTAGAAGAAATATTTTTGCTATTTTTGCTATAGCCAGTGTCTGCAATTTATTTTTCTTTATGTATTTGTAGGCCTAGTAGATAGGCCTAATTCTGAATTGTTAGAACAAAAGTGGTTTCTTAACTGGGGGAAACAAAGCAAACCTAGGCCTAAAAAGTAAATAATTAGGCATATTGGAATTTTGTTAAACTTTCACATTTGCAAAACAAAAAAGTTGGTTAAGTTAAAAATAAAAAATAGGTTGTTTATATCATAATGACTTTAATATATATATAGAGTCTGATGGTCCATAGGTTGATGGTCCATAAGAAATATATATATTTGTTATTACAAATACAAAACCTAATCTTTTGTAAATGTTAACATTATATTGTTTAACTTTAAAAAGCTTTTTTTAATAAAAAGATAACTATAGTTTGTCATTAACTTAATATTCTAATGCCAATAATTAGTAGAAGTCATAGATATAATATAGGGACCCTTTTGAAATTTTAATTATCTTGTAGTACCATTCATTAAATTTTGTTCTCATTATTTAAGAAATAAGATTATTAGAGGTTCTAGAGATATTAGAGATATCAGATATTAGAGCATTTAAAGAATCCAAAAAGCTTATTAAAAAGCATTAAAAGAATTGAAATAAAAACAAAGCAATTTTGTTTTTTTTAAATATAGGTTTATATAAGATATCAAGAGTTTAGTTTTTGTATATCTCTATTTATTTATTATTATCTATTTATCTAGCATATGATTATCTAAAGGTTTTGTTATATTGCCTATTATTCTAACTGTAATCACTTTTAGATATATATATATATATATATATATATATATATATATGATAGGCATTGAATAAACATAGTTAAATGATTTAATTGTCAACTATAAGTTACTAAAATAAAATAAAATTGCAATGCTATTCTAAACATTTTTGGCCTATAGTAACTGAAATATTCTTATAAATGATAGTCTTAACCATAACCATAGACAATTCCATAGTTTATACAAGTATTATAATAGTGATATAAGCAGCCCAAAAACTTGGAATTTTGTTAAAATTTCACATTTTCAAAACAAAAAAGTTAGTTAAGTAAAAAATGGCCTATATAAAACACTTTACAAGGATAAAAAGATAATATTTGTATATATTATATAATTGTCTCTGGTTAAAACTTGTTTAAGACTTTCAATTACTGAGGGTGAAAAATATTTTTAGAGTAGCATTGAAATTTATTTTTATTTTAGTAATTTATATTATATTTGATAATTAAATTATTAAACTATGTTGATTTAATGATAGGCTAGCAAGAGCAATTTTTGGGTTGCTTATGAATTATTCATAAACCTATTAATTATCAACTTTATATCTTTAAGTGCTAATAATTAATTTATTAATTAAAAAAGTTATGAATGGTTTGTAGGATGGCTAAAATTCCAATTATGGGTGGCTTATTATCTATATATTATTAGTTATATATTCTATTTAAAGCCTTAAGCTTATATTATATAAAATGCATAAAATCTTTTTTTGGATTATGATTCCAGTTTTGCTAAGATCCTAGGCCTACATATATAAGATTTTAGTATATTGAGTCATTTTTCCACAACTCATTTAGTTCAAATGAATATGCTATACACAGGTGTGCAGAGTAGGAATGCTTGGTTACTGGGGTGGAGCACAGGTGCGCCCAGGGTTGGAATGCTTGGTTACTGGGGTGGAGCACAGGTGTGCCCAGGGTTGGAATGCTTGGTTACTAGGGTGGAGCACAGGTGTGCCCAGGGTTGGAATGCTTGGTTACTGGGGTGGAGCACAGGTGCGCCCAGGGTTGGAATGCTTGGTTACTGGGGTGGAGCACAGGTGTGCCCAGGGTTGGAATGCTTGGTTACTAGGGTGGAGCACAGGTGTGCCCAGGGTAAGAATGCTTAGTTACTGGGGTGGAGCACAGGTGCGCCCAGGGTCGAAATGCTAGGTTACTGGGATGGAGCACAGGTGTGCCCAGGGTTGAAATGCTAGGTTACTGGGGTGGAGCACAGGTGTGCCCAGGATTGGAATGCTTGGTTACTGGGGTGGAGCACAGGTGTGCCCAGGGTTGGAATGCTTGGTTACTAGGGTAGAGCACAGGTGTGCCCAGGGTTGGAATGCTTGGTTACTGGGGTAGAGCACAGGTGTGCCCAGGTTAGGAATGCTTGGTTACTGGGGTGGAGCACAGGTGTGCTGCAATAGGCATGTGACATGTGTGTGGCTGACTTGATGGTCCATGACAAGCAAATCCCTTATCATGTGTCAAATTTCAGCAACTAAAAACATCCTGCAAACTGAAACACTCAGAGTCGCCATGCCTCAAGCGCACCAGCAACAGCGCCGCCGCTCGCACCAGCATCAGCAGCAGCGTCACCAAGGCGCCTCAATGACAGCTAATCAGTTTTTCCAATCTGAGCATCAGCGCTCAGCCACCAATCCCGGATATGCTGCCGACGATCTCGACAATAATAGTTCCAGCGATGATTCAGGACCAGGTGGAAACTGCGCTGCTGAAGCCGCCGCCAGCGGTGGTGGCGCATCGTCCAGTCACCGGTGCAGTCACGCGCATTCACATTCACACGGAGGCGGCAATGGCAATCCTCAGTTGCCAACTCAGCAGCAGGTGTCTCTGATGGGTGTAGCTTATCAGTTATTACCTTTGGCGCCGTGTCTGATATTGGTTGTGCTCAAACTGCTGCAGTTCCACAGCACCGGTCTCATGATGTTCTGCGGCCTGTATGTCACCTATTTCTATGCCAATTCTCATCTGGTCACCTTGACAACTGCTGGTAGACGCGAGGCTCGAACTATTGTTAACCGAATTGGCGCTGCTTGGCTAGCGGTTGCTATGACAACCTGCGTTGCCGGGGTGTTGTATTATTATCGAGGTATGTCGCTGTGGCGATGTCTCTGCTGTCTGCCGCCTCTCATGCCTTCGGGCGGGCCAATCGACTTGTGGACTTTGACCTTTGTGCTCACCAGCACTGACCTGCTGCTCAAGATGGGAGTCATCGGCGTGAAGGTGCGAATGGCAGGGTCTCATTTAGGGTGGGCAGGAGGGTAGCAGCGGGTATCTAAGGCTACGGAAGAGGGTAGCAACGGGTATCTAAGGCTAGAGAGGAGGGTATCAACTGGTATCTAAGGCTAGAGAGGAGGGTATCAACTGGTATCTAAGGCTAGAGAGGAGGGTATCAACTGGTATCTAAGGCTAGAGAGGAGGGTATCAACTGGTATCTAAGGCTAGAGAGGAGGGTATCAACTGGTATCTAAGGCTAGGAAGGAGGGTATTAACTGGTATCTAAGGCTAGAAAGGAGGGTAACGACGGGTATCTAAGGCTAGAGAGGAGGGTAGCCACGGGTATCTGAGGGTAGGGACGAGGGTAGCAACGTGTATCTAAGTCTAAGGAGAAGGGTAGCAACGAAGGGTAGCCTCTGAGTTTGTGGAGAGTAGGAACCAGGTAATTATCTTTTTGTTGCTCCCATATACAATTTTGTATACAAAAAACCCCCCTCAGGCCGCAGTAGTCATGGCAACCACGGGCCCAGGCGTGTCCCGGCTTGGCCGCTGTCGGGTACTCATAGCCCTGGAGCGGTTCTACCATCTCTACCGCATGCTGCCCCCGGTGCTGCCTTGGCTCACTGTGCTGACTGACGGCTTTGCTGACAGCAGATTCTACTGCACCCTGCTGACTGTGCTGTACACCCTTTGCAAGCTCTGGCACTCCTGGCGGGTGCTGTCAGTCAGCCTGCCGCCGCTAAGGCTGGCTCTGTTCTCTAGGGATCTTGGCGTTATTGGAGGCCGAGTAAATCTGCAGCAACAGCAGCAGCAGACTCTGTCGGGTTCCTCGCAGCAGCTGGAAGGCTGCCCGCTGTGCCACGAGTCGCCGATGGAGCAGCCGGTGAGGCTGGCCTGCTGCACTCACGTGTTCTGCGAGGACTGCGTGCTGCGGTGGCTGAGCTGCGCTGGCACCGCCCGGGTTTGCCCTCTCTGCAGGGTCGGCTTCGCCACTCTGCCAGCCATGGCCGCCGCCGCCGCCGCCGCTGCCACCAACGGCGACTCCGAGGCTGACCCGTTGAAGTACATGAACGGCAACACCTGCTTCGGGTTGCAGATGTACTGATAGCTCTCTAGTAATTTATTTGCTGCGTTTTTTATTGTCTTGTCTTTCCGTTATTCAATATCTCTGCGTGTCTGTGCGAAGAAGCTCATTCTCTACTCTCATCCCCTCTCATCCCCTCATCCCCTCTCATCCCCTCTAGTCCCTCATCCCCTCATCCCCTCACATCCTCTCATCCCCTCTCATCCCCTCTCATCCCCTCTTATCCGCCAGTTGTGTCCAACTGTCTCGTTGTTGCTGATCAGCAGTCTGAGCGCATACAGAAAACGAATTTTAGTTCCTAAATATAAAAAACTCCAACACTGTGCTCATTCCCGCTTTGAAAAGTTATTTACGCTACATATCGGTATACTGTTTTAGTCCAGGCCACGCGCGCCAGTGCCTTGTGTGTGAATTTATTGTTCTAGGGTGTCACACAGATAGGGCCTTGATGTTCTTTTCCTGTCTCTAATGCCCATTGTATTGCTTTTACCCATATGCCTTGCACTTTAATTTGTGTAAATGATCATATTTGATTGCTGCTGTATGTTTGTGTTTTTCGTTTTCAAAACTCCTTGGATCAGCTACTGACGCTGCCTCTACTAAGTAGTTGGTTGCGCTGATTGTGCAAAATTTTATTTTGAAAACAAAAGTGAATGAATTTAAGTAAAAAATATAATATATTTCAGTTTTGAGAATCTGGCTGTCAATGATATAAAAATTTTGCTAAAGTCGGTTTAGTTTATTTTTTGTCGTATTTTCTAGAAGAAATTTTTAGCGTTAACAAGATTGTTGAAAGTACTAAATTTTATTTAGTAGCACTACTGCAAGTAGTTTAATATCTGGAAAAATCTACATTTTTCATTTGTAGACTTGGGCAGAATTGCCGTCAACGCTAGGGTTGAGGGACGAAGGCGACTACTACTATGAGTAGTTTAAATTTCTTTTTAATTCAAAACTTGATCGTTTAGCCCTACTATAAGTAGTTAAATATCACTATATATTGCATGTTAATTTAAATGCTACCTCTGAAGTACTCAATTCTCGTGGCCGCTCTGGCATTCGGTCTGGCTTACTGGCTCAACTACCGGCATCAGTTGCTAGGGCAACAGTCCGCCCAGCATCTGGAGCACATGCGCCTAGTTGCCAGGCAGATGGCGGTGGCTGAGAACTATTCTTTGTCAGCCTTGCGTCGGCCTAGGATTGCCGTTGGATTAGGCGCGTGCGTTGATAATGTTATCTCGGCTAACGATTTCTGGTCGATATTCGATTCGAAAAAATTGGCCGAACAGGCGCCAAAAGAGGGATTCGATAATTATCCAGAGCACTTGAGGAGCATGGCCGAGTTTAGGCAAATGTTCGGCTTCTTTTTCAAACAGGTAAGGGCAGTTGCTTTTCAAGTATCTTAGAAACTTATAGCAAATTCAATTATAATGCCTATTCATTTGTAAATGTACTGAGTTCTGTTGCGTAAGTCAGAATCTTGGTGCCATTTAGCATTCTTGTCTAAATTTCAATTGTCTATTCTCTCAAGTTCCTGATAAATTGATATTGTCTATAGCCTTAAGCTCAGGATGAATTTTGATTGTCTATGGCCTTAAGCTCAGGATGATTTTCAATTGTCTATGGCCTTAAGTTCGGGATGATTTGCGATTGTCTATGACCTTGAGTCCAGGATTAATTTTTTATTGTCTATGGCCTTAAGTTCGGGATGGATTGCGATTGTCTATGGCCTTTAGTCCAGGATGAATTTTCGATTGTCTATGGCCTTAAGTTCGGGATGATTTGCGATTGTCTATGACCTTGAGTCCAGGATTAATTTTTTATTGTCTATGGTCTTAAGTTCGGGATGGATTGCGATTGTCTATGGCCTTTAGTCCAGGATGAATTTTCGATTGTCTATGGCCTTAAGTTCGGGATGATTTGCGATTGTCTATGGTCTTAACTTCGGGATGGATTGCGATTGTCTATGGCCTTAAGTTCGGGATGGATTGCGATTGTCTATAGCCTTAAGTTCGGGATGCATTGCGATTGTCCATGGCCTTAAGTTCGGGATGCATTGCGATTGTCCATGGCCTTAAGTTCGGGATGCATTGCGATTGTCCATGGCCTTAAGTTCGGGATGCATTGCGATTGTCTATGGCCTTAAGTTCTGGATGGATTGCGATTGTCTATAGCCTTAAGTTCGGGATGGATTGCGATTGTCTATAGCCTTAAGTTCGGGATGCATTGCGATTGTCTATAGCCTTAAGTTCGGGATGGATAGCGATTTTCTATGGCCTTAAGTTCGGGATGGATAGCAATTGTCTATGGCCTTAAGTTCGGGATAATTTGCGATTGTCTATGGCCTTAAGTTCAAATGGATTGCTTTTTTCTATGGTTTTAAGTCTAGAGTTAATTACTATTGTCTATGGCTTCAGTCCAGAATGAATTGCAGCTGTCTTATGACAACATATATCGGATAGAACTTTATAATAATTTTAGGGTGCAGCGGCTGAGCGCTACCTTGACAACCAGGCAGTTTTCTCCGACATCATAGCCAGATTAAAATCGGCCTCGAATAGCGTTGCCAGGCGATTCTCTCTGGGTGGCAACGCGCCCACTATGGCAAATAGACTGGCTGGGGACGGTGCAGACGTGTTGCTAGGGGCGACCCTGACGCCCGAGTACCGGGCCGCCCTCCACCGCAGGGTGATCCTTACTGGCATGGACGAATCGGTGGATTATCATGTTAGCGTCGAGTACGAAGTTGGCGACGAATGGTCCGGGGTTCGAGCCCCTCGTGCTAATCGATTCATATTCCACAGAGATCAAGGGAATTCGCGTCTAACTAGCCTACCAGACTTCCGGTCCAGCCTCACAGCCTTCCGCCCGGATGTGCTGGTGATCGGCGGCCTGCAGCTCATGGACGGCATCCCTTACGCCAACTCAAGTGAGCCAGAGGCGCTGCTCTCCAATCTGGGCGGCTTCCTGTCTGAGCAGACTCAACCGTTGATTCACTTTGAGATGGCATCGTTTGCGGATGCGGACATGCTTAAGCTGGTGATTAGGCACGTGCTTAGCAATGCAGACTCTGTCGGACTTAACGAGCAGGAGTTGCCAAATCTAGTTAGTGTACTGGAGACTGGCAAGCCTATTGTGCTGTCCGCTGCTTATCCCCGGGTGGCAACTATGCTGGACTTGATGCGACGACTGTACGCTGCGCTCAGAGACCTGCCTGGTAAGGAATATTTACTTTTGACGGGGGGAGGGGGTTGGTGAAGACGGCTAGGGGAGGGGTTGGTGCAGACGGCTGCGGAAGGGGGGTTGGTGCATACGGCTGCGGGAGGGGGGTGGTGCATACGGCTGCGGGAGGGGGGTTGGTTCAGACGGTTCGGGGAGGGGGGTTGGTGCATACGGCTGCGGGAGGGGGATTGGTGCATACGGCTTCGGGAGGGGGTTGGTGCATACGGCTGCGGGAGGGACGTTGGTTCAGACGGCTCGGGGAGGGGGGTTGCTGCAGACGGCTGGGGGAGGGGGTTGGTGCAGAATGGCTAGAGAAGGGGGGTTGGTGCACATGGCTGTGGAAAGGGGTTGGTGCAGACGACTGGGGAAGGGGGGTTGGTGCAGAATGGCTAGGGAAGGGGGTTGATGCAGACGGCTAGGGGAGGGGGTTGGTGCAGACGGCTAGGGGAGGGGGTTGGTGCAGAATGGCTAGGGGGAGGGGGTTGGTGCATACGGCTGCGGGAGGGGGTTGGTGCAGACGGCTAGGGGGAGGGGGTTGGTGCATACGGCTGCGGGAGGGGTTGGTGCAGACGGCTAGGGGGAGGGGGTTGGTGCATACGGCTGCGGGAGGGGGTTGGTGCAGACGGCTAGGGGGAGGGGGTTGGTGCAGACGGCTAGGGGGAGGGGGTTGGTGCAGACGGCTAGGGAGGGGGTTGGTGCAAAATGGCTAGGGGGAGGGGTTGGTGCAGACGGCTGGGGGAGGGGGCTGGTGCAGACGGCTGGGGGAGGGGGTTGGTGCAGACGGCTGGGGGAGGAGTTCAGACGGACAGACGGACACAAACAAACATACAGAGTTTTTGTTTTATAGATATGGACAATTTTGAACTGGTACTAATCGATTCCTGGTCGTATCCCCTGCAGGTGGTCGCCACGTGAGTCGTATCCACCTGCACACGCTGGGCTTCCAGGCCATTCTCACTCGATCTAATTCCCGCTGGGTGAATTCTCGCTCAGCGGCAGCTAGGGCTGCCCTGGTTGCTCACCGGTTCACCTGTTCCGTGCCCGACGTTGACGTTGATCGAGCCAAGCTGCTCATGGATGACAGCTTCGCTATCAGCGAAATGCCCGGCGCTTTCCGGCGAACCTTCAACGCCAGCGAGCCGGTCAGCTGCTGGACGGAGCCGGTAGCGCCTGGCGCTGATGGTCGCAGCCAGTCCAGCGAGACCCTGACGCTGTGCGTGGCTCCCGGCCTGGTGTGCACCCGAGTGCGCCAGACTGGCGGCGCCGGGGACAACATCTCGGCTGCCGGCCTGTCGCCGCAGGTGGACCCGACTGGGGAGTGATGGGGACACTTGCTTTGTGTCTAGAATCTGTCTGCCTGGGTGTCTTAGTGTCTGTCTGTCTGACTGTCCGTCTGTCTGTCTGTCTGTCTGTCTGTCTGTCTGTCTGTCTGTCTGTGTCTGTCTGTCTGTCTGTCTGTCTGTCTCTCTGTCTGTCTCTCTGTCTGTCTGTCTGTCTGTCTGTCTGTCTGTCTGTCTGTCTGTCTGTCTGTCTGTCTGTCTGTCTGTCTGTCTGTCTGTCTGTCTGTCTGTCTGTAGTTCAATATCTCTATCCTTTCGATATCCTTGGTTGTTGGAATTTAGAGCCAAAAAATAATTAACACGTGAGGAGATTGGCCCGTGCTAATTATTCTTGTTCGACTTGCTCACCTGTTAGTGTCTGCCCAAAGCGCCCTTAGGCTCTTGTTTGGCATCTGTCTTTATTCACAAATTGTTTTAACTCGTGTGATTTTGGGCGATTTTAACTACTTACTTTGTTGGCTTTGCCTAATATTTTAATTATTTTATCCCGATCTCTTGATGTACTTCTTACAATTTATAATGGCATTTTCCTTTCTACTCGTATGCAATGTCGTGAATACAATATAGATTGACATAGTTGGTTCCTTTACTTTTATGCCTCCATTCCAATACACACCTCTTTGTACGCATCCTCCAGACTCACCCCTCCATTCCTCACCCCTTTGTACGCATCCTCCAGACCCACGCCTCCATTCCGCTTCCCTTTGTACGCTTTTACAGACTCACCCCTCCATTGCCCACCCCTTTGTACGCATCCTCCATACCCACCCCTCCATTCCACACCCCTTTGTACGCTTTTACAGACTCACCCCTCCATTCCTCACCCCTTTGTACGCTTTTACAGACCCACCCCTCCATTCCCCACCCGTTTGTACGCATCCTCCAGACTCACCCCTCCATTCCACACTCCTTTGTACGCTTTTACAGACTCACCCCTCCATTCCTCACCCCTTTGTACGCTTTCTCTAGACCCACCCCCCATTCCTGACCCCTTTGTACGCTTTCTCTAGACCCACCCCCCATTCCTGACCCCTTTGTACGCTTTCTCTAGACCCACCCCTCCGTTCCTCACCCCTTTGTACGCTTTCTCCAGACCCACCCCACTCCCAGGAGTCATTAAGCACTTAGTTTTACGGTATAAGTTTGTATTTATTTAATAGTATAATCTAGTAGGTATCAAAACTATGGAATAAGGCTTTAATTAGGTTTTGAATTATTAATTTTTAATACTAGGACTGCTTTAATTAGTCTTAATCTACTCAGTCTAATCTGCATTAGTGTCTTAAATTTTGCTATTTAACATTGAAATTGTTTCTAAGAGTGCTGAATTAAAACTGCCTTCTTAGTTCTTTTGATATACATTTTAGAAGACATTGTTGCACAGATCTGTTGAACTTTTGTCCGCACTGTTTACTTAGAATGCTGTAGTAGTATCAGTAGCTAAATATGTCATATTTAGCGAAAAATTGACTGAAATTGTCTAAAATTTATTTGTCTTTTCTCTGGTGAAATCTTGACTTACCTGCCTTGGTAATTGGTAGCAGATTGTGCTTTGATTTTTTGCAATGCGTTTGACAATTGGACAGAACAGATTTTTTTATTAAATGTACTTTTGACTGTGGTGAAAGCGTTTTCGTTGTAGTAGATTAGCTAATTTTATTTCCTGATTAAATTAGTTTGTCTTATTATTTTTAAAATGCCATGCTAGAATAAACAAACACCATTTGCAGTCTGTTTTTTTTTCAAGATTCGTGTTTCTTCTCCTAAATAGCTCGTAGTTATTGATCCCATTTATTTTCTTCTTGGGTTTAAAACTTCATTTTGACATTTTTGGGCAGACTTTGGGCTTGATTTGAATATGATTAAATTCTACATATCTCTGTAGCTGGCGCCCCCTCCCTCTGTAGCTGGCGCCCCTCTTTCCTTCTGTAGCTGGCGCCCCCTCCCACTGTAGCTGGCGCCCCCTCCCACTGTAGCTGGCGCCCCCTCCCACTGTAGCTGGCTCCCCCTCCCTCTGTAGCTGGCGCCCCCTCCCTCTGTAGCTGGCGCCCCCTCCCACTGTAGCTGGCGCCCCCTCCCTCTGTAGCTGGCGCCCCCTCCCACTGTAGCTGGCGCCCCCTCCCACTGTAGCTGGCGCCCCCTCCCACTGTAGCTGGCTCCCCCTCCCTCTGTAGCTGGCGCCCCCTCCCTCTGTAGCTGGCGCCCCCTCCCACTGTAGCTGGCGCCCCCTCCCTCTGTAGCTGGCGCCCCCTCCCTCTGTAGCTGGCGCCCCCTCCCTCTGTATCTGGCGCCTCCTCCTTCTGTAGCTGGCGCCCCCTCCCTCTGTAGCTGGCGCCCCCTCCCTCTGTAGCTGGCGCCTCCTCCTTCTGTAGCTGGCGCCCCCTCTGTACATTTTATAAACCCAGAAAAGAAATTGATGGCAATGCAAATCAAATGGTATTTAAGAAACCTTTGCATATAAATTGATACAATTGACGTTCTTGTAACTCAGCGGCAATGTGCGCAACTTTGAATCTCACTGATGGAAACTTCGTACGCATTTGAGTACAGATTCAGTGAATCGAAGCATTCAGTGCCTTAATTTTGCGTGCGGAATTATAGCTGATGCATGAGGCTAAGAAGCTGTGTTGCTTTTCTCAAAACTCATTCGGGCCACCCGCAAACAATGAACCGGTAGTTGAGTGCACCGATTTCCTGCTTGAAGATTTCCGTTACCAAGCCACTCGGGTAGAACTTGCTTCCTTAACATCACAAAAGAATGAAAGTTTAAGACAAAGACAGTTCCTATTTACTGCACCGAAACTCTGAACTGCTAGCAAAGTCGCAATAGCAATCCCTTCTGGTTAAGCTCCAGGGACACAGTTCCTTCCTTTGACGGAAAATTCTTTTCATTTGTAGCTATTATTCTGGCATGTGAAATCGATAAACTTGCTGTGAGCCCCGTGTGGAAAACTTGTCAGTTTTAGCTACTTATTATTTTATTTTAGCTACGTGGCCTGCCAGCTGGAGTCGCCGACGGCGCAGCAGATCGCTAGGACGGGCCAGGCCGGCGCGATGATAGAGCGCCGTGTTGGTGACTCGCTCGTTGCCGATCTTGAAGGCGGCGCGCAGCAGGCCAGCGTGCGCCGCGTCGACTTGAGCCTCGAGCGAGTCTGTCAGCGTCCAGGTCTCGGCGTTGTATAACAGGACGGTCTCGATCACCGCCTGGAACAGCGCCGCCCTCTGGCGGTCCGGTAGGGCCTCGGACTGCAGGACTGATCTTATAGAACGAAAGGCAGCCCAGGCAAGTCCTCGGCGACGCCGCAGATCCTCGCGGACGTCGGGAACCAGACCGCCGAGGTAGACGAACTGCTGACATCTTGGAAGCTCACTCGCCTGTCCGTCAGCGCCTCGGCAGAAGATTGCAGCCTCGGTGTCGTCCGGCACGCATAGCACGACGGTCTTCTGCGTGTTGACCACCAGGCCGACGCTCGCCGCAACGGCAACCAGCCTATCCAGCTGTCGTTGGGCGCAGAATGGCTGGGGAAGGGGGTTGGTGCAGACGGCTGGGGAGGGGTTTGGTGAAGACCGCTGGGGAGGGGGGTTGGTTGGTGCAGAATGGCTGGGGAAGGGGGTTGGTTGGTGCAGAATGGCTGGGGAAGGGGGTTGGTGCAGAATGGCTGGGGAAGGGGGTTGGTGCAGAATGACTGGGGAAAGGGGTTGGTGCAGAATGGCTGGGGAAGAGGGTTGGTGCAGAATGGCTGGGGAAAGGGGTTGGTGCAGAATGGCTGGGAAAAGGGGTTGGTGTAGAATGACTGGGGAAGGGGGTTGGTGCAGAATGGCTGGGGAAGGGGGTTGGTGCAGAATGACTGGGGAAGGGGGTTGGTTGGTGCAGAATGGCTGGGGAAGAGGGTTGGTGCAGAATGGCTGGGGAAGGGGGTTGGTGCAGAATGGCTGGGGAAAGGGGTTGGTGCAGAATGGCAGGGGAAAGGGGTTGGTGCAGAATGGCTGGGGAAGGGGGTTGGTTGGTGCAGAATGGCTGGGGAAGGGGGTTGGTGCAGAATGGCTGGGGAAGGGGGTTGGTGCAGAATGGCTGGGGAAGGGGGTTGGTTGGTGCAGAATGGCTGGGGAAGAGGGTTGGTGCAGAATGGCTGGGGAAGGGGGTTGGTGCAGAATGGCTGGGGAAGGGGGTTGGTTGGTGCAGAATGGCTGGGGAAGGAGGTTGGTGCAGACGGCTGGGAAAGGGGTTGCCGTAAACAAAAATTTCTTTAATTTTTCCCTCAATTTAATTCTTTTAATTTGAACAAAATTTGATTTCATTTGGTTGAGCGGTTTGGCAGTTTATAGCGAAAAAATGAATACATTTATATCTGTTTAAGCGAATCAAATGAAATTACTTACAGTGATGTTTTATGTAATTCTTTACTTTTTTATTGAAATAAGCCAGGAAATTTTGTATTTGTTCAAAGCTGTTCATAACAGACTGTAATCATGTTGCAGCTTTAAATAGACTCATCGACCGCTCATATTCAGCTTGTGCAACTCAATAAAAATAATATGAGTAGCTAGCTAGATGTAAATGTACAGTACATGTATAATAAAAAATTTAGAGGCCATCTTGAAATAATAATTAAGCCCATTCGCTAAAAAGTACGGTCGAATATTATAAAACAGGTTTGCTAATAAAACGAATAGAAGTAAATGTTGCCAAGAAGATTTCATATACACTATTAGATAAGGATTAAATATTCTAAAGCATACCGTAGCTTAATTTTGGTTCTTTTGCAAAGCAGAACGCATTTTCCACGTCAGTAATCCACAGATGATGCAGTTTCTGAAATTCACGGTTTTGTTGTATCTCAGAATCAAGCGAAAGGTGACAGGCACTCGCACAGAACATTGGAAACTTCATTGTATGCGTCCCAGATATCCGTGAGACCCTTTAAATTGAGATATTTTCCAATTGCATTGTCACCACCAACGTAGTCATTGGGCTCGCCACTGGCCCAAAAAGCGGAATCAACAGAAGTGTTGCAGCCGACCCAGTACCAGCCGCCCAGAGGCTCCGCACTGCCTTCTGGCTGGCGGCCTCCGAGCCAGATCGACTGTCCAGAGCTGTAGTTCGAGTAGATGGAGTTCACGTGGCTCATCTCCTGCTCGCTGGTCACGTCGGCCATGATGACCAGACCGCTCTCTGACTCGCACTTCTGCCTGCTCGGCCACCACGTCCCGATACCAGAGTACAGCCTGTACTTCACTCCGCACAGGTGCATGCCGTAGCCAGACGGACACAGCGCGCCCGCCTCGAGTCCCGGCCGCTGCTTGACAAACACCCGGCCTCTCCTGGAGCAGCCGCAGCTCCTCACCGACTTGCTGCACTTGTCGAACACGAACAGCTGGCACGGACCGTCAGCCAGGCTGAACGCCTGACAGCGCAGCTTCCGGGAGCACAGAGCGGCGCAGGCCAGCTTTCTGACCACGGCTGGGTGGGACTCGACGAACTCGGCATTGATGCAGAGGCTGCCGTCAATGAGGCTGTACTGCTGCTCGCTGGCATTGGTGAGGCCAAGGACAAGAGTTATCCAGGCCACAATGTTCGATACGCTGACCATTGTTGCTTCTACCTGGATGCAATATTAGTCGTGTGTCAAATTTCTAACGAGACTAGCTATAATGTCTCTTTCTTGAGTAATTTTCTTCTGTTTGCTTTTCTCCCAACGCAGTTTCTCGATCCTCCCTTTTGTCACGGACAGGCAGTTTTCACTTCAATTCTGATTGGTCATTGCAGCAGAGTTGGTAGCAATGATGGTGGGGATCAGGGTAGCGACTTCTAACACTAAAATTTCAACGAAACATTTTTGTTTACAGCGTTTTTTTTCTTTTTCTCATGCCATGGCTTTTAGTCAGGCATTACAGCAGTATCATTAGTAGATGCTGGGGAAACTAAAGTTTCGATAAATAAAGGTAAATATCAACATGAAGTATTATTTGAGTTGCCGATGCATTTCGTCCATTTGCATTAGGACATCGTCAGGGTCTTTTTATGACGATGTCCTAATGCAAATGGACGAAATGCATCGGCAACTCAAATAATACTTCATGTTGATATTTACCTTTATTTATCTACTCTTCATCAAGCGAGCCACTTTACCTGAAAACTAAAGTTTCGTTAGCTTTTTTATTATCAATAAAGCTACGATCTTTGCACGCAAGGCAAACAAACATTGTCGCGAGTATGTTTGCGGCTCGAGTCTTCTAGGTTGAGCCATGGTGACAAACAGGTAATAATTCGTCAATCCACTGCACGAGCATTAAGGTTGACAGTGTCAGAGTCAAGTGCGGATGCAGCTTGCCATAGAGGCATTGGGCTAATTTGTGAATTTGAACTCCGCTTTGATAGCACATCATTTCTGCTGGAATGGTTACTCACATCTAGTAGTGTGTGTCGCGGTCAAATCCGTAAATTTCACTATTTTGTACCAGTTATTTAAGGGGTTGAATGTACATTTAGCAGCTGCATGGGCTCTGTGCATCGCTGAGACCAGTGAAGAGTAAGAGATACAACTAAATCTAGAATGCCGACATCGCTAAAAGACCGAGTCATTCATATCCGATGGCAAAGCAGCATGTTTGCGTGACTGCGTACAGAATTAGCGCGCCTGTATGTGCCCAGTAGTCTGCGGAATGGGCAGAATTGCCGTCAGCACTGGGGGTGTGGGACAATGTCGAAGAAGTCATTGCGTCAGCGCGTCCACAGTATTATAAAAAAGTAAACAAATAGTAAAACGCAAGTAGTGCAGTACTCGTAGCGGTACGACAAATTGGCGTCTTTCCCTATCGGCCTGTAAACGCGCATTATTGGGAAAATGAGTGTAGCCTCTTAGTAGCATCCTTAAAATATAATAAATAATAACTCATGACAAAAAGTTCTGTTCACAAAGAAAAACAGTAGTCATTGTGCTTCACACTACAGTAAACAAAGAACGGTACTGTGTCAAATCCTTCAAAGCTGTTTAGGTTCAATAAATCGGTTGTCGATTCTGCGCAGTCAGTTGAACGGAGAGACGCACTCGCACAGCACTGTCTCGGTTGCAAAAGATTCGCGCAGGTCAGAGAGTCCGGCATCCTTCCAGTACCTTGCAATCACATTCTCCGAAGCAGCATTTGGCTGATGAGCATTCCACAGAGTTGGGTCAACGGTGGTGTTGCAGCCGACCCAGTACCAGCCGCCCAGAGGCTCCGCACTGCCTGCTGACTGGCGGCCTCCGAGCCAGATCGATTGTCCAGAGCTGTAGGTTGAGTAGATCGAGTCCACGTGCCTCATCTCCTCAGCGCTGGTCACGTCGGCCATGATGATCAGACCGCTCTCTGACTCGCACTTCTGCCTGCTCGGCCACCACGTCCCGATGCCAGAGTACAGCCTGTACTTCACTCCGCACAGGTCCATGCCGTAGCCAGACGGACACAGCGCGCCCGGCTCGAGTCCCGGCCGCTGCTTGACGAACACCCGGCCTCTCCTGGAGCAGCCGCAGCTCCTCACCGACTTGCTGCACTTGTCGAACACGAACAGCTGGCACGGACCGTCAGCCAGGCTGAACGCCTGACAGCGCTGGTTTTGGGCGCACAGAGCGGCGCACCCGACTTTGTTGAGTGCGCTTGAGTAGGTCTCAACAAACTCGCCGTTGATGCAGAGATACCCGTTGATGAGAACATACAGCTGCTGGCTGTCACTGCCGAGCGTGAGGCCCAGAGCCAAAAACATCGTCAGGAGATTGATGCTCATCGTCAATGCTTAAGAAACTACGGTGCTAAAATTCACAGAGGCAGCTGCTTTTATGCGAGTTGCAGCTCAAAATTTATGGCTTTCCCCGGTGCGTTTTTTACCTTGAGCGCTTTTTTAGTTTCTTTTCTGAGTATCTTCCTGCCTTGATTAGCTCTGAACAATGAAATCGTTGTTAGTTGTTGGCAACAGCTGCCCACAGCTTTAGCGATGCCAGCAGGTTTTTTTCAGCTGCAGGGCAATTATTCAGAAATTATTGACGTATACTGTAGTTGTCAGCTTTCACCATTCTTTTCCAACCACCTCAAGTCTCAGAAAGCAGATGTCCGTTCTCTCAGACAATGGCTTAGGACTTAGGAAGCAAAGCATATACGAGTATTTTATTTAAGCATTTTATTGTCAGTTAAGACACTTCAGACATTTGTCTTTTGCCAATCATTTTGCAAAAGGCGTCTAACTTAACCAACCTGTAGGGGGAAATGGAACAGGAGATATTTAACTCGGTAGATAACATATTACTCAAGAAAAAAATTGTCTGCATAAAGTATGAAGTGTAAGAGTGAGGGAGACGTGGGAGCGCAGCACACAAACAGCAATGCCAACAATGAAGTATTTTCAAGACTGATACAAAGTTGCCATTGCAAGGCAGGAATTAAAAAGAGTAGCTTTATCGATTAAATTACTATTAGCATTTTACTTAGAAAAACCGACAGAAAAACCAGCCATGCAACCAGAGGGGTCATGGGTCACTGCCAATCGTCACTTGTGCGCTGTTTGTATCAGCGGTACCCAACCCGGTAGACGACCGGTTAACAATAGACTTACACTGTATGCATCGACTCTTCTGCTCCTCCGGAGCGTCGCAACCGGAGACAACAGGAGGGCGCCTTCCCTGAGATCCTCTGAAACCCATGGACGAACAGCGACCACCAAGTGGAGATCCATAGTTTGGCCGTCCGCGGCCGTTACTATGCGGACATTCTGAAGGAAGTCCAAGCTGACTGTTGGTCTGAGGGCAGCTGTACGAGCTAACAGGGGTTCCGATGTGAACCAGATCTCCGAAGTCCGTCGCGCGCTCCTGCTCCACTTGCTCTTGGCGCCGCTGCATTCTGTCCGCCAGCGTCAGAGTTTGACCTCGTGGGATAAAAAACTGGATAAATTTCTATGTATAACACTTCGTGACAAAAGAAACGATACCAAGAAGATGTAGCGGATGCAATTGCTCGTGGGAAACTTCGCAGAGGTAAACTGCGAGTCGATGTCGCTGACGGCTGCCAGCGGAGCCGCGGACCCGACCGGGGACGACAGTCCCAGCAGCGCGCGGCAGTCGCTGCAGCCCCTGCATAGCGAAGCCTGCGTGCCGGATTCGGATCTGCAGCGGCAGATTCGACTGCCGAACGCGCATCTCATGCGACCTGCACCCTTGCGCCCTGGCCTACGCTCTCCGAACGACCGTCTGCGCGGTCGCTCAGTTCCGGTTCGTTGCCCGTCTGTGTCACGTGACCCCGGAGCTGACGCAACCTGCCAGCGAGACCGAGGCTGCTGTGACGGCGACTCGAGGTGACTGCGTGGCGTCGCTGCTGAGACGCAACGCTTCCGGTGCCTCGGGCTGGCCGTTCGCTGCTCGAATGTCCGCTTTCTTCGACTTCCGCGTCTCCGACCGGAACCTCAGCAGCAGCGTCGGATCCGGCTTCTCGACGTCGGCACCGGCACAGTTCGTCGGCGCCGCTGCGCACAACTTGTTGGGATTTCAATTTTTTTCTCTCCCAACAAAGAGTACTCAGTTTTTTTAGAATCGACAGATCGCCAAGAGTTCCATCGGAAATGATTCACCTGTGGCGGGTGGTGACGCCTGGGGGAAGCAACACGCCGTTCTGCGCGTTCGCCTACTTTTCGGGCAGGAATGTGAAATTCGCCAACTTGTTTGCCCGTCTGACTGGGTTCCTCACGGATGCTCCATTGCCTCTGGTGCCTTTGAAGAATTTCTACATGGGCCTGAGCTACAGCAGTGCTTCTGGAGCTCACACCGTTGTCCACAATGGCACAGCCTTTTCTGTTTCAACGCGGACCAACTACGAGCTGAATATTGATGCCGAGTACACTGAGATCTGGCTGGGATCGCAGGGCACCAGGGATTCTGTCGCTTTTGAGGGAAGAATTATCTGCTTTGCCTTTGCTCCCGTATCCATGACGGCTGAGGACTTTCAAGCCTTGGGTTCAGCTTGCTGAGCTGTTCGTCACGAGTTCAACGATTGAACTGACAACACCGCTGTTTAACTGTTGAACTAAAATCGAATTTAACCCAACAACCGACTCTGCGAAGAAAAGTTTAAAAAAACCCATGCTGTTGATGCTTTTAGTTGGTTCATTGTTTGTCTTTTGTTCCACCTATCAAAAAATTGTAAAGCTATCTATTTAGTAATACTCACCTGTCCTGTTGTCGAAAGGCCCTAAATATTTTAATACTACGAGCGTAAAAAATATACGAAACTTTTACGAAATCTGGCAGTTATAGCTGTTCGAGCAATTCAATTTTGCGTCTTCTGATAATTAATTAATAATTATGATTATGATTAGCTGTGATAATTATGACTGGCTCACGCTATCACGCAGCACTAAAGTTAAGCAATGTCTTTAATGCCAGTTTACGAGCTAACGTCATTAGGAAGCACAAGCATGCAAAAGTGCCGTCATTGGCGGCGTCCTGATCACCAGCCGATTGATGAACCCTTGGAACTGTTAGCTTTAAGAAGTCCCAGACATTTTCGATGGGGTCGAGCAGCAAAAGTGTTCTACGCCTGTCTGCCTGCAGTTACAGTTTGTAGACACTGGACTAGTATTAAAACAAGCAGTTCTTGCATTGACTTACGATCTCATTGGTTATTCTGCTTTACACTGATATTGAATTTCATAATTCATGTGAGTCGCTTTCTTTTTTCTTGCTTTAGAAATGAATGTTAACCCGGAAATTTGCGAAAAGTTTACAAAGTTTACTGGCCTCTGAGCCAGATCGACTGTCCAGAGCTGTAGTTCGAGTAGATGGCGTCCACGTGGCTCATCTCCTGGGCGCTGGTCACGTCGGCCATGATGACCAGACCGCTCTCTGACTCGCACTTCTGCCTGCTCGGCCACCACGTCCCGATGCCAGGGTACAGCCTGTACTTCACTCCGCACAGATGCATTCCGTAGCCAGACGGACACAGCGCGCCCGCCTCGAGTCCCAGCCGCTGCTTGACGAACACCCGGCCTCTCCTGGAAGGAGATTCTGTCTTAAAATGGCCTAAGAAGGCTGCGATTTTTTTACTTAACAAACATCTTCAAGCAAAATGCGTTGCTTTGATTTCACATCTGACAACAAGCGTCAATTTGATATCGGCTTTTTACTTAGGATTACTGGATTGCACACACTCACACACAACTGAAAGTCTTCACATTCTTGCAAATCTCTGGAAAGTTTGAAATGCGACAGAAGTCGCTCAAAAATGAGCTGCAGATGTTGGTAGATGAAAATCGACTTATGGTCGCTGGTATTACAGTAAAACTCATGACAACTACATAGATACTTCACTTTAGATTGATGTGACAAGAAACAGAGTAAAGCGCGTATGCATCTCTAATGCATGCATATTGACCTGTTGTTGTTAAACGGGGGTGGAGAGCTAAGCTCGCCTCGGATCAGCCCAAGGTAAGGCTCTACCGCGGGATATGGTCAGGCGATTCCGCCAATGGCATAAAGCCAGCGTCGCCACGATTGGGGCTAGGAATCTGGCCCTAGCATCAAAGCTGCAAGACCCAAGCCTATGGGGACACCGAGGACCCAACAATGGAACACGGGTACAAGGACTGCCCCCCAGACCATGCCCACTAACGACATAACCGAAGTGTGCGCACGCAAAAAACGATTGGAGCGAAACATTTTGGAAAGCAGGTCCGAGAGCGCCCAAGGCCCCGAGTCAATGGAAAAGGCTTTCAGATTGGAGCAAGTCTGGGCAGCCTACTTCACCAAGGGCGAGTCTCCTATCAGGTCGGCCCCATGCCTCATAGCCTCCTGTAGGGCTGCAAGCCACAAGGCTTATGTCACCACCCAGCTCTAAATTAGCCCAAGCCAAGGGATCGGAGAGGAGCACCACAGAGCAAGAGGAAACCAGACTCAGCCGGTTTTCCCCGATTCGGTACGAACACGATCCCCCAGGACTCCAATCCACAGTCAGTGATGATCAGTAGTAGTAATTAGTAGTAGTAGTAGTAGTAGTAGTAGTAGTAGTAGTAGTAGTAGTAGTAGTAGTAGTAGTAGTAGTAGTAGTAGTAGTAGTAGTAGTAGTAGTAGTAGTAGTAGTAGTAGTAGTAGTAGTAGTAGTAGTAGTAGTAGTAGTAGTAGTAGTAGTAGTAGTAGTAGTAGTAGTAGTAGTAGTAGTAGTAGTAGTAGTAGTAGTAGTAGTAGTAGTAGTAGTAGTAGTAGTAGTAGTAGTAGTAGTAGTAGTAGTAGTAGTAGTAGTAGTAGTAGCAGTAGTAGTAGTAGTAGTAGTAGTAGTAGTAGTAGTAGTACTCGTAGTAGTAGTAGCAGAAGAGGGAAGTCTCTCTATCCGGCCCTCGGGTCCTTCGAAACTTCACAATAGCAATCCGGCTTAGCAGACTCAAGATTTGTGTCTCTTTTCAGCACTTTCTTTTCTCTTTTCTCGTCTCATCCCTCTTTTCTCCCCCATCTCTTCTCTTCTCTGGCTGTAGAAAAAATACTAAACTAAAGACTAGAGAGTTACTTGGAGTTAAATTGAATCTAAGATAAGCCAGTAAGTGGGCGCAGGGCCCAAACAAGTATATTTATACCAGACATTAACTTAGGGGGTTTGAATTGCAGATAATAAAGAGAGGGGTGGAGTGCGCGACTAAAAAGAGAGGCGAGAATGGAGAACCAATCAGAACGCAGCAAGGGAGAGAGAGATAAGAATAACAAGATTGAGCTAGACAGAGAGAGAGAAAACGGAGTAAACAGAGACAAGTGAAGGTGAACTAAGAAATGACTAGGAAAGTCGCGACACTCCCCCCAAAAAATGGAACATTTTTTGAATTTTCGAGTACCAATAGAATTATGAATTAGAGTTCAAGAAACAACTTTAAAGCAAATTTAACAATGGTGTACGAGCTACAAATACGACTAAGAATTTCAATACAAAAAACTGTAGAGACTAGAGTGAATGCAAAATTGACCAAGAAATTTCACGTGTGCGATTTTAATGAATAAATTGTTACAACCAAATGAAAACTGACTACATTTACCCTCCCCCCTAAAAAATTAATGTAATTTTTTACATTGTGACTACATGGTGAAAGAAAAAATTGAACGACGAATTAACGAGGCGATCTGGCAGGCGATGAGCGAAGAGACGATCCGGCAGGCGAGCCCCGAGGCGCCCCGGCCGAGAATTTGAAACCGAGAGAGACCGAGGACACCGCAGGACGCACCCCCGGCAGACGATGAGCGACGACTACATGTAGATGAAGGAGCACCGGCAGACAGTCGAGACGAGATGAGATGGGATGAGACTGCTCCGGCCGACAGTTGACGAGATGGGAGTGCGCAGTCGACGAACGATGAGACGAGGAGACTGGTGGAGGGCTACGAAGATGGCATGGCCTTTGCCAGCCTAACTGAATTGACCTATATTGACTAAATTATTTTACATTGGGCGCCATGTAGAAAAATAGACTAAAAAACTAGAAGTTGAACTGGATGTTGAATACTGTTGAAAATTGAATACTAAGATAAGCATTTCGTATTCATTTCGTAGTCGCAGTAAATTGCTTTGTTTAATTTACTTAAAAATAGTATTTGAACTATAATTCATAATTTCTGTTGGTACTCGAATCGAAAGTTCAAAAAATGTTTCATTTCGCGACTTTCCTCGGGGCTCGCCTGCCGGATCGTCTCTTCGCTCATCGCCTGCCAGATCGTCTCTTCGCTCATCGCCTGCCAGATCGTCTCTTCGCTCATCGCCTGCCGGATCGTCTCTTCGCTCATCGCCTGCCAGATCGTCTCTTCGCTCATCGCCTGCCAGATCGTCTCTTCGCTCATCGCCTGCCGGATCGTCTCTTCGCTCATCGCCTGCCGGATCGTCTCTTCGCTCATCGCCTGCCAGATCGCCTCGTTAATTCGTCGTTCAATTTTTTCTTTCACCATGTAGTCACAATGTAAAAAATTAAATTAATTTTTTAGGGGGGAGGGTAGATGTAGTCAGTTTTCATTTGGTTGTAACAATTTATTCATTAAAATCGCACACGTGAAATTTCTTGGTCAAATTTGCATTCACTCTAGTCTCTACAGTTTTTTGTATTGAAATTCTTAGTCGTATTTGTGCACCATTGTTAAATTTGCTTTTAAAGTTGTTTCTTGAACTCTAATTCATAATTCTATTGGTACTCGAAAATTCAAAAAATGTTCCATTTTTTGGGGGAGTGTCGCGACTTTCCTAGTCATTTCTTAGTTCACCTTCACTTGTCTCTGTTTACTCTGTTTTCTCTCTCTCTCTCTCTGTCTAGCTCAATCTTGTTATTCTTATCTCTCTCCCCCTTGTTGCGTTCTGATTGGCTCTCCGTTCTCTCCTCTTTCCTCAGTCGCGCACTCCACCCCCTCTCTTTATTATTCTGGGCTCAACCCCCCAAAGTTAAATTTTCTATAAATATATCGGTTTGGGCCCTGCGCCCACTTACTGCTCATTCTGCTCCTTCAATTTAACTCCAATTAAATAGTCTGTAGTTTTCTCTTAGTGTCTCTTTGTGTCTCTTTTCAGCACTTTCTTTTCTCTTTTCTCGTCTCATCCCTCTTTTCTCCCCCATCTCTTCTCTTCTCTGGCATTTCCTATATTCCCTCTCATCTCTCATCCCTCCCCTCTACCCTCTCCTTTCTCCATTTTCTCCCCTCCTCTCTTTTTCTCTCCCCTCTCCTCTCTTTTCTCTCTCTCTCTCTCTCTCTCTCTCTCTCTCTCTCTCTCTCTCTCTCTCTCTCTCTCTCTCTCTCTCTCCATTCTCTCCCCTTTTCTATTGCCTCTCCTCTCGCCCTCTCCTCTCCTCTTATCTGCCATATTTTCTGTCATCCCATCTCTCACCTCTTCTCCCTTCCCTCATCTCTCATCTTCTATCTGATATTCCTATTTTTCCACTCTCATAATGGCCCGCAGCCGTTAGCTGGATTCTTTATCCAGCTCTTGAAGTTAGGAGTTTTCCAACCCCTGTCGTAAGGGATTTTTGGGTCTCTAAGTCCTCATGTTTCGCAGGCCAGTTCATGGTTCGCTACTCTAAACTGAGACAGGGGGCGCTTGGAGTTCTGCATTAAAAATACTATGACTCTTCTGTTGAGTAGGAGCGGTTCGATACTAAATTTGAGCGCTCTGACTGATTTTATTTTAGCTGCACTGCTTATCTCACGATAATCTGCTTCACAGGAAAAAGTAGTATATAAAGCGCATCCGAGAGAACGTTTTTCAACGAATATCAAACATTTTTTCTAAAAGTCACTTCTCATAATGAGATTGAATACGAGGTTACAATAAAATAGAGGTTTGTAATAGACCCAATAAAATATTCTATAATTTCTGCTTTTACAAAATGAAATACACACAGGTAAGGCAAAGTTACAGAGTGATAAGACAGTGCCATGCTGTCCAATAAAGTACGTGAGGCTTTCGTCATGTCGAAGTTTCAGCGACTTTAAAGTCTAGCGCAGGGGTCGGCAAACTTCGGTCCGCGTGCCACATGCGGCCCGCAAAGCCTCTCTATCCGGTCCTCGGGTGCTTTGAAACTCCACAACAGCAATCCGGCCAGATCAAGGTTATATTGTCTCTTCTCAGCTCTCTTTCTCTTCTATCTTCTCGCACCTCTCTTTTCTCACCACCTCTCCTCTCATCTCCTCTCCCTTCCCTTCTCTATCCTTTCCTTCTCTTCTCTACTCTCATCTCTCCTCTCCTATTTGATCTCTACTCTCCTCTCGTCTCCTCTCTTCTCCTTTATTCTTTCGACTTTGCTTTCCACTATTTTTCTCCTCTCTCCCCTACTCTGTCCCGCAGCCATGCGCTAGGTTCTCTAGGTTCTCTTGAGGTAAAAAATTTGCCGACCTCTGGTCTAGATCAAGAAACTCCACACTTATTTTCGAATCCAAAGGCTCTGAAGAAAACGCATAGAATAAAGATGCTTAGCAGACTATTTGTCACATTCGTGTTCGAGAACAAACGAAAAATTTACCTGCAGACAATAAAAAACTGGAGATGCCGGTTAAAAACGAATAAAACATTGAAGTCTTTTGGCAAAGTCCACTGCATGTTTCTTTCTCAAGTAAACCTCATTGCTGTTGTTAAAAGCTTATAACATCCATAAGCCTCTTCGGACTGACTCAGGAGATGATGTCAGTCAAACGGAGACACGCATTCGCACAGCACTCGATCCGTGGCATACGTTTCAAAAAGGTCTGAGAGTCCATCCACATAGCTATACCTTGCGATAACGTTCTCATTACCGATTAGGTCTGGCTGTCCCTTGGCCCAGAAGTTTCCAACGCTGATATTGCAGCCGACCCAGTACCAGCCGCCCAGAGGCTCCGCAATGCCTGCTGGCTGGAGGCCTCCGAGCCAGATCGATTGTCCAGAGCTGTAGGTTGAGTAGATCGAGTCCACGTGGCTCATCTCCTCAGCGCTGGTCACGTCGGCCATGATGACCAGACCGCTCTGCGACTCGCACTTCTGCCTGCTCGGCCACCACGTCCCGATACCAGAGTACAGCCTGTACTTCACTCCGCACAGGTCCATGCCGTAGCCAGACGGACACAGCGCGCCCGGCTCGAGTCCCGGCCGCTGCTTGACGAACACCCGGCCTCTCCTGGAGCAGCCGCAGCTCCTCACCGACTTGCTGCACTTGTCGAACACGAACAGCTGGCACGGACCGTCAGCCAGGCTGAACGCCTGACAGCGCAGCTTCCGGGAGCACAGAGCGGCGCAGGCCAGCTTTCTGACCACGGCTGGGTGGAACTCGACGAATTCGGCATTGATGCAGAGACTGCCGTCAATGAGGCTGAACTGCTGCTCGCTGGCATTGGTGAGTTCGAGTTCGTGACTCATCACAACCATGAGAACGATAGTGAAGACAATTTTCAGCTGGCTCATTGTTTCTTTAACTGCCTTGAAGCAGCAATTGAGTTTTAGATTACAGGCTCTGCTTTGGTAAAGAATGCGTGAGGTTATAATAGCAACAGATTTTTATATCTTCGCAAGGACCTAAAAGCCCTCTTTAAATACGTTGAGTTACAGCTATAAAAGCTTTTTCTTTCTAGGGAGATTCTGTCTTAAAATGGCCTAAGAAGGCTGCGATTTGTTTACTTGACAGACACCTTTAAGCAAAATGCGTTGGTTTGATTTCACATCTGACAGCTAGCGTCAATTTGATATCGGATTTTTACTGAGGATTACTGGATTGCACACACAACTGAGTCTGTAAATTCATGCAGATCTCGCCTAAGTGCCTAAGTTTGAATTGCGACGATAGAAGTCGCTCAAACATGAGCTGCATTTACTTTTTGTAGGCGAAAAACCGATGCAATTTGACTCATATAGCAGTTCTTATTCTGTTTCCTGTCAATCCTGTATAAAGTAACTGAAGTAATGTTAGTTGCCATGGGCTTCAAAGTAAAGCGTGCATGCAACTAATGAATACACTAGTCTAACTGGTTTGATACCAAGATCCAGCCATAATGATAGCCTACATCCAAAATTTTGATTTCCTGTTTATTTTCATTCACTTTTTTGTAGGACTAACTTCTATGAATACCAGATGTAGAACCTTTATAGGGCTAGTGCAGCAGCTGCATGCGTTCTGTGCATTTCTGAGACTGTACGTGTCATTCATCCGGTGGGCAGAGCAGAGCAGAGCAGCCCTTGCAGGGTTACACGCGTTACAGTTTTTTCTCGACTTCATGTTTTCCTAAAATTTAAAGGAATTAAGAATACCATTTTAACAATTTAAGTTTTTCAAATTCGAAAGAGCAAATAACCGTATATATTGTTGACTATCCAGCTTTATTACAGCTAAATTGGGAAATTCGACTCAAAATTTGTTCTTTACTATGTTGCAGAGATGAAACAAAGAATGGAAAGTAGAGAAGCAAAGAAGTAAAAAAATTAAGTTTTGCATTTTTGAACGCTTCGAAGGAATATCAATTCAGTCCTGAAGCCAATTGCATTGCATTGGTAATAACAAGTGCTGCACTGTCTCGCTTGCAAATTATTCGTGCAGGTCAGACAGACTGGCATCTTCCATTACCTTGCAATCACATTATCCGAAGCAGCATCCGGCTGATGAGCATTCCACAGAGTTGGGTCAATGCTGATGTTGCAGCCGACCCAGTACCAGCTGCCCAGAGACTCCGCACTGCCTGCTGGCTGGAGGCCTCTGAGCCAGATCGACTGTCCAGAGCTGTAGTTCGAGTAGATGGAGTCCACGTGGCTCATCTCCTGCTCGCTGGTCACGTCGGCCATGATGACCAGACCGCTCTCTGACTCGCACTTCTGCCTGCTCGGCCACCACGTCCCGATGCCAGAGTACAGCCTGTACTTCACTCCGCACAGGTCCATGCCGTAGCCAGACGGACACATTTGACTAACACCTGGCCTCTTCTGGTGCATTGCTTTTAAAGACTGAATGGCAGCTGTATATCTTACAAATCTGCAAAAAGTTCCTTGTGATAAGCGATAAATTTTTATTCAATCAACTTTCAAACCACGCGTTTGTCAAGGGAGTTACTGCAAGAGCAACGTGTGGTCAATCCCCATCGTCACAGCGATCAGGTTCCCTGCACTTTTCCCTACGACGCACGAGACCTTCAATTCATAGTTGCACCGCAACTAAGGAAAAATGGACCTGAGAGACCAGGATTCAGTGTGGAAGGCAATTGCCACCTGCATCAATGTTTCGGTGTTTCAGATATTGTCGTGTCTCTAAATAAACAAAATTACTGACCGAACACAACTTTCTGAATTGCAATTGTTATAAAAAGTAGAATGTTTTATATTTTGTTGCCAGTTTATTGTTTACCTGTGGTGGGCTGTCATTTTAGGGCGCAGTCAGGGTTCGCGGATATTGTTAACAAAAGCTTTGTGTTAAATACGGTTAGGTTCCGTGCTTAACAATACTTCAGTGTGCATCGTACTTTGTTGTACATGTAGGTAACTTTTATGAGTTCGAATTTGAGTTCATAACCACACAAGAAAAATCCGATGCTGTTTGAATTCCACTGTCACCTTCAGTCTGAGGGTTCAATCAAGCTTTGAAGCTGGAGTGGCTTTCTGGACTCCAGCAGCTGACGCGCTATCACTGGCAGATGCAGCTTGATGGAGCGGATCTTTGCCAGTTGATTCGGTCCAGGTACCTCGCTGCTGCTCTGCTTCTTTCCATGCGGAGACTGCTGCTCTGCGGCTCTCGGGCCATCCAACGAGTCACCCTGACCGCGGCCTCCCGTGTGTACAGGCTCCGGCTTGCACCTGGCAAAGGGGCCATTGGGGTGCTCTCTTACGTTAGTGAGTGGACGACAAGAATGAAAAAAATACAATGTGAGCATGCAGTTTCGCTCTCCCGCCGCGACCTCTGGTTTGATTCCGCATTTATTTGAGGCTTCTGCTCGATAATTCACAGCCATGAGGACCAACCCCCAAAGGCACAGAAAGTGTACATGACTGACGATGAGACGGCGAGGAAGCAAGCCTTGAACCAGTGAACCAGCACAGAACACAAACTCGAACAAAATAACATACTTGAACTCAACGTGATGCTCTTTCCGTTTCCGCTGACAGACGGGCCTGTTGCACCACAGCACCGGGGTCGGGCAGGTGCAAAACACGTAGTGCTTCCCTGGCAGCCTTGATCCCACATTGAGCGGCCAGTAGCAGACGCTGCAGCGGAAGCAGCTGCTGTCACAGACAGCGCTACTCGCTGGAACAACGCGCGGCTTGGTGCCGCTGGCCTGCACCCGACAGCTTGGGCGGTTCATTCGATTTGCGGCATCCCGCTGAAGCGGCAGGATGCGCCGCTTTGGTCGAGGGTGGCCGCGGCAGCGCAGCACTCGGCGCCGGTCAGGACTGCGACGGATTTGGCACAGAACATTTAGAAGTACTTCGGACAGGGAACTAATATACCATATTATGCATTGCAAAATTCAAATGTTCACTAGGACACTATGTTCATTCAATGTTCATTAAATGTTCACTAGGACACAAAGGTTGTAGCCTAGTGGTTAGAGAGACTATACTCACGACTTGAAGGTGGAGGGTTCGATTCCCGATCCCACTGAAACAATTTGTGTCCTTGAGCAAGACACTCAACTCTGCTTTGCTTCAGTTTACCCAGCTATAATTGGTGCCAGCATTAGCTGGGGTAATTGAGGGTGTGTGTGGCGCGACCCCCCAGTCTTTGGACTGAACAGCCGTACGCAGCCTTCAGATGCGCCGCGCAATACATGTACATGTAGCTGCCGGCTGAGCTTTCGGCTGCACATCTGGCCTAATTAGGGCAGGACCGCAGGAGTAATCAATTATTAACTACTAATTAGTAGTGTTATGTCACCTCAAACCTGTTGAATTTACTCGTCATTTTAAGTACGTCCTCATTTTTAAACCTAGTGTCAACTTAGGGCCGTGTCACCTAAAACTAGGTTCGAAGTTTGATTGTGATGTCTATTACGTTCTGTCGCCTAAATGTAGCTAATTTTAAATACGTCCATTGCCTGAAGTCTGATTTCAAATCGTTTCCCGTCACCTGTAACCCTACGAAAGGGTGTCCAGAAAGCGTTTGACCCTTGGAGCTCATACTGTAAAAGCTAATTTCATGCCGCATTATTGGCACCCACAATGCGATACATGTTCAGCCATAACTTTTGACCTGAGTGTCAAATGAAAGCTGAATTGTGTACCACTTTAAGGTGGAACCATAGGATGTAGCACTAGTTTTCCGAAGTGTCAATACTTTCTGGACACCTATCGTGAATTTTGACATGTTAAATAACCTGCCACTCACGTTATCCGTCTGTCAACATTTATCGCGATATTGTGACCGTCAGTCGTGGCCCGGCGACCGTCGCCTTCGGCACTCGTATTTCTTTGCGTAAGCCATCGAGCCCTCCGCTTGCCCAAATTCTCGACCACCTTGGGTCGCCAGGCTTTGCCGCGCGGCTCTCCGTAGTGCTGGATGCACAGGTAGCACAGCACGTAGCCGCCGATGCACACCAGTCGTTTGTTAGCGGCGTGGCCCGTCAGGCCGCACCGGGAGCAGCTGGAGCAGCCGCCGCACACCACTGTGCCGTCGCAGATCTCGGTGTGCCAGTCCTCGCCGAGGTGGATCGGTTCGCCGCACCAGCAGGACAGCAGGCGGCGCGGGACAGCATCGGGGTTGTCGGTGAAATAGTTCACCGAGTTGTAGCTGCGGAATTGGTTTGGGAGCTGTCGTGTTTGACAAGGTTTCTTCGTTCCGTTTCAAAAAGTTGGTTTTATTTTCATATCAATTAATGTGGACACTCTGGGAGGCGCTTTTGATGGCGCCAGCGGCCCAGGCTCGATTTCAATTGCCAGTCACATTAATTTGGGGCTAAATTGAAATCTCGGCTTGGCTCTGATCGTGCAATTAACGGCAATTAAGGGCCAACCCCAAAACCATAAATAAAGTTGGGGCTGCTGTACACTCCTGTGTGTGTGCCTGTGCGTATGACTGCCCAGGGGAGCCAGCGAAATGTCTCGAGTAATGCCTCTCGCGGTTGTGTGTGACAATTTCGCTTAAAATGCACCGTAATTAAACCCCCTTCCGGAAAAAAAGTACAATTTTGATACAGAAAATGGAATGAAAACCCAGTTTTTTGTCTTGGAAAAAGATTAATTGTCAGCAATACCATGATGCACATTTTCTCGCAATATGAACTGTATGTATGTCTTTTGGATAGGCTATTTACGGCTTACTAATCCACCTAATGCGAAGCTAAACTAACTTAAAATTCTTTACAAGTCAAATTGCAGAATTACCAGATCTGACTTGATGCGCCATCAGGCTGCTCCAGCTGAGGCGCAGGGGCTGGACAGTAAGTTGCCACATTTCGCTGCTGCAACGCACTCTGCGGCAGATGGTGCTGCTGGTGCTTTGTTGAGCTGCCACTCTCTAGTGGGTACAGCGGCAAAGGCGGCTGCTCGTCTAGAATCTTCACCATTGGTCGATTCGAGCCCTTGACCATGGCGATGCGATGGACTGACTGTGCAGCAGCGGTCTCAACGAAAGAAGTTGATTTATGCTCAACTACGTATGTTTCAGTATCGTTTTAAAATTGATGGCTTTTTAGTGTTCTATATAACAAGAGCTAGTTGGATTTTGCACAGCTGTGGATGAGCCATAGACTAAAGAAACCAAATCCAAAGATTGGCTCATCCAAAAAACATTTCGCTTAGTCTGTGTGCTTTGCAGTTCCTTGAGAATCTGCCTCTCTCTCCCTTGAGCATCTGCACCTCTGTTCCTTCAGTCTTTAAAATCTGCCTCTGCGCTCCTTCAGTGTTAGTATTTGCCTCTCTCTTCCTTCGTTAATTGATAATCTGCCTCTCCGTTCCTTCAGTCCTTGAGCATCTGCCTCTCCGTTCCTTCAGTCCTTGAGAATCTGCCTCTCCGTTCCTTCAGTCCTTGAGCATCTGCCTCTCCGTTCCTTCAGTCCTTGAGCATCTGCCTCTCCGTTACTTCAGTCCTTGAGCATCTGCCTCTCCGTTCCTTCAGTCCTTGAGAATCTGCCTCTCCGTTACTTCAGTCCTTGAGAATCTGCCTCTCCGTTACTTCAGTCCTTGAGAATCTGCCTCTCCGTTACTTCAGTCCTTGAGAATCTGCCTCTCCGTTACTTCAGTCCTTGAGAATCTGCCTCTCCGTTACTTCAGTCCTTGAGAATCTGCCTCTCCGTTACTTCAGTCCTTGAGAATCTGCCTCTCCGTTACTTCAGTCCTTGAGAATCTGCCTCTCCGTTACTTCTGTCATTGAGAATCTGCCTCTCCGTTACTTCAGTCCTTGAGAATCTGCCTCTCCCTTCCTTCAGTCATTGAGAATCTGCCTCTCCGTTACTTCAGTCCTTGAGAATCTGCCTCTCCGTTACTTCAGTCCTTGAGAATCTGCCTCTCCCTTCAGTCTCTGAAAATCTGCCTCTCTACTCCATCAGTTCCTGATAAAGCAAGTTTATAAAAAACAGTGCACGTATCAAAGAATTGGAACTGTAAAATTTCTTATGAAAATTTGGCAAGACACAACAGAAGCCGTAGTAAGTAATGCTGTCATTGCAGTTTTATATTTAGTAAACTTTTGTTATTAAGTTTTAAAAAGTTGAAAAATAGTACACCAGGGTTTTCTGACATTAAATATTTTTTTATGAAAACAGACTATAAAAATATTGAACAAACCAACTAAAAATTTCGCGTCTCAATCTTATTGCAAACAAGACGGCTATTGCAATGAAATGCTGCAAGTTTAAAAATAATTTCATCAGAACAAAAAACAAAAAATGCACAGCTAAACTTCAAGGATTATTGCGGTTTTGCGGACGAGTTCAAATTCGTCAGGTAAGCACAGGTGTGTTATAGTGTTAGAGAAGCTATTAGTGTCTAGAGAAAAATGACAAAAGACAAAATGTGAGTGAAAATTATAGTTAAAGTTATAATAATTATAATTAATTATTTATGACTACCGGGCATTTCCACTCCGGCGTTTATCTTGGAAAGCGGAACCAACTTTTCTTTGTTTTATTATGCTCCCGGGAACGCCGGAGGGGAAATGCCGAAAGGGAAATGCCGGAGGGGTAACGCCGGGGGGTAACGCCAGAGGGGAATGCCAGAGGGGAAATGCCGGAGGGGAAATGCCGGAGGGGAATTGCCGAAGGGGGAACACCGGAGGGGGAACATCGGAGGGGAAATGCAGGAGGGTAAATGCCAGAGGGGGAACACCGGAGGGGAAATTCCGGAGGGGAACACCGGAAGGAGAAAATCGGAGGGGAAATGCCGGAGGGGAACACCGGAGGGGAAATGCCGGAGGGGGAACACCAGAGGGGAAATGTCGGAGGGGGAATAACCGTAAGCCATTATTTAGTTATAATTACTTTAATTAACCTACTAAATATTAATGAAAACATTTTCAATTGAACTTTTAAACAATCATTTAGTAACGCTTATATACTACTTGAAAAGGTAAATAAAACGGTAATTATAATGCGTCAAGACTAATTAATTGATACTTGATAATACAATAACCGGGTATAAAAAAGCGAGTTAACGAAAAAGTCATGAGTCAGTCAGTCAGAGCTGATGAGAAAATCACAGCTCCCCCCACCGTGATTCACACGGCCATCTGCATAGCAATTTTACCGTGAGGCTCGTAGCCAATCAGCTTGAAATGCTCGGTCTGGAAATCCTCCAATCTGGTGGGCCCATCGGCAATCTCCAGTTTAGGAAACGGGCGCGGCTGCCGGCTGAGCTGCTCGCGCAGCGCGGCATCGTGGTTGGTGTACACGTGAGCATCGCCAAGGGTGTGCACAAACTCCCAAGCAGTCAGGCCTGTCACCTTAGCAATCATATGGGTGAGCAGAGCGTAGCTGGCGATATTAAAGGGCACACCCAGACCCATGTCGGCAGAGCGCTGGTACAGCTGGCATGACAGCCTGCCATCTGCTGTGCAGTACAGCTGGAACAGGCAGTGACAGGGCGGCAGGGCCATCTGGTGCAGCTGGGCGGGGTTCCATGCTGAGATCACTATGCGACGATCGCTGGGATTCGTGCGCAGAGTTTCCACAGCTTTGGCCAGCTGGTCAACGCCCTGGCCGGTGTAATCTGCGTGCATGTCTGCGGAGTGGGGGCGGGGGGAGGCCTCAGTCAGTTGTTGGATTGGGAACATACATGCGCAACAGCCAACCGAGTCGGCCGATCCGGCCGACCGATTTGGCGGCCAACCAAGTAAGTCGCAAAATTGATTAACCGCCAACCAAGTAAGTCGCAAAATTGATTAACCGCCAACCAAGTAAGTCGCAAAATTGATTAACCGCCAACCAAGTAAGTCGCAAAATTGATTAACCGCCAACCAAGTAAGTCGCAAAATTGATTAACCGCCAACCAAGTAAGTCGCAAAATTGATTAACCGCCAAAAAAACGAAAAAACAAAAGACGAAAAAGGGGAAAGGAAAAGGAAAAAACGAGAAAAAGGGAGCAAAGAGAAAGAGAAAAACACAAAAAGAGTTGTAAGTGCTGTAAGTTGCAGCACTGAAGACAAGGTAAGTCGCACCGAGGGCGAGCTAAGTCGCAGCAGGGCCGAGTAAGTCGCAGCAGGGCCGAGGTAAGTCGCAGAGCATCTTTAGGATTATTAGGAAAGGATTAGTTTAGGATGAATTTAATGTATCACTTACTAGGGTGTAGGCTACGTGTGCATTAACGCATCAATTTGAAAAAATTAAGAATTACGAAGGCAGAAATGGCTAAGGAATAGAAATAGGGATAGAATAACTTATAAGCAGTAATTTTTCAGTCCTATTACAATTGCAAATCATACTTTTAATAATATTTAATTAGCAAATTAAAACTGCAAGATTCTAACGGTCTTATATATGAACTTAGAAGAACTGTAGTCTTAATGATTACACATGTACCATTGTAGTAATTGATTAAAATTGTAGCAGATTAAAACTGATAAAAAACTTTCAAAATAGTCCACTTAGCAAATCAGAATCAAAAATCTTCATTTTCCTCGTCTACGTTGGATTCTTTTTGCCGTCGACCTCCAGGAGCATCAGAACGCCAGTGTTTTTTTCAGCCAATCATTGACATAAATATCCGGCTTAAATTTCATCAGCGGAGGCCCATTTATTCGAAACCGTAGGAGATGCTCCAATGTTTTTGGTGTCAAGCGTGTTCTCCTGTCATAGGCACTGTGCTTATAGATAGAAAACCCTCTTTCAGCCTCAGCTGATGACATTGGCAAAGTTAACACAACCATAATTAGATTCTTTATTCTGGGCAGCCATTCAACAGTTCTTGTCTCTAGAAAGTGACTCCAAAATTTCACCGGACCTTTGCCTTTGTAGGCACAGAAGTCAACACTATGCGAAATGATCAAACTTTTTAGGAGTAGACCGAACTGACCAGAGATTGTCCTTTCTGTAGCGCGTTCTGAAGCATCTGCATCTCTAGAGTCTGAATCAGAAAGAGGGTCCTCTGTTTCAGAGGCAGAGCTGTCATCTTCCATTCCAAACCGTCTAGCAAGAGGTATGATTCTCGAACTGTATGTAAAGATAGTATGTAATGTTTCAGCATTAGGCAATAACACTGGGTTGAGCACATTCATACATACGCAACAGTCGGCCGAGTCGGCCAATCTGGCCGACTAATTTGGTGGCCAACCAAGGAAATCGCGAAAATGCCAACCCAAAAAATACCCAAGTAGTAGTACTAAGTAGCTGACGAGGCATTTTGCCTTAATAGGACAGTCATAGTTACTCCTGCCGTTTACCCAAAGTTGCGTTAATTTTGCTCTAGGGTTTTTTTACATGTAAGTCGCATTTTTGGCCAAAAACTACGTCGAATTTTTGTTAAAACTAAGTCGCACGGCCGACCGAATTTTGGAGATTGTGCATGTATGATTGGGAATAGGGATCCTCAGGTGTGATTTAGGGTTACTAAGGCCTGAGATTGGAGATATTTTCAAGTGTGATTCAGGGTTATTATTACCTGAGATTAGAGACACCTTCAGGTGTGAATTCAGGGTTATTAAGGCCTGAGATTAGAGAGACCTTCAGGTGTGAATCAGGTTAATTATTACCGGAGATTAGAGAGACCTTCAGGTTTAATTCAGGGTTATTATTACCTGAGATGTGAGATCTCCGACAATCATCTTCAGGGTCGATTCAGAGAGATTATCAGAGTCCTTCAGGTGTGAATCAGGTTAATTATTACCGGAGATTAGAGAGACCTTCAGGTTTAATTCAGGGTTATTATTACCTGAGATGTGAGATCTCCGACAATCATCTTCAGGGTCGATTCAGAGAGATTATCAGAGTCCTTCAGGGGTGATTCAGAGAGATTATCAGAGACCTTCAGAGGTGATTCAGGACCTTTCTTCGAAACAGTAAACTCACCCTTATACTCGGCACCAAAGTGCCTCCACTGAAAGCCGTACACAGGCCCCAGGTCGCCAATCTCGCGTTGGCTAAGACCTCTGTTGTCCAGAAACTCCCTACTAGCATTGGCATCCCAGATGTGCACATTGCGCTCCGTCAGCTCATTAGCATTCACTGAACCGCGCAGGAACCACAGCAGCTCTTCTAGAATGCCTCGAAAAAACACTCGCTTAGTGGTTAGCAATGGCAGCGTATTGTCAGCCAGACTGTATCGCATCTGCATGCCAAAGATGGACTTGGTGCCAACTCCAGTTCTATCTCCACGATAGTCCCCAGTCTCCAGGATGCGGCGTACAGCATCCAGATAGGCAATTTCATCCCGATTGGATGGCACTTTGGTGATTGTTTCTGGCGCAGTGTCCGGTTTAGCTGATTGATCTGTAGGCGGCGACATGACGCTATTAGTGCTGCAATATGGAATAAGCATTTGCATTTGCGTTGAAACGAAAAAAAGAAGTAACCTTTTAAGTGGACATTCTGTTAATTCTGTTCTGTTCTGTTTTTCTAATAAAGTCTACTGTCTGTTAACTTCTATCAAAAAGTTGCTTCGGCTATTAATAGATCAACGCCATATAATCCTATCAATTATTAACAATATTTTTGATGTACTCTTAACCAACTTGGAACAATTTTTGTCCTTAAGCAAGACATTAAACTCTTGCATTGCTTCAGTTCACACAGCTGTAAAATGGGGAAAATGGGGTTATAGCAGTAGCTGTAGTAATTGACGGTGTGTATAGTGACCCCCTAATATTTGGACTAAATAGCCATTAGATAAATACCATAGTCAGGAAGAAGGATGTACACCAGAAATTTCTGAGGTATAGTCAAGAAATTTGGCATAAATGTTGGATCATTTTGCCTGGCAAACAAAATGATCCGAGACCAGCTAGCCCAGAAGACCAACAGCACCCGAATTTGCGAGCGTCTTCTGATGGAGGACGCCGCCAGGCTGACGCTAGAGCAAGCAGTTGTCATCGCGACTACAATTGAGGATGCAGTGGAGGCTAAAAGCTCCTGCACCCGATGCAGTCGGAGCCACGAGGCTAAGGCAAAGTGTCCCCCGCACGGCAGGAAATGCAACAGTTGCAGGAAATTGAACCACTTCAGTCGATGCTGCCGCAGCAAAGCACTCCAAGTCAGCGCAGACGAGACGGTCATGATCTCTGCCGTGCATGGCAGCGACGAGATCCGAGTCGAGCTTCAGCTGGGCAACTGCTCGAAGACTGTCAGCCTGATGGTCGACTGCGGCGCCAAAGTTTCTCTGCTCAACGAGGCTACGGCAGACATCGATCATCGATCTGAAGCCATCGGCAGTGCAGCTATGAGCTTATGGCGGGAAGAAGATCGCCGTCGCGGGGCTTTCAACAGTCGGCGTCAAGTACCACGGCCAAGTGCAACACGACTTTCACGTCACTAGGTCGGGCGAAAATATTGTCGGCCGCGATCTGATGCAGAAGCTGGGTATCCAAGTGCGACTCCAGCCTCACGATGCTAACATCGGAATTGCCAACGTGGACATCGCCCAGCGGTCTTCGACGGATCAATCGGTCTCTGCAGAGGTGCACCAACCGAGGATCAACACGGTCGTACCACCAGTGCAGCAGCCGCTGCGCCGCCTGCCACTCGCCAATCAGCAATAGGTCGGCGAGGAGCTCGACCGTCTGGAGGCAGCAGGCATCATCCAGCGGGTCAACTCAAGCCCATGGATTTCTAATCTGGTCGTGGCGAACAAGAAGAATGGCAGCATTCGAGTGTGCATCGACGTGCGCAAACTAAATAAGTCGCTGATCATCGACCGACACCCAATGCCGCAGTTGGACGAGATCTCTGCAAAGATCAAGGCGGCCAGCAGCCACATGTTCTCCAAGATCGACCTCAAGGTGGGCTACATGCAGATGCAGCTACACGAGTCATCACGTGACCTGACGACCTTCATTACGCACCAGGGCTTGTACCGTTACTGCCGGGTGCCGTTTGACCTAGCGTCTGCTCCGGCGGCCTTCCAGAGGATGCTGGACGACCTGGTGGCTCATCTGCCAGGAGTGGAGCACATCTTGGATGATTTCATCGTCTTCGGAGCAACTGAGGACGAACATGACTCGAGGCTGCAAGCTCTGCTGAAGCGACTGGAGGACGCCGGCCTCACCTCCAACAAGGACAAGTGCGAGCTACGGAAGACCGAGATAGTTTTTCGGCTTCGTCTTCTTGGCGGAGGGCATCCGGTCGTCCAAGTCTCAGACCAAGGCTTTCAACGAGCTGCGCGCGCCGACGAGCAAGGAGCTGCAGGTGTTCCTTGGATCGGCAAACTATCTGATGTAGTTCGTGCCCCACTTTACCGAGGACACGACGCTGCTGAGGTCTCTGCTCAAGGGCGATGCCGGGTTCAAATGGACAGCTCAATGCGAGCGAGCCTTCCAGGCGCTGAAAACGGCAATCTGCAATCCGCCGGTCCTGACGCACTTCGACCCCGATGCCGAAACAATCGTCACCAGCGACGCCAGCGCCGAGTCCCTGGGCGCACAGCCGATCGAATTCGCGGCACGCGCGCTGATAGAGATCAAGAAACGTTACTCTGCGAACGAGCGAGAGGCGCTGGCGAGCCTGTGGGCCATGGAAAAGCGGCACTACTACCTGTTTGGGCGCCATTTCGAGCTGCGAACGGATCACCAGGCCCTGCGACAGCTGCTGCTGGGACCCAGCGACACCGGACATCGGCCGCTGCGCATTCACCGGTGGTGTGACCGATTTAAGCAGTACGACTTTTATGTGCGCTACCATACATGCGCAACTGCTGGCCGACCTGGCCGATCTGGCCACCGTAAATTGTGGTGGACCAGGGGTAAGTCGCAAAAATGCACACCCCAAAGAATACAGACGTAGTACTAATTAGATGACAAGGCATTTAGCCCTTATAAGACAGTCATAGTTACTCTTGCCGTTTACCCAAAATTGCGTTACTGTTGCTCTAGGGTTTCTTTCACAGGTAAGTCGCATTTTTGGTCAAAAAGTAAGTCGCATGGCCAGTGTAAATCAGGGGGGGGGTTGCGCATGTATGTGCGCTACCTCCCGGGAGTCGCAACTTGTTGGCCGACATGCTGTCCAGGTGGAGCTGCAGGTCGGACATGAACGTCGTCCAATTGCCGGACACCGCGATGCCTCGACTCCGAATCATCACGCCACAGCGGCTAGCGACGGGCACAGCAGAGGACACGATACTGCGCGAAGTCATTCAGCGAGTTACCACCGGCAACTGGAGTTCGGCCAAGGACACCAAGTTGCAGCCGTACTTAAAAGTCCGAGAGCATCTCAGCATCTGGCAAGACAGCTCCTGCCTGGCCTTCCAAGACCGCGCCATCATCCCACAGGACCTGCGCGGTGAGCTTTTGGAGTTCGCGTATGCGGGACACCCGGGGGTGGTGCGTACCAAGCAGCAGCTTCGTGAGTTTGCCTGGTGGCCGAGGATGGAAGCCGACGTCAAGACGTTTGTCAGAGACTGCGAGACTGCGGAGAAGCTTTCAAGCTGCGACTGGCTCTGCTGCAGCTCCTGCCATGGCCAGACTCGCCGTGGACAGAGATCGCCATCGACATCGTGGGTGAACTGCAGGCAGCGCCAGCATCGTTACAATTCCTGGTCATCACGGATTTGCAGTAAGTGGCCGGAGGTCTTCGCGACTTCAAGCATCACCACCGACACTGTCTGTAAGGAGCTACGCAGGCTGTTCGCACGCTGGGGCCTCTGCGAGGTCCTCACTGACAATGGACCCCAGTTCGGTGACGCCTTCACCAGTTTCCTGCGAGAGCGGGGCATCCAACACCTAGACTTGTCCGTATCGTCCGAGCACCAATGGCCAAACCAAGCGGCTCAACCGGTCCCTGATGGACAGCATTTGAGCGTCTAGAGCCGACAACGTGCCGATGCAGAATGCGCTGCTGCAGTTTCTCGAGAGCTAGCGCAGCACGCTGCACGCCCTGACTGGCAAGAGCCCGGACGAACTGATGTTGGGTCGCTACTGGCGCACGTCCATGTTGCTACTTGCTCCAGTCAAGAACGGCACTGCTGCGAAATCTAATATCGCAAAACGCATTCAGCAGCGTCAACAGCAGACGGTAGAGTACACCGACCAACGGCGTGGAGCCCAGTAGCCAACACGACCTGGCAAGCTCGGCAGCCGGCTCTCTGCGGCGCTGCAGATCATCAAGGCAATAGGAGCAGCCTGTCGACTGGCGGACGGCAGCACCTGGAACCAGCAACCGCTAGTGCCGATATCTCTGCGATCAAACTATGAGGCATCTGCGGCTGGCGAGTTTGATCCCCTCGTGGATGTCCAAAAGCATGCAATGCAAGATGGAGGAGGAGAGGTTCGACTATTGACTCCTGGTCCAGCCGAAGGACCACTAGCTCCAGCTCTGTGATGGTCCACTCGTCTGCGACGTCCTCTGCAGTGCTAAGGCTGGTGATCTCAATTGGAGAGGGGAAAGATATTGTCGTAACTTGACAGGTCAACTTAATGATAATATTGTTACACTGGTATTTCTACTATAAGTATGGTATAATGTAAATGCTAACTATATTAATATTATTCTTGTCTTGTACATATACTGCCACTTTCAGTAGAGTAGCTGATAAATTATCTGTATAACATATTATTGATCATGTGACATATCTGGCTTTTTAATTATCAATTGTGCATTTTTCTAGTGTGACTAAAATATAAATGAAGCAACTATGTGCACCTGGCACTTTAACTTTCAACTACAACTGGAAACCTCAAGTCTTGGCTACACAACAGAAATAAATGAATGTTGCCATTTCAAAGTGAGGGAACTGTTTAAGTCCCTGGAATTTAGGACTCAAGCATCAACATAGTTTGTCAATGCCATCTCCATGGTTGGATGATAGGGACTAAAGTTAAGATGAATATTTTCACATTCCAATGGGAGCTCTTCAACAACACATTTTTTACATCAAATACACATTGAGGTTAGGATAGTGGGGGCTTAAGTTAAGATGAATGAAGCCAATGGGGAAGCCCCTAGCATCTGTCACTATCAAAGAAGGCTAGATTGCAAAAGAGGCTTATTGGAAAGAAATGATAAATAGGCCATTGCCTATTTAGAAGATCTTGGTAAGAATTAGAGATTTTGTTACTTCAGTTACTTAAACAATATGAGAAAAAGAGAAGGGAAAGAGAAGAGAGAGGGAGAAATAGAGAAAGGGAAAAAGAGAGAGGGAGAAATAGAGAAAGGGAAAAAAGAGAGAGGGAAGATGGCAAGAAAGAAAAAGGCCAAAAGGGGCAAAAGAAGAAAGGAAGAGACGAGAGGGAAGAGGCCTGTCAGGAAGGTGTCCATGTGTCCAGTGTAAGTCGGTTTTTTTTGGCAAAATTTTAGGTGTATCTTAAATATGCCAAAAATTGGAAAAATAAATTTGTTATATATACTAAAATCTCAAAATGATACAACTTTACTTTTGAGCTTAAAATAAAAGATATTTTTACATTGCAATAATCAATGACCTTTTTTCTATTGTTATGTTTAATATTGTCATGTACACTATAACCTTTATTGGAATAAGTTGACAAAATGCAGACGACCATCCATTGCATTTTTAGATTCTCCTAGTGTTGCGTCGCGGCACAGTGGTGTCAAGTGGTGTGTCACATTGCACGACAGTGCTGTCTAGCATTGTGTTGCGTTGCAGCCACGGGACACTGTGACAACCTAGTGTCATCATGTGTTGCCTTGCGGCCTAGATCTGCAGCCCAAAGCTCGCAAACTGCATTTCATTATAATCTGTTCATGGTTGTTTCTTGGTATTTAAATGTTTCAAACATGTTTGATATACTTCAAATATACTTCAAAAACTACAAAAATACTTCAAATATAATTTTTAGAAATGTTACCTGTTAGTTACAATGCATGCACTATTTTTCTAACTGCTGTACCTTTGTTGTTTTACCTTTTATTGTTTTTAAATTTCATATCTTTTTCTGTGAAATTGAAAGGAATACTCTCATCCTTTGCCCCATGGTCTCGGTCTTGGGAGTGAATGGCAGAACAGGAATTGTCAATTTAAGTGAATGCTTAATGCCCTGATTTTGTGCCTTCCCCTTCCTTCTCAGTCATTTGGTCAACAGACTAGAGATGTTCTAAAAGCAAATTTTCTGTCAAAATCGAAATCGAAATCGAAATTTGCTACTTTCCAAAATCGAAATTGAAATTTTCCGAAATTGTAATTCAGAAAAACAAAGTTTAGTACAACCGACACTTCACTTTTCTACTTTCAATTTACTGCTCATGCGAAACAAAATACATGTATGTTTAGCAAAAGTTTGTTTATTTTTAGCCACTAAATAAGTAAAATCCCTCATTGCCACTTTTAAATTCAAAAAAATTTTTCGACACGAAAACCATGCTGAGTTGTACATATATAAAATGTACAGTTAAAATGTACGATTATCACTGTATGACTAGCAATAACTGATATTGTATAAATAATAATGCATGTACATGTACGGTCAATGTACATATATGTACTGTAAAATGCAAAAAATATGCAATAATCTGCAGACGCTTTTGCAGCTTTAAAGTGCAACAAAATTTACGAAAATTTACAGTTCTACAAACTACATGCTACATGTCCTACATGCATGGAACAGTTTTAACAAATTCAAATAGTTTTACATGTAAAAATTGTAATAATATCACTGATAAAAGACAGTAACAAAGTCCTAAAAAACTAAAATTTGCTCTAAAAAAATCCAATTTTTGGAAAATTGAAATCGAAATCGAAATTTCGGAACATTTCTACAATAGACAATGGTGTTGCCCCCCCCCCAAGTCAACAAAATTTGGTGTCATGTCAAACTTTTGAGGGCACAATTTTGGCACCCATGCCATGTCACCTGTCCATGGGTTTTTGAAACTTATTCCAATAGGGATTATAACAAAATAAGCATTATGTCTATTATACCTTTAAAACAACTTGTAATAATACAAAGCCCTAGTACCTAAATTCTTTAAAATAGCATCATCACATTCAAATAAGTATAGATATAGATATTATTTTTTTCATTTGCACTCTTCTCATCTTTTAACCATAACCTTTTTCTTTGAAATGTTCTACCTTTTGTTATAGAAGTTAGAAGATACTTACATTTATTTAAAATTATTTTTAAATGGCTTTATATACTCTTTTTTATATATCAAATACAACTTTTTAGATTCAAACATGCTAGGCCTAATGAACTTTAAAAGGCTAATTTGCATACCAGAAAATTCTGGCATATAGGAAACTTTCCTGACAATGGGCCATATATGCAATGTCTAGCTATCTTTTTAAGGTGTCTACTAGGTTAAAACTAATTTATACTAATAGTTATAAAATATTTTCTAGCTAATGATATAGATATAGATACAAATAGGCTACAAGAAAAAAATTAAGATATGGCTATAGGAAAACTTAAGCTATGGCTCAACTTCATTAAAGATACTCATGACATTATAATATTAATGTTTTGACAATTTTTTTAAAATATAAAGCCTATGAAACATAAATCTTAACAAAATAACTACAAACTGATATTATGAAATGCCTCCTGTTACTAAAATGACCAACTTATTAAATCTTTATTTCCACCAAAGGTGAAGCATGTCTGTCACAGAAGCAACATGTAGACTAACCAAAATGATTAGGCCTATTTAGTTCAGGGGCGTGGCTAGGAATTCCCTACAGGGGGATAGGCCTATACCAAGGTTAAAGTAGGGCCTATTAATGACAGTCACGTGATAGCAACAAAGGGCAACAAAAAAAGTTTTGCTCAGGCTCTTGACTTTGGGGGAGGGATACATCCCCCCTATCACCCGCTTTCTATGCCCCTGTTTGTCACCAAAATGTCTGCCACCAAAATAATCTGTACCCAATGCATGTATACAGTGTAGGCCTAGCTATATTGGCATAAACAAAAAATGTAGGCTGTAGCTCATTTTTTAGGGTACATACAGACTACAGTGTTCCAGACTGTAGATATGCTATGGCTGACCAGGCTGAGAAGTTTATGGTTGCAAATCTGCAATAAGGGCAGGTATAATAAATGAGTATTAATATATTTTATTTTATATTATTACAGGTTCTTAATATATATTTATGTTTATATCATACTCATTAAAACTAAAAAAGCTGTTTCCTAAGGTCTTACACTAGTCAGGCTATATATAGTAGGCCTAGTCGTCTGTAGGTCGATCCCAGTTTTTCTTTTTGAGCTAGTAAGACATTGAGATCGGGCCTTATTTAATTCATGAGGTGGGGGTGGAGAAGAATTTAAAATTTGATCGTGGGGTTGTTCAGGTTTCTTCGAAACCGGTTAGCGTTGCGTTCGCACGAATTAAGCCGGAAAAATCGCGCAGGTAAATCTCAACGAATTTCTTCTCCTTTTACTCCGACAGCCGGGGTCCTCAAATTCCGGGGGGAGGGTAGTTGTAATCGTAGCGGAGCGGTCGTAGAGCGGCACGGTCGTTCAGTTGTAGAAACACAGGAGATTCTGACTCCGTAAATTAATGCGTCGATGAGTTGAACTTGTTACTTTTAGTAGGGTAGTTGCTGCCACCACCGTAATTCACGTATTACGGAACGTCTAATGGTCTCAGAGCTTTCTTTGAGATGAGACTTCGGTTATTTTACGCCCCACGGGCAAAGGATTCAAGATAGGCTATGGCTTAAATCAACGAATAAAGAGTGGTTAATATTTAATTCGTCGGCGTTATTTGTTTATTAATTATAATTCGTTAAAAATGTTTTGTTAGCAGGCGTTGGAAATTTATTTTGTTGCGAACGAGAAAAATGGGGGGGGGTGGGGGGGCGACGACGGATGCCGAGACAGCGCAATGAATAAAATTAACTAAAACTAAACAAGGAGAGAGCGAAGGAAGAAGGAAGGAGGAAGGTAAAAACATCGCGGCAGAAACCGAAACTTAAATAAGAAAAGTCATTAAATTCAATCCCAGGGCGGGGGTTGGGACGGATGACAGGACAACAGGGTGGGCGAGCCCGTGGGCAACCGGATGGACCAAAAAATCGCAACACATAAGGTAGCAAAATTGGGAAATATCAACAAAAGGAAAACACATTCCAACGGCGGGGCAAACCGAAGGGACAACCATAGGAGAACTCAAAAAACACCGGGAAAAAAGGAGACACAACCGTGGGAAAAGTAACAAGGAAAAATTTCCGGGAATTGGGAGTCGAATTAAATTAAAATTGTTATTATTATTGTTATTAGACGTATTAAAGTTTTAGTGGCAACCCACCTGCCACAATTGCTTGGCCAAGCAGACGAAATTTTCGAAGAAAAAAACAAAAAACCTAAATTTTGGGCTGTTATTCCTGTTAATCGGCACTAGCTGTATTGACCTAGGAGCATTGCCAGGATTTATTAAATCATGAGAAAAAATATGATTTAATCATAATTTTAAATCAAATAAAGTTATTTGATTAACTTTGTGTAGCATATACCTGCATATCTAATTTAAAAGTAAACAATTTCGTATTTACTTTATTTGTAATTGTATTTGTAATACAGTGTTTCTATAGTATTTCTGTTTTACTGTACTTTCTACTGAATGTGTTTATGTTATTTTGCATATATAGTTTTATAATGTAGCTTGTTTTAATGACCAATGTTAAATTATATAAATATAATTATCATTCATTGTTTGTAAGAGTTCGCCGCTCTGATTTGGCATTTTCGCCTGAGAATTCAAACACGGCTCCTCAAGAATTTCGTTACACTTGTAAAATTTAAACCGCCGCTAAATTTAGGCGCAGAGAGTAGTTAATTTAAACAAACCCTTTATAAATAAGAGTGTGGCACTGGGCGCGCGCTACTACTTTTTGCATCTTTTTTGGCACTTCTTTGATTACGTTTTTTCAGCGCCAGTAAGGCGCTCAGCGCGTTGCATGGTGCAGTGTTACGTCCATTGATGCGTCCAGTGAAACCTATAGACGCGCCCCTTCGAGTCACAGTCCTTTGTACAGTTCCGTTACCCACAACCGTCTAAACTTCACGCAGCTCTGTTGAACACCTGAGGTCCCCATCTTTCTGAAGATTCCACCAATTCCCACCAGCTATAGCCTATAGCGTGTTTAAACACGCGGTAGTTATTTGTATGCAAGCAACTCATTGAAAGTGTTTATTGTGGAAGTTTTTTTCTAGATAATACTGAAAGAGAAAGTTTCAAAAAACAGAGTACATTTACTGCACATAAGCTTGCCGAGGTTTGCCATGCCAAAGTTTTCTTGCGGAACCTTAAAGAGCCTATTTTTGAGCTCTTGTATTTCTCATTTTCATTTTCTAAAGATTCGTGGAAGTAGAAGTCGCCTTTAATGTTGAGATTTCGTATGAGGATATGACGGATTTGAAAAGCCCAAACTTCGGCAAGCAAAATTCAGAAAGAAAAATTTGGCAAGCAATATTCGGCAAGCAAAATTCCTGTAAACTTCCCTTGTCACTCACCCTGTCACTTTCATTCCTGTCACTCTCACCCCTGTCCCTCTTGTCACACACCCTGTCACCCCTGTAAACCCTGTCACCCCTGTCACCCCTGTCACCTCTGTCACCCCTGTCACCAAAGAACACAAACTTAATGAGCATATAAGTATGTTCGCTTTTCACCATGAACATGCATTTGTAGCAGCGAATCATTCAATTATCGGTATATTTTGATGCATATCGCTGACAATACTGCTGGAACACAGATTGTCAGTCTTGAATAAATCTGTTTACATGACGCCAGTTTCTATTGCCGTTTATTTAAAACTGCTTGCCACTGCATGCGCGCGTGCACAGACCCGGGTCGCATCGAGCTCTCCATCAACCCAACACGACCGTTCAGACAGCTGAAATGAAAAATTTGACTCATTTTTAGTTTGCCTTCCCATCATCAGCTACTCATAATTGCAGGGGACTCAGCATCAGCTACTCATAATTGCAGGGGACTCAGCATCGGCCACTCAAAAATTGCAGGGGACTCAGCATCAGCTACTCATACTTCCAGGGGACCAATCCAATGTGTTAGGTGGGGTGCCAATCTAAGGTGTCAGATGGGGTGCCAATCTAAGGTGTCAGATGGGGTGCCAATCTAAGGTGTCAGATGGGGTGCCAATCTAAGGTGTCAGATGGGGTTCCAATCTAAGGTGTCAGATGGGGTGCCAATCTAAGGTGTCAGATGGGGTGCCAATTTAAGGTGTCAGATGGGGTGCCAATCTAAGGTGTCAGATGGGGTTCCAATCTAAGGTGTCAGATGGGGTGCCAATCTAAGGTGTCAGATGGGGTTCCAATCTAAGGTGTCAGATGAGCGCCAATATAGGGCTTCTTTGTCAAATGACTTCAATCTCAAGTTACGATACTGCAATCGCTGACACCAAAGCCAATCCAGGAAGAAACGGGTGCTTCCAGTTGGCAGCTGGTCTTGACTTGACTTAGCTGCAGGGCTGTCCCGAAGGGGACACAGCGGGAAGGCGCGGGCGCCCATTCCGCTAGTCCCTGAACGGCCGACGCGTCGCTATGGACGGAGGGTTGGCGCCGCCCAGGGAGGTCCCCCAGTGTCGCCAGCAGCTATGGTGCTCTCTGGAAAGGAGAGTTCAGCCCTGCGGGTGGCCCGAAGGTAGCGCATGAGCTGATTAAAGTTTTCGGGTTTGCACGCTTCAGTAATAGATGTGTGTGGCCCGAGGTAAGTGAGTCTGGCCCGCGTGAAGGCGGGACAGATGCTGACGAAATGCTCAGCGGTTTCGTCACCTGAGTTGCAGAAGCTACAGGTGGCGTTGGTGGCGTTGCCCTGCAGGTACTGGTGCCTGGAGAAGCAGCCGTGACCAGAGAGGGTCATGGTGGCAGCCCGGATGTCTCTGCGCGAGAGGCGCAAGAGGAGCTTCCGGAGCTGGTGAGAGGGCTGAGGGACAGCGCCTCTGGATTGCCTGCAGTTCGTGCGGTTCGCCCAAGTCGAGCGGTGCTGAGTCCTGATCCACGCTTTGATGCGCGAGTCGATGACACAGCCAGGAATCGGGACAAGAGGTTCGGGGCCGAGAGAGGAGCCGGAGGCACCAACTTTTGCAAGGGTGTCAGCCAACTCATTTCCTCGGATCCCCACATGCCCCGGAACCCACTTAAGGGTAATTTTGTTGGCGGAACCCAACATGTTGAGGAGTTTGATACAGTCGAGGACTGTAGCAGAGTTGGTGCTGCAGCCACTGATGGCGTGCAAGGCAGCTTGGCTGTCCGAATGGAAAATGATGTTCTTACCAGTAACGCCAGTGGCGAGAAGCTCTGCAGTGCAGGAGCTGATGGCCAGAACTTCATTTTGGAAAACACTGGAGTTGACCCCAGTGTATTGAGCGTGGGTAGCGATGACCCTCCCGTTCAGAAAGATTCCAACACCAAAGCCGGTGTTGGCTGACTGCTTAGAACCGTCGGTGTAGCAATGAAGCTCACCAGGGTTCCATTGGTCATTGATGTTATCGCGCGAGTCGATAGCTACGGAGTAGCGCTGTCTCAGGTTGAGCGTTGAGGCAATGCCATCGGTGAAGACGCGATTGGCCTGACACTCGTTGAGAAAGTTGAGGCACAGATCGCTATGCGGGACAAGGTTCCGCTTAGCAGGTGCTCTCATGTAAATGAATTTGACGCCGGCATCAATTAGACGCCGCGTCGTTCTAGCCGCCTCACCCCTGATGAAGAGGTCAAGAGGCGGAAGATTAAGGAAGGCCCCCATGCCAGCAAAGGGCGTGGACCTGGTGGCGTTGCAGATGAGCCTACACGCTCTGCCTTGGATCGTGTTGAGCAGGTCTGCATGGCTTTTGACCTGGGTAGCGCTAACCCAGACAACAGAGGCGTACGTAATGGCAGGTCTAACTACGGAAGTATAGATCCACCAAAGCCGCTTTGGGGATAGACCCCAAGAAGTGCCAAGTGCTCGTCGGAGCTGGGCCAGGATGGCTGAGGCACGCTTGGCTTTTGCTTTCACGTGGAGGACCAGTTGAGCCGGTGGTCAAGTATGACCCCGAGACATCTGGTCTGGTGCGCGAAGGCAATATCTCTGCCGTAGAGCTGCAGAGGACGTATGTTCCAGCGTAGTCTGCTGGTAAACATAATGGCAACGGTTTTGGGCTCAGAGAGTTCCAGACCATTGTCATTGGCCCAGGATTCTGCTTTGCGGATAAAGCTCTGCATCAGATCCCTGAGCGTGCTGGGAGACGGTCCTGCCACAATGGCCGTGACGTCATCAGCATACCCGACTTTGAAGACGGGGTCGGGTCGGGAGTCACTCAAAGAGCGTCCATGACCAGGTTCCAGAGCGTCGGGGTGAGGACTCCGCCTTGGGGTCCACCCTTACAGACTCTGGTGGAGGCAGTTTGCCCAAGAAGTTGGGCAGTGACCGTACGGTTGGAGATCATGTACATGATCCACCGTATGAGGGTAGCATGAGCTTTGCGATTTTGAAGGGCCCTCTGAAACGCTTCAAAGATAACGTTGTCGAAGGCGCCAACAATGTCAAGAAAGAGAGCCAGAGCGTAACCGTCACCCAGTACCGCCCTTTCAATCTTCTCGACAATCGCATGCAGGCGCTGTCAGTCGACCTCCCGGTACGGAAGGCGTGCTGATTATTGCTGAGGGGCATCGCTGTCAGCTCGCAGGACAGCAGCCGCCAGAGAATAAGCCTCTCAGTGAGCTTAAGCATTGCTGACGTTAAGCTAATAGGCCGGAAGGCCTTGACGCTTTGGTAGTCACCCTTCCCAGGTTTGGGAATAAAGACTACCCGAGCTTCAGTCCAGCATTTGGGAACGTATCCCAGCTGGATAGAGGCCCGCATAAGATTGCGGGTGAGTCTCAGGAACGAGGGTATCTTGGCTGCTTCACGAAGGAGAACAGGGTAGATACCATCAGGTCCAGGAGATTTGAAGGGTTTGAAGGTTCTGACCGCACGAGCGATTAGGTCTTCAGTGACAATGCCCGCCGCTAGGGTGGCTCCATCCATCGAATGGTTGGGCTCCGGTCTAGCAGTAGGTACCCTCGGGAAGAATGTGCTAAGCATATGCTGAAGCACTTCTTCAGGGTCTTTAGTAAGAGAGCCATCATCTTTTTTGATCATGGCTAATTTGGACATTTTGTCCATTGTAAGGGCCTTGACAAGCCTAGAAGTAGGTCTGTCTTGATCCAATTCATTGCAGAATTGGCGCCACTTACATTCCTTGGCCTTGCGCACTTCAGATTTGAAATTGCGGGAGGCTTGCCGGAAAAGCTCCATGTCCTCCGGGTTTCCGGTCTTCATGGCACGGCGATGAAGGCTTTTGGCCTTCCGCCTGAGTTTCCCCAGCTCCGGGTTCCACCACGGCGCCGAGGTCTTGCCTTTGTAGGCGCGAGCAGGACAAGCCGCTTCGTAGGCTTCAATAATGCAACCTGTCAGCGTCTCAGCCATATGATCCACATCCTCGCAGGTCTCAATCGGACGTAAGTCCGTGAGTTCCTGCAGGTGCAGATCAAGGGCAGCCTTGTAGGCCGCCCAATCAGTGTTGCGGATATTGCGTCTCCAAGTGATCGGAGACTGGGTTTTAGTGTCCGCGATGTTAAAGGCGATAAAGCAGTGGTCAGACAGGGAGGGCTCCTCAGACCAGACTCTCCACTCCTCAACTCTGTCAAAGAGTCTTGGGGTAACGAGTGTGGCGTCGAGGACCTCGTCCATCTGCCATTATTAAAGGTAGGAGTGCTGCCGCGGTTGCAGAGCATGAGGTTTGTGTTAGAGATGAGGGCCAGAAGCTCCTCTCCTCTAGTGTTGGTATCTTTGCTGCCCCAGTGCTTGTGGTGCGCGTTGAGGTCGCCCCCTAAGCACAGCTCAGCGTTCTGGGACTCGCAGTACTGCGCGAGGCGCAGTAAACTCTCAGGAGCAGGGTCTCTGTCGCCTGGGATATAAACCGAGGCAACAAGACACGTACGCGGAGAGAAATGATTAGATTGGATGACGCAAAGGTCTCCATCAGAGAGATCAGTCCTCAGCCAAGCCTGGAGATGGCTAGCAGCGAGGATAGCCGCTCTAGGGCGACTGTTCCCCGGGCCACACACATAAAAATCAGAGTAGCCAGAGGGAATGTTGGGCAACTTACCGTTGCGCATCCAGGGTTCCTGGATCAGGATGAGGCCTGGCCTGTACAGCTCAGCAATCTTCATCAGATTTACTGACGCAGATACGCAATGCTGTAAATTAATTTGCAGACAGAATGTCGCTCCTTTGGCAGCGTGGAGCTTAGTCATACTGTATTAAATGCAATTTCTGGCTAGAGCCCAGGGCCATCAAGGAGACTTGGACAACAGATCGTCCTCGTCCCAGGCCGCTGGGGCTTGACTGGGAGATGGGAGTTGGTCGACGTCCATGGCCTCCTCACCCCCACCGGCCCCCCCAGCAGAGTCCTCAGGCTCCGATGACAGGATGGAGGAAGCTTCCTCACCTGCATCTTTACCTTCAGACCCCACCAGGGTGGCCGAGGAGAGCTCGGATTCCGAAGACCCGGCCTCGTCCTCAACTCCTTCTCCGACTGGCAGGTTTGGTTCCCGGGGCTTGGCCGGAGCCGTTACCGCGGTCGCCGAACTGCTGCTAGCAGAGGGGCGAGACGCAGCTTTGGCTTTGGGATCGGCTTGCGCCTTTCCTTGGGCCTTAGACTGCGCCCCGCTCTTGCCGGAGATGCCGGGGTTGGCAGTAGCCTTCCCTTTGGCAGACTTTCCTCGGCGCATCTTGAGCTTGAGGGCACCCAGCTGGAAAGAGGATCCATTAGGGTACCGACTCGCCCAAGTGCTGGAAAGGCCGAGGACAATTGAGTTGCCCGTCTCCCCCCTGCGGACTTTGCGGTGATACACCAGTCCACTAGCAGGGAGGTCGGGGTTCAGACGCAGTAGGACCCGGCGAATAACGTCTGGTCCAGCTGCGGTGCTCTTAGCAGGGACGAAAACCACATAGGGTATCGTCTTTGGACGCTGGCCCTCGCGAAGAAAAAGAGCTCCGCCAAGGTCAGCATCCAAGGAGACCGTCGGTAGCCGCTGGAGCAGCTGCCGAGCGTCCTCCTCGCTGCTAGGAGCAATAAGAACGAATGTGCTTCGCAGCACCATCCGCTCAATGCCGATGGAGATTCCCTCCTCGACAGTCAGCTCAATCAGATAGGAGTCAACAGCACTCCACACTTTTTGAAGCTGATCAGTGGTCCAGTCCTGGTCGCGACCTTGGATGATCACTCCCGGGATTTTGGCCTTGGCCTTCGCCGCAAAGGTAGCTCCCGAAGGAACCTCCTTGTTGACAGTGGCCATTTGTTGCGCCGTGGTTTCGGCCTCAGCAGCCGCAGCAGCATCTCCAGGGAGCGCCGCCGCTGAACTACCGGAGCTTCCACCGGCCGGCCCGTCTGGTTGCCTTGGGACGCCAGTCGCTTCAGCATCCATGGTGGACGCCGCCGCTTTGGCCCCCGCAGCTCCCTTCTTGGCCTGCCTTTTGGCGCGTTGTTTAGCGCGTTTGCGCTCAAGCCGAGCCCGCTGAGCTTCGTCGGATCTGCCAGATTTGGCCGGTCCTTTAGGCTCAGAGCTCGCGGTTCCCTTAGATCCACCAGCGGAGCTGGCAGGTCTTTGGGTATTTTGAGTTTGGTAGCTCTGGTCGGATCTGCCAGCAGAGCCAGCCGGTCCTTCCTTTGCCACAGTTGAATCAGTCGGTTGGGATCTGCCAGCAGGGCCGGCCGGTCCTTCGGACTGAGGTTGGGGTTTAGAAGGGTCCCCGTCCCTAGAAATAGCTTGTTTATCCATAGACGGCTCGAAGGCCATGATAAAAGGTTGGTGGGCTACCCTCAAAGGGGCGCGGTACCCACCCGGCCGCTCCACCTGACCGGGCAGTAGGCCAATAGCACCCTCAAGGCTGGCCCGACACCAGGAGGGGGACCGCTTGCGACCGGACTACTCCCCGGCCTTCCAGCCCATCGGCACGGTCAACACCTTAGGCATTAGAGAGTACGTTGAGCAGTACCACGGCCTGCAGGTTGGCGAGCCAGACCCGCATACCCAAATTCGGCCGAAGCCACTGGATAGGGTCGCCAGCGCCGGAGCCCAGTCTGTCCAGCAGCCCTAGGGACTGCCTTGAACACACGCGGGGACGAGTACCCTGGGTCGACTTGCGAGACAGCGTGGGGGGGGGGGTCTGCGGCTGCCAGAGGCAAATAGAGGGTGCAGACCTCCCACCAACCTTGACCTGCTGAAGATAGGGGCAGGCGTGAAGCATCGCAGACCTTAGCCCATGGGCCTAGTCTGTCTCATACTTCACTGGCATGCTGAATACGCCTTCGCGTGGGCAGCTGGTAGTGACAGCTCCGTCGCCGTCTCGCCTCGCCACAGTCGTCCACAGCTCGCAGTCTGGTCGAGTGCACCACCGAATGCCAGACAGCAGCCGGCTGTGAAATTCTCCCGAAATCTGAAGCTCTGCCGTCAACGGAGATCAACGGAGATCTCGGTAACTCAGTGGCTAAGTGGTCATTGTCCGCGGCTATTTGGATCGCGACTATCGCCAACATTGAAAATTTGACTCACGTTGCAACAGTGAGCAAAGACTTTGACTGCTGGCGCCCCTGGTGCTGACTGTGAGGATTGTTACTTTAGGCATGGTGACTGTAGGCATGGTGACTGTAGGGATGGTGACTGTAGGCATGGTGACTGTAGGGATGGTGACTGTAGGCATGGTGACTGTAGGCATGGTGACTGTAGGCATGGTGACTGTAGGGATGGTGACTGTAGGCATGGTGACTGTAGGCATGGTGACTGTAGGCATGGTGACTGTAGGCATGGTGACTGTAGGCATGGTGACTGTAGGCATGGTGACTGTAGGCATGGTGACTGTAGGCATGGTGACTGTAGGCATGGTGACTGTAGGCATGTGGTGACTGTAGGCATGGTGACTGTAGGCATGGTGACTGTAGGCATGTGGTGACTGTAGGCATGGTGACTGTAGGCATGGTGACTGTAGGCATGGTGACTGTAGGCATGTGGTGACTGTAGGCATGGTGACTGTAGGCATGGTGACTGTAGGGATGGTGACTGTAGGCATGGTGACTGTAGGCATGGTGACTGTAGGGATGGTGACTGTAGGGATGGTGACTGTAGGGATTGTGACTGTAGGCATGGTGACTGTAGGGATGGTGACTGTAGGCATGGTGACTGTAGGCATGTTAATTATTGCTGCTGAAATGCACTCGCCATATTCAACCCAGCTAGTTCTCAGCATTCGGAGAGACGGGGAGAGCCAACCCCCTGTGTCTGCAACTACTGCAATTAGGAAGGCCAGCGGGCAGGGTGAGAGAGAAGCCTGACCAAGTTTAACGATGCATTTTTCTTGCAAATTTGAACGCCTTCTCAAACCTGATGCACTGAGGGACTGAGCAGCATTGTACACCGCTCAGTAGGCAATGAAATATGTTCGCAGACCTCAGACTGCACAATGGGTCAGCTCAGCCTCATCAAGTACAGCTTGGGGTGGCCGCTGCAGCCGCAGCCTCTCCGTTGCCATGCTGGCTGCACAGAGGCGAAGGCGGCGGACTCAGCGCTCATGCTCGGGAGAGAAGTTTCGGTTGCAAAGGCCAGGGGTGGTCGGCCTCGCCAGAGGCTGCAAAAGGGGGACAGCTGAGAGATGAGGCGGCAAAATCTTTCTGGCAACCGGCTGTACAAACCTTTGAAACACCTGCCGCTCTGACAGCAGCCGTGACTGACATCTGCCACTCTGACAGCAGTCGTGACTGACATCTGCCACTCTGACAGCAGCCGTGACTGACATCTGCCACTCTGACAGCAGCCGTGACTCACATCTGCCACTCTGACAGCAGCCGTGACTCACATCTGCCACTCTGACAGCAGCCGTGACTCACATCTGCCACTCTGACAGTAGCCGTGACTGACATCTGCCACTCTGACAGCAGCCGTGACTGACACCTGCCACTCCTACAGCAGCCGTGACTGACATCTGCCACTCCTACAGCAGCCGTGACTGACATCTGCCACTCTGACAGCAGCCGTGACTGACATCTGTCACTCTGACAGCAGCCGTGACTGACATCTGCCACTCCTACAGCAGCCGTGACTGACATCTGCCACTCTGACAGCAGCCGTGACTGACATCTGCCACTCCTACTGCAGCCGTGACTGACATCTGCCACTCTGATAGCAGCCGTGACTGACATCTGCCACTCTGACAGCAGCCGTGACTGACATCTGCCACTCTGACAGCAGCCGTGACTGACATCTGCCACTCCTACAGCAGCCGTGACTGACATCTGCCACTCCTACAGCAGCCGTGACTGACATCTGTCACTCTGACAGCAGCCGTGACTCACATCTGCCACTCTGACAGCAGCCGTGACTGACATCTGCCACTCTGATAGCAGCCGTGACTGACATCTGCCACTCCTACAGCAGCCGTGACTGACATCTGCCACTCTGAAAGCAGCCAAGAACCACAGGTAGGATTGATAAAGTATTTACAAAATTCGTTTTAATAATTCATAACTTCCCTATTTTAGCACTCCACCGCAATACACCTGGATGCACCACAATACACCTGCATGCACCACAATACACCTTCCCCTTTTTCTCCTTCCTTTTGTTCCTTTTTCTTCTTTCCTTTCAGAAACGAGGAATGGGCCAAAGCCTGAGCCGCTATCAGGCCGTCACCAGCGGTAACATCACGGCAGTAAGAGCGCATCTGCGGCTTCAACTCGGACAAACACGGAAGACCCACTTTTGCATAGAAAATGCTCAACTGGCTGCGGAGCATGGTCAGTTGGAAGTCGTCAAGTTTCTCGTGCCGACAGTCGCTGACCAAACAAAAAAAGATGATTGCTGCATCATAGCTACCAAATGTGCTGCAATCGATGGTCGGTTTGAAATCGTCAAGTTTCTCGTGCCGACAGTCGCTGACAAAACAAAAAAAGATGATTGCTGCATCAAAGCTGCCGTATATGCTGCATTCAGTGGCCACTTTGAAATCGTCAAGTTTCTCGTGCCGACAGTCGCTGACCAAACAAAAAAAGATGATTGCTGCATAAAAGCTGCCAAATTTGCTGCATTCAATGGCCACTTTGAAATCGTCAAGTTTCTCGTGCCGACAGTCGCTGACAAAACAAAAAAAGATGATTGCTGCATCAAAGCTGCCGAATATGCTGCAATCAATGGAATTTTTGAAATCGTCAAGTTTCTTGTGCCGACAGTCGCTGACCAAACAAAAAAAGATGATTGCTGCATCATAGCTACCAAATGTGCTGCAATCGATGGTCAGATTGAAATCGTCAAGTTTCTCGTGCCGACAGTCGCTGACCAAACAAAAAGAGATGATTGCTGCATCAAAGCTGCCAAATTTGCTGCAGGCAAGGGTCACCTTGAAATCGTCAAGTTTCTCGTGCCGACAGTCGCTGACCAAACAAAAAGAGATGATTGCTGCATCAAAGCTGCCGAATCTGCTGCAATCAATGGTCACTTTGAAATCGTCAAGTTTCTCGTGCCGACAGTCGCTGAACAAACAAAAAGAGATGATTGCTGCATCAAAGCTGCCGAATCTGCTGCAATCAATGGTCACTTTGAAATCGTCAAGTTTCTCGTGCCGACAGTCGCTGACCAAACAAAAAGAGATGATTGCCGCATCAAAGCTGCCAAATCTGCTGCAATCAATGGTCAGTTTGAAATCGTCAAGTTTCTCGTGCCGACAGTCGCTGACCAAACAAAAAGAGATGATTGCTGCATCAAAGCTGCTGAATCTGCTGCAATCAATGGTCACTTTGAAATCGTCAAGTTTCTCGTGCCGACAGTCGCTGACCAAACAAAAAGAGATGATTGCCGCATCAAAGCTGCCAAATCTGCTGCAGACGAGGGTCACCTTGAAATCGTCAAGTTTCTCGTGCCGACAGTCGCTGACCAAACAAAAAGAGATGATTGCCGCATCAAAGCTGCCAAATCTGCTGCAGGCGAGGGTCACTTTGAATTCGTCAAGTTTCTCGTGTCGACAGTCGCTGACCAAACAAAAAGAGATGATTGCTGCATCAAAGCTGCCGAATCTGCTGTACGCGCGGGTCACATTGAAATCGTCAAATTTCTCGTGCCGACAGTCGCTGACAAAACAAAAAAAGATGATTGCTGCATCAAAGCTGCCGAATATGCTGCAATCAATGGTCAGTTTGAAATCGTCAAGTTTCTCGTGCCGACAGTCGCTGACCAAACAAAAAGAGATGATTGCTGCATTAAAGCTGCCAAATGTGCTGCAGGCAAGGGTCACGTTGAAATCGTCAATTTTCTCGTGTCGACAATCGCTGACAAAACAAAAAGAGATGATTGCCGCATCAAAGCTGCCGAATCTGCTGCAGGCGAGGGTCACTTTGAATTCGTCAAGTTTCTCGTGCCGACAGTCGCTGACCAAACAAAAAGAGATGATTGCCGCATCAAAGCTGCCAAATCTGCTGCAATCAATGGCCACTTTGAAATCGTCAATTTTCTCGTGTCGACAGTCGCTGACCAAACAAAAAGAGATGATTGCCGCATCAAAGCTGCTGAATCTGCTGCAGGCGAGGGTCACTTTGAATTCGTCAAGTTTCTCGTGCTGACAGTCGCTGACCAAACAAAAAGAGATGATTGCCGCATCAAAGCTGCCAAATCTGCTTCAGGCAAGGGTCACTTTGAAATCGTCAAGTTTCTCGTGCCGACAGTCGCTGACCAAACAAAAAGAGATGATTGCTGCATCAAAGCTGCCGAATCTGCTGCAGGCGAGGGTTACAATGAAATCGTCAAGTTTCTCGTGCCGACAGTCGCTGACCAAACAAAAAGAGATGATTGCTGCATCAAAGCTGCTAAATCTGCTGCAGGCGAGGGTCACAATGAAATCGTCAAGTTTCTCGTGTCGACAGTCGCTGACCAAACAAAAAGAGATGATTGCTGCATCAAAGCTGCCGAATCTGCTGCAATCAATGGTCACTTTGAAATCGTCAAGTTTCTCGTGCCGACAGTTGCTGACCAAACAAAAAGAGATGATTGCTGCATCAAAGCTGCCGAATCTGCTGCAATCAATGGTCACTTTGAAATCGTCAAGTTTCTTGTGCCGACAGTCGCTGACCAAACAAAAAGAGATGATTGCTGCATCAAGGCTGCCGAAGCTGCTGCAAGCAATGGTCAGCGGGGTATCGTCGAGTTCCTCATCTCGTGTCCCTCAATTCCAGATCAGAGAGTGAATCTCCGTTTGGATTGCGCAGTCGCGGCTTGCTCTCGTCTTCACGAAGATGTCGTTGAGTTCCTCGGCCTCGAGCCCGAATGGCTCTTCAAATCCAACACCATTCTTAGCTTTACCGCAGCAATGGCCATCGAAGGCAGGAACTCTGTGCTCACCGACATCCTCTCTCGAATGCAGCCAGCTCGCATCACACAGCTGCTCCGTCTCTCCATCTCTCAAAGACACGTCGCTCTTGCTGTCACACTGATCAAGGATGAGCGAGTCAGCTCACAGCATGTCGATCTGCCAGACAGCACTGGAGCCACTGCTCTCATGCTGGCAGCTGATGCAGGTCATCACGAGCTCATTGAGAATCTCATCGATCTCGGTGCGTCAGTGCGTGCTGAAGACAGTCAGGGTCGGACTGCTATGTCACGAGCGTGCAAAGCCGGTCACGTGCGAGCAGCCAAGGTTCTGATGGACAGAGGAGCGGATGCGAGTCATCGAGACGGTCGGCGTCTGACGTGTGCGCAGGTGGCACAGCAATTTGAGCAGTGGCAGGTGCTGCGGCTGCTGGATCTCAGTGGAGCGCTGTGAGTGAGGCGAGAATTTCGTGAATCTTTTCAGTACTGCATCGTGTTTTAGTAAAGTATTTCATTATTTTAATGCAAGAAAACGCTCGGTAAAAAGCTGTCTTATAATGGAAAACATTTCAAGCGTTTTCGTGTTGATTGCAAAAATATCCTAAAAACAAAAAAATTTTTGTCCGCTTTCTCCGGTCATCTGCTTCTGCCTGTCAATCCCTTTGCTTGAACTGGGCGACGCTGGAAATACAATGGGAGTTTCTGACTCAATGAAGTGATTTGTGCCGCATGAGAATTTCAGACTCAACTGCTGTGAGAACCCTGGCTTTCCTTCCCGCATTGCAGAAGCCCAGAGGCCCGGCAGACAGCCGCTCACCGCTTGGATTCAGGACTACATCGGTGAGTCTGACCGGTTTTGACCGGTTCTGACCAGTCAACTGCCGCATTGCGCCTTCCAACAGGCTGGCAGCTTGGGGCAGAAATTGCAGCAAAACTCAGCAGGGTTGAGACTGGGTTGGACTGAGTGCTGCAGCTGCACTCTCAGCTCTCCTGCTTGAGATGCCAGTCTGAGTGCTGCAGCAGCTGCACTCTCAGCTCTCCTGCTTGAGATGCCAGTCTGAGTGCTGCAGCAGCTGCACTCTCAGCTCTCCTGCTTGAGATGCCAGTCTGAGTGCTGCAGCAGCTGCACTCTCAGCTCTCCTGCTTGAGATGCCAGTCTGAGTGCTGCAGCAGCTGCACTCTCAGCTCTCCTGCTTGAGATGCCAGTCTGAGTGCTGCAGCAGCTGCACTCTCAGCTCTCCTGCTTGAGATGCCAGTCTGAGTGCTGCAGCAGCTGCACTCTCAGCTCTCCTGCTTGTTCTGTCCATCCAACTCTGATTAAATCTCCCACACATTCCATCATTCCAGGCTCTTAGACGACTCCCAGAAAGACAGGCGCCTGAGCGAGGAGCTGCATCGACTGCTCAGCGATGCGGGATTCACCAAGCAGAGAGCAAAGTGTCAGCAGAGACTGGCTGACTGGCTGGAAGGAGTCGCTCGAGTCCTAAGACAGGATGGCAGGCAGATGACGGGCAGCTACGCAGAAGGCTGGGCCAACAGTCTGGTGCAAGTGAACGGCAGGACAGCTGCAGACTCGGACATTGACTGGACTGTGCTGGTTGGTGGGCAGCTGTTCCATCTGGAAGGTGGCTGCATGGGAATATTTGATTCCTGCAGAGACGCCACTCGGCTGCAGGTCACGGAGGGCCACGCACAGGTGGCAGTGGGAGCAGGTGAGTGAGGCTGGGTTCATCATCAGAATGCTGAGATCCGCATGCAACTGGAAGCCTATTAATTTTGCTCAATTTTAAATTCGCAACCGAGTGGCGCCCAGCCTCCAGCAGCTTCTGTGACTGCGAATTTCGGCTTGGGTGCTGAAACAAGCGGCAGGTGAAATTGAAAAGAAAAATCTGATGCCGACTGCTGAGACAATTCAGGCAATTGGGTTTTGAATTCACAGGCTCCGATTGCAGCAGAGTGGGTGCCGCGGTGCTTGGGTGACCCACGGTAGGCGGCATGGCTCTGCTGAGGTGCTGCTGCTCTCACTTGGAAAATTTCAAACAAAATAAACCGAAGCCGCCCTGACTGCCTGATTGGTGCCTTGCTGCGGGGCACTGAGTCCTGATGATGCTTGAGCAGCTGTGCTGAGCTGCAACCTGATGAAGCCAGAGCAGCTGAAGCTGAAGCTGGGCGAACTCAGATGGTGCAGAGGCTCATGCCTCACAGGTGCATTTGTTTGGCTCTTCAGAGAGCGTCGAACTTCTGTGGCGTCTCACCGAGCAGCTTGGGCTGTAAACTGAGCCAGACGGAGGGCATTGCAACCCTCGCCACGCAGCGAGAGGCCCCCCCACTCCCACTGGAGTCTCTAACGCCTTTGCAGGCTGGGCAACGCCGCCCACAATGTACACATTTTTATTGATATTAAATAAGAATAGCTATTGTATTGATGTATTGATTAGTAGATGAAAATGGAGTTGCAAAAGCAAAATTCCCAACCGGCCAGGAGAAACTCTGCAGTTTCAAACCAATCCATCTTTTTCACTCGCCACAAAGCGACTCTCCGCTCACTGCGCTCTGCAGGCAGCCAACCTGCAGTGACAGCCACGGCGTGCGGTGTGCGGCCTGCACTGGACACGTGCCATGCGATCGAGTGCTGCAGCAGTTTCTGTGAGGAAAGAAGTAGAAAACCGGTTCTATTCGATAACAGAGTTCACCTCGTGCGGGCGACCAGACCGAGCTCGACCAACGAGCTCAGAGTGAGCTTCAGCTTCCAAGAGAAAGACATCATGAGACGACTGAGCACAGTCCAGGGCCAGCTGTTCACACTCATCAAGTTCATCTTCAAGACACACTTGCCGCTCACTCTGGACACACCTGGACTCAAGACCTACCATGCAAAGACTCTGCTCTTCACAATGCTGGCGAAGCATGGCACATATCCTAGAGCTGAGGCTTGGCAGTCCCACAATCTGATCGCTCTGCTCAAGGAGTCTCTCGACATGATGCTGAGCTTCATCGACTCGAGCAGCTCGCCCGATGAGTGCATGCCGCACTTCTTCATGCCCGACGCTCCGCTCTACTTCAAGAACGCTGGAATCGGCGGCGACTTCGACAATACAAAGGCGAGGGTTCGAGACCGACTTTGTGAGCTGAGAAGCGACATCGGCGGAGTGGTCGAGCAGCTGAGGAGACTCGTGAGACCTCTGCAGTCAGAGAAGTTCTACTTTCACCCGTTCACTCTGCTGCCTCTGACAGCGCCGCCTGCTGTCACGGAGATCAGGGAAGGAAGTGATGGCAAAGAGTTTTACTACAAGTTCGCAGACGTGTACAGTGTGGTGCACCGGTGTGTGAGCGAGCTGCAGTCGGATTCGAGCGACAGAGACACCCTGATGAGGCAGCTCGGCCTCCCGCATGAGCTGCAGTGGTGCAAGTGCGCCGCCCTATGCATGACCGCCATGACGCATTTGAAGTTCGGAGAATCTGAGGAGGCTGGGAGACTCGCGATGGAGCTGCAGAGACATCAGGTTGAGTCAGGGTTCAAGCCACAGGATATTCAAGGGACAGCCTTAAGCGAAACTGAATTGCCAGAAGACTCAGACTGGGCGTGGAGGTTCTGCCTCCCCTGCGACTCTCCGCCTCACTTCCCATTTCTTCCCGAGTTCACGCAGACTCTGTTCACAGCCAGACTGTCGCAGCCTCTCTCCTCCCACCTGTACGTGAACTTCCGCTGCCTGAGCTGGAGTCTCCAAGCTGAGCTGCTCCGCAATCGCGCACCTGCAATCGCATTCGATCATTGGATTGAACAGCTGCTTGGAGACCCGGACTCGGAAGAGCTGCTTGGAGACCCGGACTCGGAAGAGATGCTTGGAGACCCGGACTTGGAGGAGCTGCTCACTCTGGCTCACTACAGCGACTACCGCGAGCACGTGGAGCTCAGCCTGCAGCAGATGGAGATTATCGAGAAAGAGAGACGCGTCGCCATGGAGACGCAGGACGAGGAGAAGATCGGCTGGGTCAGGCAGAAGCGGTGGCGAGTTTCGAACCGCAGCGGCAGCGACAGCGGCGCTCACCGCAGCAGGGAAGATGAGGAGCGGAGGCTGTGGGCGAGGGCGAGGCTGCGGCGAGACGGGGCCGACTTGGGTCGCCTGGTTGCCATGGAAACTGCAGCGGAGCAGAGAGACAGCTGGACTCACGCCAAGCTCAATCGGGTTAGGCTGCAGTGACCCGAGGGCTTCGTTACTCAGATTTATTAATTTTTCTGGACTCGAATTTCAGAACCCAAAATAATGTACTTTTACCGTTGGGTTTCCTTGACTTTCTTCTGTTAAATTCAGTTGAGTCCGTAGTTTTAGAATTTGTATTTCAATTATTTTTGCTAATTTTCTGTAAATTATTTTTAATACCGTAATATGAAATGGCTATGATTATTGTCTGCACATGCTGTTGGATTGTCTGCAGATGCTGTTGGATTGTCTGCACATGCTGTTGGATTGTCTGCACATGCTGTTGGATTGTCTGCAGATGCTGTTGGATTGTCTGCAGATGCTGTTGGATTGTCTGCACATGCTGTTGGATTATCTGCAGATGCTGTTGGATTGTCTGCGCATGCTGTTGGATTGTCTGCACATGCTGTTGGATTGACTGCAGATGCTGTTGGATTGTCTGCACATGCTGTTGGATTGTCTGCAGATGCTGTTGGATTGTCTGCAGATGCTGTTGGATTGTCTGCAGATACTGTTGGATTGTCTGCAGATGCTGTTGGATTGTCTGCGCATGCTGTTGAATTGACTGCAGATGCTGTTGGATTGTCTGCACATGCTGTTGGATTGTCTGCAGATGCTGTTGGATTGTCTGCACATGCTGTTGGATTGACTGCACATGCTGTTGGATTGTCTGCACATCCTCTTACATTATCTTTACATCCTGTTACATTGTACATCACGCCACATTATCTATACATATACTGTTGAATTTTCTGTACACGCTGTTTTATTGTATGAAAATGCTTTTGAATTATCTCTGCAGGCTGTTGTACATCCTGTTACATTATATGTACATGCTGTTGGATTAACTGTACATGCTGTAGGTATGTTGTCTGAAGCATGTACTTGTAACTGTAGCGTTCGTGGACTTTTTGGATCAAGTTATGCCGAAGATTTTCCCTGTAGCTGACTTTGCTACTTTTTTAGGAAATGAGCACCTCGAGAGCCATCGAATGCGAGTAGCCCTCCTGCTATGAACTGCAGTTTTGCACATTTGTGCTGCAATTCAATTCACACTGCATGCTGAATTGCTTTTTCCGTTCAAACTGCGTGTCCGCTTTGATGCGGGCTTTTCTCTGCGATTTTGTTCTGCGGACTTCAATACCCAATTGCCAATGCCGTTTAATGAAATATTCAAGCCAAATATACAGGTGACAGTAATCTGCATGGAAACCTGGTAATCTGGAAAATCCTAAGGTCGGTTGGGTCAGGGAGAAGCTGGACAGACTTGATGCAGCAGCTTGAGTTGAACTCAGAAACTGTAAGCCTCTGGCTTTGCCCGTGCAGTTTGAGAAATTTTACTGCACATGTTTCTGATATTTAAAATGTACTTTAATGGCTTAAAATATTGTGTGTACATGCTCCTGGATTCTTTAAGCAGCTGCTCTCAGAATCACCTCAATCAGTCTGCAAATTGATTTCATCATGTACTTTCATCATGTACTCATGTACCCTGCAGAGACTGGCAGCCTGACAGCTCCCTAATGAACATTCAGTGACTGACAGCCTGACAGCTCCCTCATGAACATTCAGTGACTGACAGCCTGACAGCTCCCTCATGAACATTCAGGGACTGACAGCCTGACAGCTCCCTAATGAACATTCAGTGACTGACAGCCTGACAGCTCCCTCATGAACATTCAGTGACTGACAGCCTGACAGCTCCCTCATGAACATTCACTGACTGACAGCCTGACAGCTCCCTCATGAACATTCAGTGACTGACAGCCTGACAGCTCCCTCATGAACATTCAGTGACTGACAGCCTGACAGCTCCCTCATGAACATTCAGTGACTGACAGCCTGACAGCTCCCTCATGAACATTCAGTGACTGACAGCCTGACAGCTCCCTCATGAACATTCAGTGACTGACAGCCTGACAGCTCCCTCATGAACTTTCAGTGACTGACAGCCTGACAGCTCCCTCATGAGCATTCAGTGACTGACAGCCTGACAGCTCCATCATGAACATTCAGTGACTGACAGCCTGACAGCTCCCTCATGAACATTCAGTGACTGACAGCCTGACAACTCCCTTATGAACTTTCAGTGACTTACAGCCTGACAGCTCTCTCATGAACATTCACTGACGGGACTGACCGGACAGGCAGGTCGCGGCCCCAGTCGCCATTCACTTTTCTGTCCGATCCAAGAGCTCCGCACGCTGCTGATGAACTCAAAACTGCGGCCATTTCAATATTGCCGTCCATATTTGATGCCTGCTCTGTGCCATAAACCAAATGCACTGCTTCGGTTTCTAAATATAGAATGATGCGACCTGCCACTCGCTCTCAGTGCCAGCTCTGAGGCTCTGCAAGGGTGGCTTGAATGTCCTTGAAATGTCAACCAGTGCTTTGCAGATTTGCCTCATAAAATTCACTTGATGGAGATGAGCGTGCGTTCCAGCAGCCAGGTAGCTTAAATCAAGACAAATTTGAAATCTAAAACAAATTACAGTAATAAAATAAGTTGAGGGCTCGAGTCCGGGACCGAGCAGTGGGGATGCAGTGAGTATCTGAAGTGGGCTCGAATCCCTGAATGATTAGCGGTGATGCAGTGTGCTTGACTCGCGGGTTCAGTTAATCCCTCAGGAGCTGCACTGGCTGCTTCCACAGCAACATGTAGACAGGGGGATGCAGAGGAATCTGCAATTGGCTTCCGAGCCCGCAGTGGCAGCGAACGCTTTCCTGCGCTGTCTCGCCCTCACTCTGTCTCGCCCTCCCTCTGTCTCGCCCTCACTCTGTCTCGCCATCACTCTGTATCGCCATCATTCCGTACTCCTCTCGCGTTTGCAGTCGATGGACTGCGGGACTGCCGTCATCGCCCTGTGAAAATGAGCCTACACCTACACACCGTCAAACTCCTAAACCAGATTCTCTATCCGCAATGGCATTATGGGAAGCCATTCAGTTCTGGCAAATCCAGTCCCTACTCAGACAATTCATAAGTATTGATTGCAAAAGAAACACGCCGTACTTGTCGGCATGCTGGCCGGTGCCGGAATGTCGCGCAGGTGAAGCCAAGATAATCCAGAGAGACTTTGTCGCCTACTCGATGACGAAGGAGTGATGCTTGAAGTCTTGAGGCTTTCCAGCTGCCTGTTTGTTATATCAATTGCGTCGGGTTTTCTGATTGGACGAGTCCGGGATGACTAGCTCGATTCTGATTGGACGAGCTCAAAACCCCTCAATACTCTCTATCGAGCGGCCTCTCAGACTCCGTGGGACTTGATAGGTGCGGTCAAAAATCATAAAAATGGGGGAAAAGCTAGTCAAAATCCTTGACTTGTCGGAGCCAAAGAATGACAGCTTGACGATCGCCAATCACAAAAACTGACGAAAACGATGACTAAAGGTCACCTTCTTAGAAGTGACAGGTAGGTGATCATAAATCAAAATCAGTCCAGACCGGCTGAGCTCTGGACAGGTAAACCATTCAACAAAGCAGAAACCACAAAAATTCAGTAAGACCTAGAAAATTCCAAGAACAAATAGTAGATAAAAATCCTTACCCAGCCTACTTACAGTAACAGAGATGGGAACCAGGCGCGATTCTAAGATTGGAAAAAGTGCGACCTCATCAATATTGGTGGCAGATCTGATGCTGAGAAGGACATTGAATGGAATATTGTGTGCCATTCTGGGTGTGCAGCAGCGATGGAGATGGACACATTTCACCATGCGGAAGTGCTACGGCAATCCGCCAGCCGTTGCACCAAGTCGCCACTGTCGGCATCTCCGCCTCCCATCAGCTCAATTGACCCCAGCTTGAGCACACCCTGACCCGTCTGTAGTCACCTGCCACTTCTCAGAGTGCTCAATTTCAGCTACAGGTGCCAGAAGCTTTGAAAGTTCTAATAGGAATTCTCCAGCAAGGTGTCAATGGCAGGGCCTTGGCAACTAAAGACACGGAAGACTGCAGTTTCCATCTGTGACCGTCACAGCTGCTTGAACGGAAACCGCAGACTTGTAATCACTCCAGGTACACGCTGATGCTTATTCCTCTGCGATGCCTTCTGCACACACCTGTTCTTGAACCCGTGAGACGCACACGCACCGGATATCTAAACTCATTCCAGAGGATTTTCCAAGACTTCTGCGTTACCGCAGGGTTCCGCCTGTTGTGGCTGAGGTGTCGAACTCCAGAGTAACATTAAGTATAGTTTAGTGTAACACCGAAGAATTCAATATAATTTCAGTATGAAACGCATTATGAAGTGGGCAGTCGGTGGCTGAATAAAGTAGTACAGTCGCATTTTACGCTACTTATTTGAGGAAAAGCTTGATAAATAAATTTACTTTAATAGCGTAAATATTAAGCATGCTGGAGACAGCACACCGATGCAGACAGTAAAAGTACAAACAGATCAAGGTAGAAGTGCATCAAAGTGCACTCAGTGCTGTATGGTTACAGTGAGATGTACGATAGAACAGTCAGTACAGTTGGGGTCTGCGAGTGCCTGTCAGTGTGGCTCTATGCAGCCTTAGTATGTTGAATAACTGCACACGGCATCGTGTACACACAGATAGCAGACACACACTGACAGGCCGAGAAGACACACACACAGACAGCAGACACACAGAGTTGTTGGAGAAAACACACACACACACACAGAGCAGACACATGGACAGACACAAAGGACCACAAAAAATCGATTGCAGTTGATCTGGAAGGCGGATGTCAGGGTGTCAGGCGGACGTCAGGGTCTCAGGCGGATGCCAGGGTGTCAGGCGGATGTCAGGGTGTCAGGCGGATGTCAGGGTGTCAGGCTCCGATTTGAGCCCATAGCAACCGCTCTGCTCACATGAGCAGCCCAACCCACATAAACTTGTGCACAGGTCACCAAGACACGCTGAATTTACAAAACAGACTTGATAAGAATGATTGCGCATAGCATGCAGCTTCTGATTGGATGAATCTGGCAATGCATTCTGCAGCACAATGCGGCACTCAATGTAAACCAATATGAACAAAATCAGTCAGAGTTGCGCACGAGTTGCCCTGTGAGTTCATCTGCACTGATGGCCGAATTGTGGCACCTGAAATTGAAGGTGTGCAGTGGTATTTTAAAATCGATTTTTTAATGATATTGGGGCTGATTCTCAGTGAGATTGGAGGCGATTTCCAATGAGATGAGGGACGATTTCCAGTGAGATTGGAGGCGAGTCCCAGTGAGATTGGAGGCGAGTCCCAGTGAGATTGGAGGCGAGTCCCAGTGAGATTAGAGGCGAGTCGCAGTGAGATGGGAGGTGAGTCCCTGTGAGATGGGAGACTAGCAGCTCAAGTATATGGCGGGACAAACAGACAAGATAGAACTGGGCGCTAATGGCCTCGTATTCACAAGCAAAATACACTAATTAACAAACATTTAAAGAATGACGCGATCAAACAAAAATATTGAGCATCAAAAACTGATCATCCCCACGCCTTGCCGGTTTTTAGTTGCCAACGCTGAGCTTTCCTACAAGATTGACCAAAGCTGGAACGCTACAAAAATACGCAGTATTGGAGTGAGCTCAAGACAACAGAAATGTAGCGAGCACCGCAGTTATGACATGAAAGTCCACAATCGTAGGCAGTTTTTAGCAAAGAATTTTATTAGAAACGGCAAGATGATGCTGTGCAGCAAAGATTCTGCAATATTCTCTGAATTGAATGAATTCGATCACTTATTCTGTAATCGCTTTTTACAGCTTTTTCCAAGATTTTAAGAGTGTTGCTAGACAGCAAAGTCTATGCAGAACCTTTGCTACGCTGCAATCAATGCTGACAAACCATAATGCGAGTCAGTTTGAAGGAACCACTGTTGGACGTATTTCAGCAGCAAGCGGTTAAACACAGCTCAAATTTGGACCTTCCTCAGAGTGACTGCCCACCGAGGTGCTTCGGGACGCATGAAACTGTAGAGAATGCGCTACAGGCAGCGGCGGCGGCACCGGCGGTGTTGGAGTTGACGGCAGCGGAGGTTTCCACAGCTCCGCCGCTCTGATGCGTCGGTGGTGATTTTTACACAATGTTGTGATATTGTCGACGGCTGGCGTTGAAAAAGTACTCTGGATTTTGCACAGTCGATGTGCTGTGCGGCACTGCATTCGACTGCGTCTCCGGTGATCTTGGCGCTTCGTCCCGACTGTTGCTGGAATCCGCTCGAATCGGTCTCAAGTAGCCATCACCGGATGTACCAGCAGATGACTGGTCATTTAGCTGAAAGAGCGGATGTCCCTCTGCAGAGATTTTGCATGGATCGGAACTGTTGCTAGAAATTCATGCGAAAATTCAATAGTTGAAAATAAATGATAGAGTCTCATTTTACCTCCCAGAGAATCTGGATCTGGGAGGATGATGATGGAGCTGAGGATCTGGGCAAGGTGGGTGAAGAAGCTGAGGATCTGGGCAGATGGGTGATGAAGTTAAGGATCTGGACAGGTGGGTGATGTAGCTGAGGATCTGGGCAGATGGGTGATGAAGCAGAGGATCTGGGCAGGTGGGTGATGAAGCCGAGGATCTGGGCAGATGGGTGATGAAGCCGAGGATCTGGGCAGGTGGGTGATGAAGCTGAGGATCTGAGCAGGTGGGTGAAGGAGCCGAGGATCTGGGCAGGTGGGTGATGGAGCTGAGGATCTGGGCAGATGGGTGATGGAGCCGAGGATCTGGGCAGGTGGGTGAAGGAGCCGAGGATCTGGGCAGATGGGTGATGAAGCTGAGGATCTGAGCAGGTGGGTGATGGCGCTGAGGATCTGGGCAGGTGGGTGATGGAGCTGAGGATCTGGGCAGATGGGTGATGAAGCTGAGGATCTGGGCAGATGGGTGAAGGAGCCGAGGATCTGGGCAGATGGGTGATGAAGCTGAGGATCTGAGCAGGTGGGTGATGGCGCTGAGGATCTGGGCAGATGGGTGATGAAGCTGAGGATCTGAGCAGGTGGGTGATGGCGCTGAGGATCTGGGCAGATGGGTGATGGAGCTGAGGATCTGGGCAGGTGGGTGATGGCGCTGAGGATCTGGGCAGGTGGGTGATGGAGCTGAGGATCTGGGCAGATGGGTGATGGAGCTGAGGATCTGGGCAGGTGGGTGAAGGAGCCGAGGATCTGGGCAGATGGGTGATGAAGCTGAGGATCTGAGCAGGTGGGTGATGGCGCTGAGGATCTGGGCAGGTGGGTGATGGAGCTGAGGATCTGGGCAGATGGGTGATGAAGCTGAGGATCTGGGCAGATGGGTGATGGAGCTGAGAATCCGGTAGGACGGTAGGCGGCATGGCTCTGCTGAGGTGCTGCTGCTCTCACTTGGAAAATCTCAAACAAATTAAACAGAAGCCGCCCTGACTGCCTGATTGGTGCCTTGCTGCGGGGCACTGAGTCCTGATGATGCTTGAGCAGCTGTGCTGAGCTGCAACCTGATGAAGCCAGAGCACCTGAAGCTGAAGCTGGGCGGACTCAGATGGTGCAGAGGCTCATGCCTCACAGGTGCACTTATTTGGCTCTTCAGAGAGCGTCGAAATTCTGTGGCGTCTCACCGAGCAGCTTGGGCTGTAAACTGGGCCAGACGGAGAGCATTGCAACCCTTGCCACACAGCGAGAGGCGCCCCCACTCTCACTGGAGTCTCTAACGCCCTTTGCAGGCTGGGCAACGTCGCGCACAATGTACACATTTTTATTGATATGTATGATATGTATATGTATTCTTGCAAAATCTCCTAAGAAGTCAGGAATCTACAGGTTAATGATTGCCTTTGTTTTCTTCCTTTAAATACGAAACGCCGGAGTCGGTAAAGACTTTTGCAGCATATGCAGCTTCTCAGGCTCCAGCATGCACTCCATTCGTTAGAAATATTCATCAATAGCTGTCTTACGCGTGCTGAAAGCAGATCTACACATGAAACACCGCTGCAAAAATGAATTGCCATGAACATCGCGGTTCCCAAGCGCAAGACGATTCAGAAGCTGAGAGAGAGTCTGCTAGATGGACGAAGTTGGCTGCTTCGCTGTGTTTTCAGTCGGCAGACAACTTCAAGAGGAGACAGGCAAAAGCAACTGAACAAGAATCTTCTGTAGAGTTATTTTTCTTTCTCCAAAGATGAGCACAATCTCATTCATTGCAATTCTTCTAACTTCGTAGTTGTTGGGGAGATCGCATTGAAAACACGATCGCCAAGACAAACACCCAAGGCCTGACTGACTGTTTGAGCTACTCACAGTCGATATACAGTGGTCCTTGCCTGGACTGTACTCGTCAACTCTGAAAAGTCGTTGAGCTCTAAAATTGATAAAATGGTCTTTTCTTAAAATTCTTTTCTCTTATAGATTTCTGATTCAGCTGCAACTACTTATTACTTTTGCTTTGAACTTTCAATTTTCAGTTCTAACATCGAGGGGCGCCAGCACCAAGGGGCGCCAGCACCAAGGGTCATTGCACAGTTTACGAGTACAATGAATTGAAGCTTTTAATAATTCTAGAGAGTAACGAAAAAATTGCCGATATGTATCGAAAAACATCTTTATCACGCGGTAAATACATACATTGAATAGCTTGAAAAGTGTTAAGGAAAGGCAACAAATAGGCACAATAAAGTAATTACGACTAGATTTATGTGCGGGACATCCATGGATTCTCAGTTTGGAAAGTGTACATTTAAATTCGTGCAAACACGCATCATGTTGCAAGTGACATGCACATGTACATGCACAGCAAAAAGTGGAGGTATCGAATTAGCGTGAGGGAAATTGCCGTCTGGTAGCAGAATTAGGAATTGCTTTTGTTTCAACATCGCTTCCCCTCACACCGCGGTCCCACCGGTAGATGTCTGGTTTATTCTGCTTAATGTCAAGACTATAACGAATTGTACAATTTTTCTTTTTTCTCATCGCAATATTCTCATCATACTCATGTTGCACTACTGATGAATAAGTAGAAATCTGGAGCGGAAGTAGAATCGCTAGTCAACAAAAGTTAATTTTCGATATCGATTACCGTATCTTAATAATTTACATGTGCAAATTCTTCAAGCGTAAAACTTTTTACTTTTTCTAAGTAAATGAAATTATATCCAATCTATTATCTACTGAACTAGTACTCCTAATTTTTTGCCGATATGTATCGAAAACAACTTTTTCAATGGGTAGAACTACATGTGCACATTGTGCAACATGGCAGTGTGGCAAAAGTGGGTGTCAAATTAGCAATGAGGGAATTGCCAGTTCGGACAGTATAATGGACCGCCCGAACTTGGTTGGCAAAGGTTGGAGTTGCTTTTGGCTCAACACCGTTTACCCCTCACGCCGCGGCCCACCGGTGGAAATAAATGTCTATTCTGCTATTTATGTTGCGCTTCAACACCTATAAAATAGTGAAATGTTCAATTGTTTCCATTAAAATGTTCTTATGGTACGCATATAGCACTACTGAGTTTGTGAGTTGACAGTAAAATGTTATGTTATGGCGAAATATTTTTATAAGAAATTTCTTAATATGCCATAATAAATAGGATTTACAATACAATGTTTCTGACCAAACAGCTGTTTTGCTGGAGACAACCTGAGACATGTACCACTACCATACTATACTTTTGGGAAAGTAATGAAAACGAATGCAAAAATGAATAGTCGCATGTTTATTATTTCTGGACAATGCTCTGGACAAAAGTGTGTGGGTCGAGTCCGCTGCACCATGCGGTGACCACGGGACATCAGGATGTGGTGTCTCTTCTCCTGAATTCCGGAAGCAATCCAAGTCAACGCAACGTACGTATTTGGCTTTACACCGGTTGTGTTTCTAGCAGTATTTTTTGGCCTCACAAATAGCTTGGCCCAATTGGTGTCCTATTACGGAGCCTGTCCTAGTGTTGTCCTATTTGGGTACGGAAGCTGTCATTTTATAGCATTGTGTAATACGTATGTCTCATTAACACCACTTTGATAAACTTAGTGCCTTTTTACTGACCAAAGCAACATGCTTTGGGACCATGGTCCCAAGAGTACGTTTGCGGTTCTTTTTAGAATTACTGGTACATCTTATACGATTGTGCTTAGCCATGTTGTGTATAATTGGGCTTAGCCATGTGTATAATTGTGCTAAGCCATGTTGTGTATAATTGTGCTAACCCATGTGTATAATTGGGCTTAGCCATGATAAGTGTTTGGGCTTAGCCATGTGTATTTTTTGGATTAGCCATGTGTATAATTGGGCTTAGCCATGTGCATAATTGGGCTTAGCCATGTGTATAACTGGGCTTTGCCATGTGCATAAGTGGGCTTAGCCATGTGTATAACTGGGCTTAGCCATGTGTATAACTGGGCTTTGCCATGTGCATAAGTGGGCTTAGCCATGTGTATAACTGGGCTTTGCCATGTGCATAAGTGGGCTTAGCCATGTGTATAATTGGGCTTAGCCATGTGTATAATTGTGCTTAGCCATGATGTGTATGATTGGGCTTAGCCATGTGTATAGTTGGGCTTAGCCATGTGTATAATTGGGCTTAGCCATGTGTATAATTGGGCTTAGCCATGTGTATAATTGTGCTTAGCCATGTTGTGTATAATTGGGCTTAGCCATGTGTATTTTTGGGATTAGCCATATGTATAACTGGGCTTAGCCATGTGTATAGTTGGGCTTAGCCATATGTGTAATTGGTGTGTGATCGGATGCTTTTGAGGGCTTTTGATATTACTTCTGGGCTTTGGTTCGCGGGCTCCTCTCCCTCCTCTCCCTGTCACTGGTTTATTCTGGTTTGTCCCCTCCGTCTAAAGCTGCCATTCATTATATTTTTTTCTCATTTTCATTTACCCACATTTTCATTGGCTGGCGTCTTTTAATCTCTCTCTCGCGTGGGCTAGTCCAATCATGCGTCTCGCCGCGGAGGCACCTGATTGGCTAGCCTTCCCTTTCTTCTCTCTCGCCCTTTAACTCTGATAGTTTTGCCCCCACCCCCCACCCTAGCCCTGCGTGGCTAAGCCCACCCAGTCCCCTGCTCAGTGCCCACCCAGTATTTATGTGCGTGCGCGGCCCCCGCCCGGTTCTCGCCCTCCCTGCTTTCTATCTACCGCTACGAACTTTGTGCTTGTGAAACTACAACATTGGTCGAGCATTGGTCATGCTACAAGTGGTTCAGCGAGTCAAACTACTGGTTTCAGGCCGAGCAGACGTGTCTGTCTCACCGGGCTCACCTCGCGTCTATCCAAAGGGAGCAAGAGAACCGACTGGTAGGCCGACTGTCTCACTGCAGAGACGCCTGGATCGATTTGTTCGCCACTGACCTCGATCGTCTGGCCGACCCTATAAGCTACAGGTGGACGGACAGCGGCAGCGTAGGGAGCTTCGAGAGACACAACTTCTCTCAGCTGGACAGCGTTCACAAGCCTCTGATCCGAAGTGACGGTGAGTGGTGGCTCAACTCGCTGAATCACGAGCGGCACCTGTTTTTTTGCAAGTTGAGCGCCGACTCCAGCATTCTCGTCGACTGGTGGAGGTCGAGCGGCCGATGTCCCAGCGGCTGGTGGCTGCACGACAAGCAGTGCTACGTGATGCCGCAGTTTGAGGCCAACTTCCACGAGGCCAACTTCTACTGCCAGCGAAACTCGTCGCAGCTGGCGTCGGTGCTCACCCAGTCTGAGCTGGACTTTCTGAACAAGCTCAGCTTCGAAATCGACAGCTGTGAGTCGCTAGAGCTGCTCGACTCGGTGTGGCTCGGCCTCATCAAGCTGAACCCCTGCTTCCCTGACAGTGCGGGTCGCGAGCTCTGCTACCAATGGACGGACTTCTCAGAGAAACACGACAACAAGCTGCCCGCATGGGAGACTGGACACCCGGAAAGCGCGGACTGGACTGTGAACTGCGTCACGCTGCCAGCTGGTCAACTGCGCAGTGACAGGTGCCACAGCAGGCACAGGTTCGTGTGCAAGACGGAGGCGTCGGACAGCACCTCCCCACCACCACCACAGGTGGACGGCCTCGTGGCTGCGTTCGACTTCAGGAGGGGCCTCGACAACCTGGTGGACCCGCACACCTTCGCCATCGAGGACCAGTTCGGGGTGGAGAGATCAGCAGAGCCTGCTTTAGACGAAACGCAAGCGATTTTATTTATTCTAGAGAGTTTTAAAACGTCGGAGCTCCCGCGGCATTCAATGAGTCGATTTGGAACGCTGACGAATGGACCATGTTCTGGGGGAACATAAATCGTGGGAACAGTAGCGGAGTTGAATTTCTTGCAGCGCTGTATAACAATTCGAATCTGTGGCAGGGGCTCAGCTTCTCTGTTTACCTACATCCTTCCTCTTTGAATTCGAGTAAATTTTACTTGTCAGTTTACCAGCTCACGCCAGGAAACGGTTCTCACCTGAATCACTATCAGACTTACATCTTTAATATTGGCACTGTTTGCATTTGAGGCCTGGTGTGATATTCATCTGGCCATGAACAATTTTGTATTGGATCCCGCGTTAGTTGGAGCAACGCGCGAATTTTGCTATTATAACACCAGCTGGGATGCTCCCGAGCCCGAACTACAGCAGCTGCAACTTGGCTTTGGAATGTCATTCTATCCCGGAGTTCAACGGCTCTGCGCGAGGTGCTTCGGAGTCGCCCGAAGGCAGTTGAGTGTTGACGAGGTGCGGCAGGCGATGTCGGCCTTCTGTCCCTGAGCATAAGGCTATAATTTGCGTCACTGTGCTCACACAAGTACTGCGATAACAGCATCCGGTTGAACAGCTTCGCAGCGCAGGACTGAAGGCAGATGCCACTGTGCTCCTCCAGCCTTGTGGTGCCCGGCTTCTTTGAGATAATGACGACCAAACCCGATTGGAAACTTGGGGGTTTCGACACTCTACAGCTGCATTCAGACCTGTAACCTACGAGAATCAGTGTTGGCATGATTTTGGATTCTAATGAAAAAGAGTTAATAAGAGAGTTTACATGCTTGACAACTGGATGGTCAGGGTCGCTGTACACTGTACACCCTGTGTGAGCAAGTGTATGAGTACGGGGGTTGTAGCCTAGTGGTTTGAGAGTCGGATTTGCGACTGAAAGGTCGGGGGTTCGAATCTCGACCCACCCGGAATAATTTATGTAGTTGAGCAATACACTTAAACTCTACATTGCTTCAGTTCACTCAGCTGTAAAATGGGTGCCAGCATTAGCTGGGGTAATTGAGGGCAACTTAAAGCAGGCGGTTTACCAGAGGCTGAGTAAATGAGTCCTATGGTTGCATTCTTGCAAACGACGCTACAAAAATTGTTCTCGGGTAGTAAAGTTTCTGTCTGGCATTGGACAGCTCGCTCATAGCTGCCAGTCTCTGATATTGGCAGGACTGGAAGCTCTCAGGTGCTTTGCAGCATGTTGCAGAAGAGAAACTGGTAGATATTTCAAAGTGTTGTTTGAATTGATTTGAAGGCATTTGAACAATATTATTTTTTTAATTTCAAATTTGCTCGAAAATTCGAAGTCGTGTATTTTCATTATCAGTCTTTGTACACAGCAGCAAAATATTTCAGTTTGCACAAATTTCAGGAAATTTCAAAGTTTCTTCAAAGCCGATTGAACTCTCTCGAATTTGCCGGTTGCAGCAGCGGCAGCTTCCATGCCATCACACTGGTCCTGCTACAGAAGCAACATCTCGATCTCTTTCAGCGAGTAGGAGTAGCCAAAGTTGCGACTCCAAACAACTCCCATTGCTTCAGCACCTCCGATGGCAGAAGATGAGTCTTTGTACTCTCCGTTCAGGTAGGTGTGGTGACAGTTGTCGAACCACCAGGCTCCATTACGAAGATTTGCGCAGTTGCCAGAGCCGTTGGTGTCATGATCGGCGTCCTTCGTGCTGAACTGCATGCCGCAGTGATGCGTGGGGCTGTCGCCGATGCCGGCGCTGCCGGAGAAGCCGGACACGTTCAGCCGGTAGTTGTCAGACTCGGGACCCACGGAGAAGCTGGAGTACTCGGCCCAGTGCTCAGAGTCGTTCCACGCCTTCATCAGGAGCCTCAGCTTCCGAGGACCAGAAGCAGTGAGAGCGTGAAGAGAGTTCAGTCCTGGGAAGATGCGGGCGTCATGGCGCTGCTTGTCATTGAAATCCGAACTGGAAAAGCAAGCGAATGCAGCAGATCTGGGATGCACTCACCGATCCAGTAGTTTCCGTCGGGTCCCTCGCCGAACTCGCTCTGGTACTGAGTCCAGATGCGGTAAAAGTCCACTGAGCCGGACACCCTGTGCACTGCCTGCTGTCTGCAAGGTGACAGGTGCACAGGTGTGCCAGCTTTTCTACTCTGCGTTAGCACTGACGTATGAAACTGAGTGACTAACCCACACTCTCTGAGCTCTCTGAGCACTTCCTGCAGTGGCTCAGGCCCAGGCGACACCTGTAGTGAGCGCACAGGCCGGAGCTGGCGTTGAACGACACCAGCTGCACTGCGGAGTCGCTGCTGGCAGCATACGAGCATTCAGAGTCGCTTCGGGCTGGCAGCGACCTCACAGCCACGTACTCGGAGAGGTTCTCGCGGCTCGACTTCCACATCTGCCCAGAGTCGGCGGCGGCTTCGGTCACGTGATGCAGCACTGCAGCCAACAGCAGCAGCAGCAGAGCGGCTTGACGAGCGGTTTAGAGCTGCATTTGGTCTGAGTGTGGAATGTCGGGTTGGAGCTGCATTTGGTCTGAGTGTGGAATGTCGGGTTGGAGCTGCATTTGGTCTGAGTGTGGAATGTCGGGTTGGAGCTGCATTTGGTCTGAGTGTGGAATGTCGGGTTGGAGCTGCATTTGGTCTGAGTGTGGAATGTCGGGTTGGAGCTGCATTTGGTCTGAGTGTGGAATGTCGGGTTGGAGCTGCATTTGGTCTGAGTGTGGAATGTCGGGTTGGAGCTGCATTTGGTCTGAGTGTGGAATGTCGGGTTGGAGCTGCATTTGGTCTGAGTGTGGAATGTCGGGTTGGAGCTGCATTTGGTCTGAGTGTGGAATGTCGGGTTGGAGCTGCATTTGGTCTGAATGTGGAATGTCGGGTTGGAGCTGCATTTGGTCTGAGTGTGGAATGTCGGGTTGGAGCTGCATTTGGTCTGAGTGTGGAATGTCGGGTTGGAGCTGCATTTGGTCTGAGTGTGGAATGTCGGGTTGGAGCTGCATTTGGTCTGAGTGTGGAATGTCGGGTTGGAGCTGCATTTGGTCTGAGTGTGGAATGTCGGGTTGGAGCTGCATTTGGTCTGAATGTGGAATGTTGGGTTGGAGCTGCATTTGGTCTGAGTGTGGAATGTCGGGTTGGAGCTGCATTTGGTCTGAGTGTGGAATGTCGGGTTGGAGCTGCATTTGGTCTGAATGTGGAATGTCGGGTTGGAGCTGCATTTGGTCTGAGTGTGGAATGTCGGGTTGGAGCTGCATTTGGTCTGAGTGTGGAATGTCGGGTTGGAGCTGCATTTGGTCTGAGTGTGGAATGTCGGGTTGGAGCTGCATTTGGTCTGAGTGTGGAATGTCAGATTGGAGCTCCATTTGGTCTGAGTGTGGAATGTCGGGTTGGAGCTGCATTTGGTCTGAGTGTGGAATGTCGGGTTGGAGCTGCATTTGCTCTGAGTGTGGAATGTCAGATTGGAGCTCCATTTGGTCTGAGTGTGGAATGTCGGGTTGGAGCTGCATTTGGTCTGAGTGTGGAATGTCAGATTGGAGCTGCATTTGGTCTGAGTGTGGAATGTCGGGTTGGAGCTGCATTTGGTCTGAGTGTGGAATGTCGGGTTGGAGCTGCATTTGGTCTGAGTGTGGAATGTCGGGTTGGAGCTGCATTTGGTCTGAGTGTGGAATGTCGGGTTGGAGCTGCATTTGGTCTGAGTGTGGAATGTCGGGTTGGAGCTGCATTTGGTCTGAGTGTGGAATGTCGGGTTGGAGCTGCATTTGGTCTGAGTGTGGAATGTCGGGTTGGAGCTGCATTTGGTCTGAGTGTGGAATGTCGGGTTGGAGCTGCATTTGGTCTGAGTGTGGAATGTCAGATTGGAGCTCCATTTGGTCTGAGTGTGGAATGTCGGGTTGGAGCTGCATTTGGTCTGAGTGTGGAATGTCAGATTGGAGCTGCATTTGCTCTGAATGTGGAATGTCGGGTTGGAGCTGCATTTGGTCTGAGTGTGGAATGTCGGGTTGGAGCTGCATTTGGTCTGAGTGTGGAATGTCGGGTTGGAGCTGCATTTGGTCTGAGTGTGGAATGTCGGGTTGGAGCTGCATTTGGTCTGAGTGTGGAATGTCGGGTTGGAGCTGCATTTGGTCTGAGTGTGGAATGACGGGTTGGAGCTGCATTTGGTCTGAGTGTGGAATGTCGGGTTGGAGCTGCATTTGGTCTGAGTGTGGAATGTCGGGTTGGAGCTGCATTTGGTCTGAGTGTGGAATGTCGGGTTGGAGCTGCATTTGGTCTGAGTGTGGAATGTCGGGTTGGAGCTGCATTTGGTCTGAGTGTGGAATGACGGGTTGGAGCTGCATTTGGTCTGAGTGTGGAATGTCGGGTTGGAGCTGCATTTGGTCTGAGTGTGGAATGACGGGTTGGAGCTGCATTTGGTCTGAGTGTGGAATGTCGGGTTGGAGCTGCATTTGGTCTGAGTGTGGAATGACGGGTTGGAGCTGCATTTGCGTCGGAAGATGGCAGAGGATGAGAGGAAAGAGCGAGGAGGCGGAGAGAGAGGGCGGAAGGAGAGGGAACTGGGAGAGGGCAGATGTAGAGAGCGGAATCTCAGCTCATTCCCCGCGCTCAACAAACTGACCAGTTAAGCTGAGTCTTCCGTGATTTCTCAGAGTTTCCAGAATTCAGTCCGCAGTCACTCTCTCAGAGGCGGTGGGGAGGGCCTTGCAGCTCACTGCAGCTCACTGCATGCACAGCGGGGCTGCATTCGAAGGCTCTGCTGGGCCCGGCTTGGAGGCGGAGGCGCAGCTGATGGCGGCAGAGCCGCTGCAGTTGCTGCGGGCGGCCCCACGGCCTCCCTGCCTGACTTTGCATGCGGGCTGCGGGAGCGCCGGCTGCGCCACCCAAGCCAGGGAGCGCTGGAGATGTGCAAGAGTGACGTCAAAGAGTGGGGCGCAGGCTGACCAGCTTAGGCTGGAGAAACGTTTAATATCTGCGGAGTCTCGGTGCTTTTCGAATAGAAACCAGCAATTGGCGACTTCTCCCCTGTTATGGAGGCAACAAAGAAAGGAATAAAACAGTTTGAATTATCTACAAGTAGCTTTTCACAGAATTTCTTCAAAAAGATTATGTTAAAAGCAAGAAGCATCAGCCCTGAAAGCCAGCCATCTGGCCTCAGATATCAGCATCTCCTGTGAGCTTTGGCATCAAAGCCTCCCTTTAGGGCTTGACTTAACCCTAAGTCTGCCTTTGATACCTGGCCAACAAAAAACTCCCAATTGACCTTTGAGATCTCAGCAGCCCCATATGCCACAGAATTCGTCAGAGACAGACATCTCAGGAATGCATCAGAGTGGACCACATGTACTTCAGGCTGACTCGAAGCAGTAGCAGCGAATTCCAGTTCCAGCTACCACGCGTACCATTGGACCGGACCGAGCCCTAATTGCAGCTGGTGCGACATTCGGCTGGCAATGAGGAACCACCGCGTTTTGGACTCCCCGTCCATTGCAGAGCCTCAGCAAGTTGGGCATTGCAACGTGACTTATGGAATTATGAGCTGTTCCCTCGAATGGCTTTCCAGCAGCTGCAGAGTTTTCAAAGTGATATTGAATCCCAGTGACTCTACGTGAGGTGCTCCGGAGTTGCCCGCAGGCAGCTGAGCGCCGATGAGGTGCGGCAGGCGATGTTAATGCCCGACACTTTATTGATACTTCATCATTGTGAGACAGACTCCAGACCATCGGAGGTCCTCTTCATGATGGGTTGATGGTGTGCGCAATAAACAACTACGAGTACCCCAAAAAAGTTGACAAATTCTCATGCTGTACGCTGGTGCATGTACCTTAACGTTACTTCCTGAATGAGTCCTCGATTCAGCTAAAAGGACCTCTTGGGCTGGACGCTGGTTTGAGTCGTTCAGAACATCGTAGAGAAAAAGGGGGTTGGCTATTTGACTTCTGATGAGGACGGCCTTTTACTTCTTCTTTCCTTCCCTCTCCCCATCTTCCCCATTCTTTCCTTCCCTTTCCTCATCTTCCCTATTCTTTCCTTCCCTATTCTATTCTCTCATCCAATCTCAGCCTTAGCTGGTTCACTGCTGCCAGCAGTCTCAGGCATCAACAGTCAGCAAGTTTGTCAGGGTGTTTAGCAAGCTCTGACTCGACAATATCTCACCACATGGCCGACTCCAGACTCGCAGATGAAGCAGCAAGTTTGTGTTGGTATTTGAGGAAAGAAAGTTGTGTTTACCGACATGCTAATAAGCGACTGTTGTGCGGAATCAGTTAAGAAAAGATCAGGATGACTCTGCTTATGAATTGACGAAGTCCCAGCGGAGAAGAAGGCACATGCCAAAAAGCACATGATGTACATGCATTGGATAATAAATCATCAAAACAATTGATTATTATTAACTGATTAAATTATAATTAAATTAACAAAATTTAAATAGAGAATTAGTTTAAAAAACAAGAGTTTAGTAGCTCTGGACTCGATAATTTTTCGTATGCAGTCACTGATAAATTATACCATTAATATCATTACCATTTATAATACGAGCTACCTTCGATCGATAAAGCGATTATAACAACGGCTTTATCGTGTGTGCAAAAGTAAACCATTTTTTCATATTTTTGAAAGTGTACATGTGTAATTTGTTTAACTTGCTTTAACATACATAATTCAGGTGTCGAATTAGAAGGAGGAAATCAGTCAGCTGTCCAGACTTGTTGGCGAGGGTAGGAGTTGCTTTTGTCTCAACCACCGCATCCCTCACACCGCGGCCTCACCAGAGGAAATATGTGCCTATCTGCTACTTATGTTTACTAACACTAAAAATGTGTTATTTTTTGCCTTTTTCATCGCGATATTCTCATCATACTCATGTTGCACTACTGATGACAGTAGAAATGAAACACGAGGATAGGATTTATGACTTATCAAGTACGAATACATGTAAATGAAAATTATACGTATAGTACGTGATACACATGCAGGCTCTCATAAAGGTTTGCATGTGTGAGAGTGCTTTCCTTCGGCAGAAGGGGCGCATGCAAAGCTTAAAATCATGTTTTTTTTATTCACTTCGATTGTAAGTATTCTACTGATATTTAAATATTGTTGTACCGATATGTACCGAAGACAACATATTAAAACTTGGATTGAGCCTTAAAGAGATAGACGGTAAATTATTTGAAAATTTGTGCAACGTGGCCGTGTGGCAAAAGTGGGTGTCAAATTAGCAATGAGGGGCTGCCAGTCCGGACAGTATGGACCGCCCGGAAGAAGGCAAAGGAAAAAGTCGATCAACACCGGTTTCCCTCATGCCGCGGCCCACCTGGGGAAATAAATGTCTATTCTGCTATTTATGTTGCAATTCATTCCTAAAAAAGGATTGTGAAATGTTTATTGCTTTTCATTTGAAACGTTCTCATCGTACGCATTTAACGCTACTGAGTTGTGAGTTGACAGTAGAAAGTTATGTTTTGGCGAACCATTTTAATAGCAATTTCGAGAAGCCTAGACATGCACTAATGATCGCTTTACTGAACTATTAAACAACCCAAATTAATAGACTCGTACACGTGATGCTGGCCGAACAGGCTGTTTTACTTCAGCTAATCCTATAATATGCTACTGCTACTGCTACTGCTACTTCTGCTATTACCGCCCAAGGGCATCATCGCCCTGGATTTTACGGTGGGGTTTCTTAGTTTCAAAGCTAAGAATTCTACATGCACATGTACATCCAAATCTCTGCTCACGCGCGTATTACGTGTGTATTATATAGCTCGTACGTGCGGCAATCACGTGCGTAATTCACACGTAATTGACGAACGTAGAACACACGTTTTGTGTCACCTTTTAACGCGAATCTACGTGTGTAAAGGATACGCGCAGAATACACGAGTGAGTTACGCGCCAAAAACGCCCGCTTTACGCACACTTTACACGAATAATACGCGCACGTGTGTATCATTCATCCATTAAATATGCGACTGGAAGATAATAGTTGAGGCACGGATATCGCACGACAGACGTATTTAAATAGATTGAGGTCCACAAAAGACGCACGGTGGATGTGTATATAAGTTGATAGAGGCGCACACATAAAGGAATGATAGATGCGCGTTTACATGTAAATAGACGTACATGTACAGGTTACGAACAAAGGGTTTTCTTAAATTGATAAGAGAACAAAGCAATAGAGACATACAGAGGTCTACTATAGTCGAGATATGGAAAAAGCACGATAGATGCATGTACATCCTGAGCGGTTTGAGAGGCGTGCGGTGGGTCCATGACGACATCATCATCTTTGCCAGCACCATAAAAAAGCACAACGAGAGGCTGCGCAATTCCCTCGACAGGCTGAGCCAACGTGACTCTGAACCCGCGCAAATTCCGTATCGCCACCTAGCAGGCCGCCAATTTCAAGCGACTATAGAAGATGCAACGGAGGAGCGGTCCTTTCTCGGACTCGTCACATTCGTAGCCCGCTTCATCCCTCATCCCGAGGCCACTTCGAGAGCTGACCAAGAAGAATTTGAAATGGTGGTGGGGCCACATCAAGCCTCGACTCAGCCCTCCAGTCCATCAAGCAGTCGGTCACACAGCTCCACGCTTGCCTTCTTCAACAAGAACTGCGAGACCAGGCAGATTGTCGCCGCCAGCCTGACCGGCGCGATCCTCGCCCATGCAGGTGCAACCGGGCGGCCTCACCAGGCCAATCGCCTACGCCAGCCACAGCTTCAGTGACACCGAGCAGCGCTACTTGCAGACAGAGAGGGAGGCGCTGGCCGTCGAATTCGGTTGCCTCAAATTCCACCACTTTTTTAGCGGCTGCCCAAAGTCAAAGGTCATCGGTCATCACCGACCACAAGCCGCTGGTTATCCTGCTCAGTCCCGGTTCGCGGCTCCCGCCGCGTATCGAGCGCATGGTACTTCGGCTGCAGGACCTCCTTTGAAGTCACCTACCAGCCGGGGGCAGACAACCCGGCAGATGTCCTGAGCCGCCAGCCACGTCCACACCGCCGAACAACGAGGGCAAGGATCTTGACACGGCCTACATCGCAATGGCGGCTGACCGCAGCGCCGAACAGCATCATCAGCACCTCGAAACGATCAAGGTGGCCTCCGCAAGCGACAGGGCGATCCAAACCACCGTATCCGGGCTCTGGTCCCATCGGTGGCAACTCGACAGCCACGACACGTGCAGTTTACACGGCCTGCGGCATGAGCTCTCTCAGCATGACGGACTTCTGCTGACGGACGGTGGCTGAGCTGTCGGTTGCAAATCTGGCTTAATTAATTGGAGCAGGTGTATTTAGTTGATTGGGGTCAATGCATTTAAGATGCATTTTTGTAGGCGCCACTCAAAATGCAGCCTCTGTCTAAAATGATTGTTTTAAATAATCAATATTGATTTGGATCCCCGCGGTGGCGACGTCCTACTAAGCTGTTACAGCCGGAGGTTTTTTCCTGATGTCCAACTCTGAAAACTATTATAAGCAATATGACAATATTCGCGTATACCCTTTGTTTAGAAGACATCATTTATTAGCATCCCTATACTATAATCTTGTCATTGTGGTTAAATGCCGAAAAAAATACGTAAATTTTAAAATCATGTTTGATAGCAGGTTTTAAAGTCTAGGGTCGTTCGCAAATTCTAGGAGGAGCAAAAATTTTAACAATTTTCCGAACATTTACTATTGTTACTGCCATATTGAAAATAATAGGACACTTTTATCTGTGAATAAAGATAATTTTTGGGTTGAACTTTATCATACAAAAGTGTTTTTAATCATCTGGCGGTATTAAGCGATAATTAGCGATGAAAAAATTCAAATTCAATCATTTCACCGATGTTAATTTTTGATACTACAAGATGTCTGTAGCTAAAAAAAGTTGTTGTTGTGTTGAAACCATGCTAAATTACATTTAAAATGAAAGCTTATATAAATTTAATTTAAGAATTTTTTAAAACTCAATAAACTGCACTACAAATGATTTTATAGACGCTTAACTGTACGCCTAGCATTTCCGGTGGGATAGCCTCTTTGCGTCTCACAAAATGTATTTTTCGGCTGACGTCTAGAATGTGCGCTTAAAATGATACATTTTGATGCAGATAATTAGAAAAACATGTCTTATTATCTTTTTGTAAAAATTTTTTTATGAAATAGAGCACTATTGTTGATAAAAATAATTAAAAGCAACCATGCATCGCAATAAACTCCTACTTTGAAGCACAAAATAAATATCCTGTAACCACACTAGCATTCTCCATGGAGCACCTTTTGAGCTGAAATTTTACAAAGATATCCAGTAAAGTAAACTGAGCAAATGATTTTTTTGTTTTTGAAAATACTTCAATTTGGCTATGTATCAGTTAGTTCATTGGACATATTTATTATATTTTTATTAAAATCCTTGTAACCAAGCTACAGAGAAACATGTGCAAAACTGGACCTTGAAATTTGACCTGAATGATCAGCAAATGTGTATTTCGAAATGATTTTTTTTGTACGATTATTGGTCGATGTATAAACTTTTTTTGCAATAACAAAAAGTTGTGACCTAGCTTTGAGAACGACCCTCTACCCAAAATGGCAAAATGAATGGTCAAAATGCAGGGGGTACTTCAAATTTGTATACTGTTCTCACTAAAGCACCATTTCAGCTACGCGATCTCTTATTTTTTAATACGTTTTTTGATTTCGAATGTCCTAGTAGTACGGCCTCTAATTATTTAGTTAAAATTTATTTGCTTCAGTAATAAGTTCTAAGAAACGCGGCGCTTGATTTAAAAGTATAGACAATTTTTTTCACTGAAATGAAACGATCTGTGCAATCCACTGAATGTTCATCGTCAGCAGAGCTAAAGACCGTCAACATCCATCATCAACTGTGTATAATGTAGATATAGGCTTAATGAGATTATTACTATATTATATAATTATCACCACTAGGCTTAAGCCAAGCTTGTTTGGGGCCGACTGTTCTGTATTTATTATATTTCTAATCCTAAAAATTCCTAATCGGGCTAATCCTAGTTATCAGAATACTTTTTTTCTGCCTAGAGTCTGCTACTCAATTAGGCCTACTTCTAAGTAATTGTGCTAGCATTTATATCACTAGGCCTAGCCTAGTTCTCATTCCCAAGATTCACAGTTTTTAGAAATTGGGATTTTTCTGATCAAAAGTTGTTAATAGTTTAGTTTGTCGTTTTTTCCTTTAAATCTAAATGTAGGCTGGCTATATAATGGCTATAAGTATTTATAAATTGTTGTACTTATACCGTGCAAAGTCAAAGGATAAGGTAAGGTAACTGGTACAGTAACACTAACACTAACAAATAGTAGTAGGCTACCATAGACATAGTAAGTTTAGTAGGCCTAACTTTACTTAGTAAGTTGCCACTGCCAGTTGCCAAGTTGGTCACCATTGCCAGTTGGCATTCAGTGATGGTAATTGATGTGACTATTTAAATTCTACTATTGGAATTGATTGAATTACTGATTTACAGAATTATATGGTAAATTTATGACATTCCCAATTGAATCAAATTTAAATAAATTAAAAATTAAAATAAAAATTTATAGATTTATTTAGGAGATAAAATAAATATTCAGACAAAAACTAACAGCAAGAACAACAGCAGCAGAAAATGAGACAAGTAAGAAAAACAAAAAAGAAAAGTTAAACTCATCACTCATTAGTCATCAGGCATCAGCATCAGTCTATGATCTATTTATAAGTCCTATGACTTTGACTATGAGTATGACTGACTATCAATTTATTTTATTTCTATCCCTATCAGTATCAGTATAACAATATCAATATAGTATACATGACTTAATTATAAATTCTAAATACTATTACATTATGTAAATTAAAAAAAGGATTTAAAAATTTAAATCAGTAAAACAAAATTGTTTAAAAGAAAAAGACTGAGAACCCTAAAAGGATGTAAAAGAAAATTAGTTGCTGAAAATTTAGCAAATTTCAATTTTTAGCAATTTTGAGCAAAATGTAGTGGTGCTTTTGTAGCATAAGCTAAGCCAAAATCAGTGGTCCCAGTGCGGCGCAAATTTGCGCCTGGTGCAAATAAGGCGCATTTAGGCAAATTTTACAGCAATGGTGCAAATTTTTCCCAACTGATTGGTACAAAATTGGAGCTAAACAGCTCCAAATTGGACAAAAACAGTTGCTTTAATCCATTTTTCTTAAATATTCAAAAAAGTTATTACATTATTAGGGACAATGAAGCCAGTAAATATCATAGGAAAAATGCAAGAAAAAAATGTTCAAAACAAAGGGTAAAATGGTATACTCGTTGCTAATGATAAGTAGCCTCTGCCAAGAAGTTCTATAATTAGCAATCTAGAGTGGAAGCAAGTTTTACCTCATGATACCACACCAATTGTAAAGAGAAGGAGCCAGCACTGAATGTTTATGGGTCTGTTTGACTCTGTCTATGCTAGTCTGGCCTCATGAGGTAAAACTGAAAAACTCATTTCCACTCCAGGTTGCTAATTATAGAACTCCTTGTCTTTGCCCAGATCTAGACCGAATGCAATCTATGGTTTAAATTACAAAATTTTATTTAGCATTTACTTAAATTCAAATGGAATTAATGTATTAATATACTTAACACTTTTCGATCTTCAAATTTTAAATTATTCAGTCTTATGCTATATCTAGGCTGTTAAAATCAAAATTCATTATTACAACAGTTTAATTATGTTTTATTGTTAAGTTAGCAGTAGGTCTTGTCTGACTTCCTGCTATTTTTTGTGGTTCCTTATATTTTGTTCTAATTTTTAAACTTTAATCAACTAATTCAAACTAAAATGCTACTAATATTTTATTTGTAATCCTTGGCTGCTGGAATCATTAATTTCTAAAAACAGTGTAAGAGGTACATGTATACTAAATTTTGCTGTCAGGTAGTTGTAGTTGCATCAAATGTCAATGCAGTTTGCATTTTTGCTAACATTTTTGTCACAGCATACTGTGTACCTAAAAAATTACAGAACACCTTTTCTAGGTTGTGCACGCCATGTGACTTTAAGCTAGGCGCAAAAAAATAAAATGGTGCAAAAAAATAGAATTGCGCAAAAAATCAATGACCTACTTGCTGGGACCATTGGTCAAAATTCAATTTAGCGAATTTTTTAAATCGTAGCAGCGCCATAGCGAATTTCAAATTTAGTGCCCACTATGCCTATCACTGCTTTCTTTTGCCAGAAAGTCCTACAAAAACTAAAAATCCAGATTTGCCAAAGCATCTTTTGCCAAAAATTCCTTTGCCAAAATGGTCTGCATGCATTCATAGACATGTCCAGTGTTGGGCACTTCCGTTGGGCAAGTTACTTTTTCGTAAAGCGTTCCTTACGCAAGTTACTTTCCTATTTTGGTAACGGAGTAACGGTAAGTTACTCAAATTTCGGAAGTCCGTTACAGTTACTTTGCAACAATCGCAATATTTAAATTTAAAACTGATATGCTTAGCTATTACGCCAGTTGTCACATTTTTAGCATTTTTCATTCTTAAATTCAAAACTAAGTGAATAATATCATACGGTATTACGCTGTAATTAATAAAGAAATACTTGAAACATGTTTTTACTTTGTTATTTTCGGTAAAATATTTTTGCTTTTCGTTTTTAAGTTAATAAAAATATTTTGTTTAGTTCTTAGAAACAAACAACCAAAGAAAGAAATTCATCTGTAGTCTCCACAAATCCACTCAGTGATCGACGTAGCCAGGAATTTTAATTGGGGGGGGGGCGGGTTGGCCTGGCTGGCCATGCCTCATGCACCCGCCACGCCCAACCCCACCCCCCTGGTGGGGTGTCTTGCAGGTGGGGTGAAGTTGCCGCCCCAACGATTGTTAAGGCGGCCTCCCTGGCTACACCACTAAAGTCCACTGGCACTGCACTGCACTGCACAATAATTTAATATTAATGAATTGAAAAATAATTGAAAAAATTGAAAAAAAATTCAAATAATTGAAAATAAAAAGACTAGTAAAGCAGACTGTAGAGTGGAGTAAAGCCAGGTACTTATTACGAGCGATGTATTATCAAGGACAACTGAAGTTACGTTAAGTTGTCCTTGTGTATTATAACTTATAATGTTATTAAAAATTAAATTGCGTTTTGCCTTTAACGTTTCTGACCTTCAGCTTCTCTTCTTTTTACGGAAAGGGCCTAAAGTGATTAAAATTTAATACAGTTACTGAAATTAATTTTGTTGTATTTTTCCTTCTGGCTTTCGCGATCATTTGTGCTGTTCCAGCACATTTGCAATGTTAAAAAAGCAGAAAATTTTGTTTATAACATAGGTAACGGAAGTAAGTAACGGAAGTAACTTAAAAGTTACCGGGTTTTTGTTCAAAGTTACTAGGCTAACGTAAGTTACTTTTTAAAAAGTGGTAACTTAAGTTACAGTAACGCAAGTTACTTTTTTTGAGTAACTTGCCCAACACTGGACATGTCATTAGGGAAAAAGCCGAAAGGGTATTAGAGGGCAATTGTTTTTTGCATAGTATTGTGTAAATATTGCCATTGTTATTTATACAGTAATTGAAATAAATACCTTTTAAATATTTACCTTATCAGGGACTACAAATGCAACTCATTCGCCCTTAAAACAATGGATTTGTCGTCAAATATAATAGAACCATAGCTATAAGTACTGCATAGTCATAGTATATAAAACTAGTATTTCACTAGTACATTAAGCCCCCATGGGGGCATTCAAATTCAAAATCCAAACATTGAAAGCATAAAAAAATAATTTTTGAATACTTGACCCACTTCCAAATCAATTTTTTCATTGTTCAAAATATTATATATTGAAAGCAATATTGAAAAGTTGCCACTCTCCCTGCCAGTGAGCAATTTCTCTTAAACTATTCTGAAATGAAAGATACAAGAAAACAAATTGGATGGCTTTAATCCATTCAACAAAACCCTTGCACACTGCATGCCCCCCTCACTTCATTCCTCAACTCAAGCCATCTGTGGCAAAGCAAGTTGCGTCACTCGCAAAGATAGAAAGACTTTACCTGCACTCTCAAAAGTGGCAACCACAGATGGAATCTTCTGTGATGGCAACTTTTCAATATTGCCAAGTATATATAAGCATACTATGATACTAAGCCCCAATGGTGGGCATTCTAATAAAAATTCAAACATTGAAAGCATTAAAAACTTTGTTTTTCAAATATTTGACCCACTAACAATTGGTGTAAATATAAATAAATTTTATTTACCAATTTGCCAAATAAATCCTAATTAATTAGGCCTATTAGCTACTGCCCCAATCTGCAATTGCGTCACTTGGTATTGTATTCATAAAATAAGACAAGATCAGAGCAGTTTAGGGGATTGATAAATTTCAGGCCAGCTTTTTAACCCCCACACCTTATGCACCCACTCTTTCATCCTATATACTAAAAATGGTCTGTCTGTGTCTATCTATGTGATCGATTAGAGAAAAAATGGCTGGACCGATTTTGTTCGAACTAGCACTGTTCGATCAGAAATTTTCCCGTGACTGTACATGCATCGTGGCTAAGAAATTGCTCGATGCTAAAGGCATTAAATCCTATATACTAAAAATGGTCTGTCTGTGTCTATCTATGTGATCGATTAGAGAAAAAATGGCTGGACCGATTTTGTTCAAACTAGCACTGTTCGATCAGAAATTTTCCCGTGACTGTACATGCATCGTGGCTAAGAAATTGCTCGATGCTAAAGGCATTAAATATTCGAAAAACATACTTTTTTTGCAAAGGTCAAGCAAACTTTTTGACTTGAAATGCATTGTAAGAATGCTAGAGAAAAAACTGACTGGTTGAATTCTGATTCTGAAATAGATTGCATCATAACTGAATTGTAACTCCGACTTGAATTGAAAATGCAGTGTGGAAGCGTAGCACCAGACTTGATTTAAATTGCGTAACCATATTGTTAACTGATACTGACTGACTGAGAAACTGATTATGTCATAACTGCTTCGTGTGATTTACTCTATGCTTGGATTTTCAAGTGTTGAATTATATAAGTGCAAAATTTGATCTTATCAAAACGATGAGAGCTAGCCTAGAGGTGAACACACTGAACTGCTAAATGCAGCGATGATGGTTCGAATTTTCATAGAGTATAATTTTTTTAATTAAAGCTTTTCAATGTCAGGAAAACTAAAAGACTTTTTAAAAAGAAGCGTCATGTAAAAATCATAGAAGCGTCATATAAAAAATCATAGTAGCGTCATATAAAAATCATAGATGCGTCATTTAAAAAATCATAGAAGCATCATATAAAAATCATAGATGCGTCATTTAAACAATCATAGAAGCGTCATGTAAAATATCATAGAAGCATCATGTAAACCATCATAGAAGCGTCATGTAAACAATCATAGAAGCGTCATGTAAAAAATCATAGAAGCGTCATGTAAACAATCATAGAAGCGTCATGTAAAAAATCATAGAAGCGTCATGTAAACAATCATAGAAGCGTCATGTAAACAATCATAGAAGCGTCATGTAAACAATCATAGAAGTGTCATGTAAACAATCATAGAAGCGTCATGTAAACAATCATAGAAGCGTCATGTAAACAATCATAGAAGCATCATGTAAACAATCATAGAAGCGTCATGTAAAAAATCATAGAAATGCCATGTAAAAAATCATAGAAGCGTCATGTAAAAAATCATAGAAGCGTCATGTAAAAATCGTAGAAGCGTCATATAAAAATCATAGAAGCGTCATGTAAAAAGTCATAGAAGCATTATATAACAATCATAGAAGCGTCATGTAAACAATCATAGAAGCATCATGTAAAAAATCATAGAAATGCCATGTAAAAAATCATAGAAGCGTCATGTAAAGATCATAGAAGCGTCATGTAAACAATCATAGAAGCGCCATGTAAAAATCATAGAAGCGTCATGTAAACAATCATAGAAGCGTCATGTAAACAATCATAGAAGCGTCATGTAAAAAATCATAGAAGCGTCATGTAAAAAAATCATAGAAGCGTCATGTAAAAAAATCATAGAAGCGTCATGTAAAAAATCATAGAAGCGTCATGTAAAAAATCATAGAAGCGTCATGTAAACAATCATAGAAGCGCCATGTAAAAATCATAGAAGTGTCATGTAAACAATCATAGAAGCGTCATGTAAACAATCATAGAAGCGTCATGTAAAAAATCATAGAAGCGTCATGTAAACAATCATAGAAGCGTCATGTAAACAATCATAGAAGCGTCATGTAAAAAATCATAGAAGCGTCATGTAAACAATCATAGAAGCGTCATGTAAAAAATCATAGAAGCGTCATGTAAACAATCATAGAAGCGTCATGTAAACAATCATAGAAGCGTCATGTAAAAAATCATAGAAGCCTTATTTAAAAACTAATGAAAGTGTCATTTAAAAAATTAAGTAGCATCATGGTAGAATAAAAGAAGCATCATTTCAGACATGAAAGGTGTCATGTAAAAATTAAATGCAGCTATAATGCTGTGCTGGGGAGAAAAACTGAGACGTCAAGGCTCTCAGAGAATAACTGAGATTATGGGGGGGGTTTCTGTGATGTCAAAGCAAAAGTCAGAAGCTACTTCAAAGTTTATGTACTTTATTTAATTTTTTTATTGCATTCTTTGTTGGCTTGCCACCGGGGGGGGGCGCTGATAGAAGAAGAGTCATGTAAAAAATAAAAGTAGCACTACATATACATAAAAGAAAAGTCATGTCGAAGTTAAAAGATTCATTTGGGAATTGGAAATTGAGGTCAAAGCTTGGTGAAATCGTTATAGTGCTGTGATTCTTAAAGAAGGAATCACTAAAATGTCAAGGCTTAGGGGAAAAGAATTGCTGAGATTTCAAGGCTTTAGGTTGGGTTAAAGTTAGGTTTAGGTCAGGTGTGGGTTGAGGGTTATATTTTATCAGGTTTCAAGGTCAACAGAATAACAGGGGATTTTTTAGATTTCAAGGTTTATGGGGGCCATCGCTGACATGTTAAGGCTTACGGGGGGAATAGCTGAGATGTCAAGGCTCACGGGGGTATAAATGAGATTTCAAGGCTAAAGTCAGAAGCTACATGTAGTTTATTGAAAATTTTTTATTACATTATTTGATGCCTCCTCAGGGGAAGGATCGCTGATAGAAAAAATGTAATGTAAAAAAATAAAAGAAGCTTCATGTCGAAGTTAAGAGATTCATTTGGGAATCCCTACGATGTCGAGGCTTGCAGGGAATCGCTATAATGCTGTAGTAGTGCTATAATGACTCTTAGAGAGAATTATTACTGAAATTTCAATGCTTTAGGGTTAGGTTAGGGTTAGGGTTAGGCTAGGGTTAGGGTTAGAAGGTTGACAGATATTTTTAGATTTCCAAGGCTTATTGGGGGCATTGCTGAGATGTCAAGGGGGGGAGTTGATATGTTAAAGCTTGTGGGGGGGGGAATTACTGACATGTCAAGGCTTACAAGGTTTGACAGAAGATTTTTTTAAGATTTCAAGGATACCTGTAGCTTATTAAAAAAACGTGTATTGCATTTCTTTGGCTCCCCAATGGGGGGCGTAGATTGCTAGTCAATAGTCTATATTAGACTAGTTAATAAATGAAAATAAAATTCAACCAACCCCACAAATTGCAAGCCCATCACGCAAAGGATAATAAAACTCCTTAACTTTATTGTGAATGTACATTCTACACTGTACATTGGCCAAGGAGAGGCCTAAATGGTTGAACTGAGCAATTAAATTTAGAAACAGGGTGCCTATAAAAAGCATTAAAATTTAATCATTTTTTGAATATTTGACCTACTTCCAACTAAATTTTTTCATAAAAAAAGTTAAGCATGATTACCAAAAAATTAAAAACTTTTTAAAGGATAATTTGAAAAAATCAGCTAGACGGTTCTTGAGAAAATCAATAACAGACAAACAGCACACAATTAGTATATAGATTTAGTTACTATGTAAATAATGACAGTACTATTTATATAGTACCATGCAAATAATAAGTGTTGTTTTAGAGAGGATAAGGGAGTTAGGAGACATGCTATGCAACAACTAGACTCTGACTAAGATCTCAATCTCAATCTCAAAATTTTGAGACTCAGCCTTTTTAAAGGTAGGTCATTTCAAGAAATTCTCAAAATTTTAAGAATGGGCTTGGAATTTGAGAACAGTCAAACAAGATTGAATTCAATACAGAAGTTATAAAAATATTGTGAAGATGTGATGCCATATTAAGAATATCCTTAGCCCAATCAACTGACAGCCAATAAGTTGGTACACAAACTCTAGCATAGCCTGTGGGCCCTTGGCAGTGATGCCTTTGAGCTCCAAGCAAGAGGCTCCAGCTTTGCATATGCCTGAACTAATGCAGCCTTGAAATAGTCGCTTCTAGCCACTAGCACATTTTTATGCATAGGAAACTGGACATGGCATTGACATATTTTTTATTTGCTTCAATAGAGTTCTAAAGCATTTATTGCTTGATTTATTTCTATTTTAATTGCCAAAAACTTGGCGAATCCATATTTTTATCTTTAGAGTATATAAATAACCTTAAGATAAGATGTTTAAGCTTTAAAAATAAAAAAATATATAAAGTACTTCTAATTTTAGAATAAATTTTCTAATTTCTTCAGAGTCAAGACTGAAAGGTCGTGGGTTCGATTCTCGACCCAGTTGTAAAAATTTGTGTCCTTGAGCAAGACACCTAACTCAGCATTGTTTCAGTTCACACAGCTGTAAAATGGGTGCCAGCATTAGCTGGGGTAATTGAGGGTGTGTGTGTAGCGATCCCCCAGTCCTTCGACTGAACAGCCGTATGCAGCTGTTAAAATTATTAAATTTTCAATGAAATTATAAAAATATTGATGCTTCACTGCGCCTTATATGCCGCCGGTCTCTAAAGCTTCATCAGGCGTGTCACCCACCGCCGCGGCCCGCCTGAAACAGGATTATAGTCGCTTAAAGCGCGACCCCGTGCCCTTCATCAGCGCCGAACCACTGCCTAGCAACATACTCGAATGGCACTACGTCGTTGAAGGCCCCCCGGATTCGCCATATCACGGCGGATTCTATCACGGCAAGCTGGTATTTCCCAGAGAGTTCCCGTTTAAACCGCCCAGCATCTACATGATCACACCCAGCGGTCGGTTCAAGGTGAACAGCCGGCTCTGTTTGAGCATCTCGGACTTTCATCCGGACACTTGGAATCCCGCCTGGTGCGTCAGCACTATTCTGACTGGATTGCTCAGCTTTATGTTGGAGAATACGCCTACGTTTGGCAGCCTGCAGACCTCAGACGCTGATGTGAGCTCTAATTTGTGTGCTTCATTGAGTTCTCTGTGTGATTGACTTTTGATTAATCACCTGCTGACCCACACTCACTCACCTGCTGACACACACTGACTCACCTGCTGACCCACACTCACTCACTTGCTGATCCACACTGACTCACCTGTTGTGTTGACCCACACTGACTCACCTGCTGACCCACACTGACTCATCTGCTGACCCACACTGACTCACATGTTGACCCGCACTGACTCACTTGCTGACGCAAACTGACTCACCTGACCCACACTGACTCACCTACTGACCCACACTGACTCACCTGACCCACACTAACTCACTTGCTGACCCACACTGACTCACCTGACCCACACTGACTCACCTGACCCACACTGACTCACCTGACCCACACTGACTCACCTGACCCACACTGAATCACCTGCTGACCCACACTGACTCAAACTATTTTATTCCAACTTCCCTCATCAGAAGCGGCGCCTGGCGGCCCAGAGCACAGAATTCAATCTGCGAGACGATCGATTTCGCGAATTATTCCCAGAATTGGCTGAGAAACTGCAGCAGGAAATATCCGATGCTCAGCAGCAGCAGCAGCAGTTGAAGCAGCAAGGCTCGGCCAGCCAGACAGTATCCAATGGCAACAAAAATTCGGACAAAGCCAACAATGGAAATGGCGGCCCAATTGATCAGCAACAAAATTTTATAAGCCTATCCAATGTCCTGCTCATTGCATGCGTTGCTGTGCTCTGCTACGTGGCTCGCTCTGTTGTCACTAGCATGAACGATTGATTATTATTGAATATGGGACATCCATTTATTGTACTATTAGTAATCTTATCGGGTTGGTATATGCGTTACTATAGCTCGATAGGTTTGTAAAATGCAACTTGCTTCTTTCTATATATAAATTCAGTTTATAAAGTTATTATCGATACATATCGACGATATTTCAGTAACGGGTTAAGTATTTTAACTTAATAATGATGGTTTCAAAACGAATTTAAATTAAATCTAAAAAATGCTGCTGCAAAAAAGTTGACTATAAACGTTTTTTCGATACATATCGGCAAATATTTCTTTCAGATGTTTTGCTGCCGCAAAAATAATCCAGAATTTGATGCAGATTTTTTATTTATTAGAAAGATCAATTCGTATTTTTTAAAGTTATGCAAAGACTGTACTTTTTGTCTGTCTCTGCATCAGTTTGTGTGGGATTCGAACCCAGGTCCCTCACTGACCCTAAAATTGGTTTGGTGCCTGCCTTGTCGAATAAAGCATCACAAGTTTTTATTTCAAAACGCCGCTTACACTACTTAATAAACATCGTCAGTAGTGTTAAATGCAATTAAAAACAGTAAAACTTGCGAGGAAGATTTATTGTACTTTAATGAGGCCTCTTCATGGCCTTTCGGGTAATCCGAAAGAAACTACCCATTTCGAAAAATCTGCCCTCTTTTGCTTTTTATGCTTGTTGAAAGAAGCAATGTCTGTGGCTGCATCTCAGTTGAGTTTTTCGTGTCTTTATTAACCAAATTATATTTTTTGCGTTGTCACTTGTCTTAACATGCGGTGTAAAGCTATGGATTGATAATAAATATGAATATTTATAGCTGCAACATTTGAATTTTATCTTTTCAAATACTTGCTTAAAATGGAAATTTGTTTTTGCTTCACAAAGAAGCTCTGAAATTGTCTTTTTTGTTGGCAAAATAAATATCTGATGACAGAATTCAAGTTATTTTTATTTCGTTTAGAGCTTGTAGTTTAGCTAATAGTTAATGTTCGACTTAATCACACATGGGTCTTGCAGTCACTTCCGCTAACTCGCTCAGCTGCAGGTGATGCGCTGTGAGCTACACAAAATAGAAGTTGTCAACGTTGACGAACTGAATTTTGCAAACAACAGCAGACGCTGATGAAGCTAGATTCGGCAATTTTCAGCTGTTAGATTTTAAAAGAAGGTTAAGGTTTAAAAAGAAGCTGGTGAAAGATATTTGTGAATTCAGTTTTTTCGGTACGTTTCAGGCCAGCTCTTCTGACCGTCAGCAGTCGCCGCAGGCGCTGCACCAGCAACAGCCAGCAGGTCAGCGTGTCAGAAAGCTTCCAGCTTGGATGACCGACGACCGAAGCGACGTTGAACCAGGTCACGTGACCGCTAAGCGCTACCGCTGCCTGCAGTTTGACGATTTCATGGAGCAAAGCTTGCCGCTGCTTGCACCGGATAGGCCGATAGTGTATATCGATAGGCCGCGTCAGCTGGACGTCTGGTGCGGCCGGGTGTTGTCGCAGTTGGATAGTGATCCCACTGGGCCTGCCGTGGCTTGCGGATTCGATATTGAATGGCCCGTCTTTAACTCTGATCAGGGTCGAGGGCAGATTTCCGGTCCAAATCAAGGTCAAAGTCAAGGTCAACAAAGCGTGTCTCACGGATTAGACCAGAGTCAAAGTCAACATGTCGCGTCTCATGGAATAGACCAGAGTCAAGGTCAACAAGTCGCGTCTCATGGAACAGACCAGAGTCAAGGTCAACAAGTCGTGTCTCATGGAATAGACCAGAGTCAAGGTCAACAAGTCGTGTCTCATGGAATAGACCAGAGTCAAGGTCAACAAGTCAGGTCTCATGACAAATGCCAGAAGGAACCAAATATTTCCCTTTCTCAAAGTCGAGGCCAAGGAGACGGTCTCAATTCGGACCCTAGTTTTAAAGAAAAGTCTCAAGACACGGGTGAAACTTCTGTGTCCAGAACTACGTTCTTTAGTCTAACCCAGGATGGACGCTTTTCACGTACCGCCCTGCTGCAGCTGTGTCCCGCTATTGAGCCACCCTGTGCAGTGTTAATTCACTTTGCTCGTGGCGGCGCACTGACCCAGCCAACACCGACTTTAAATAGCCTACTGACCCATCCGCGCCTAGTCAAGGTTGGCCTGTGCATCCAAGGCGATTTAAAGAAACTTTGCCGCGATTTTCCCCACCAAATATCCTCCGAGTTGTTGTTGAAGCCTTCCGGTTGGGTAGAGCTCAATAGTCTCGCTAAGCAGCGGTTAAAACTGTCAACTCAGTGGAGCTTGAACGGTCTGGTTCAGCACTTGCTTGACAGTCGATTGGACAAGGATCGAAGTATTCGCTGCTGCGATTGGGCCGCGGTGCCCTTGACTGCGGAGAGGCGGCGGTACGCCGCTCTGGACGCCATCGCGTCGCTGCTCATCTACGAGTCTTTAGCTAAGCGGTAGGAGCGGAGAGTGATGGTAGCATCCTGCTGATTGGCTGACTGCTACTGAGCACAGGGACTGGGTAGAATGTATGTGTCTGTCTGTCTGTGTCTGTCTGTGTGTCTGTCTGTGTGTCTGTGTCTGTCTGTGTTTCTGTCTGTGTGTCTTTCTGTGTGTCTGTCTGTCTGTGTGTCTGTCTGTCTGTCTGTGTGTCTGTCTGTCTGTCTGTCTGTCTGTCTGTCTGTCTGTCTGTCTGTCTGTCTGTCTGTCTGTGTGTGTCTGTGTGTCTTTTTGTGTGTCTGTGTGTCTGTCTGTCTGTCTGTCTGTCTGTCTGTCTGTCTGTCTGTTTGTTTGTCTATCTGTCTGTCTGTTTGTCTGTCTGTCTGCCTGTCTTAGTTGTATGTCTGTCTTAGTGTCTGCCTCTCTTAGTGTCTGTCTGTTTGTCTGCCTGTCTTAGTGTCTGTCTCTCTTAGTGCCTGTCTGTTTGTCTGTCTATCTGTGTCTGACTGTATGTCTGCCTGTCTGTCTGCCTGTCTGTCTGTCTGTCTATCTGTATGTTTATCTGTCATGTGTTTTTCGGTTTGTTTATTAGTCTATTTTGTCTCTTTGCTTCTGGATTTCTGTTTTGTTAATATGTCTGTCTACATGTACATGTCTATCCTCTCCACCTGCACCTGTACTTTAGTTGTGCATTAGTGTCAGCATTGGCTAAATCGCCTGTCAGACTATCTCCCTTTTCCTGTCAGTCAGTTTTTGTAGGCTTTAACGATTTGTAATAAAAGCCATACTTTGTGTCCAGGAATCCGCGCCTCAACTTCTAACGCTTAATGTACATCTATATTTAGCATTTAGCCGAATTGCATTGATTTGTTTTGTTTCAAACAGCACAGATAGTTGAAATATTCATTTGTATTCAGTGTCGATTCGTAAAGTCATTTGAATTATAACTTGATAACTTGAATCTGCACTGTAAGTCAATCATCGTATGTGATAAATAATGCGTTCTGTTTTACGAAATCGCTTATTTAAATTAATTAAAATTTATTTTTGACTTTCCGTTTCAATATCAACGACGTTTGTACGAGCTATGTCGCCTCACTAATAAAATAATAAACAGATACATTAACATTGACCATCTCTTCGAATCTACTTTGAGCTATTTTTCTCAAAAAAAAAATAAAATGCTGGTTCTGTCCGCTTTTTTACTACTTTCTACATTTAGTAGTATGATTCAGACGACATAAAAATTGGTAGAAAGTAATGCATTTTAAAAACTATTTCAGCTAAAGCTAAACTTCAAAAAATGCTTGGCGTGATTCGCGAGTTGATAAAATCTAAAGGGCCTATCACGGTCGCAGAGTACTTTAAATTGGCGCTCACCCATCCTGAACACGTGAGTTTGCAAAACTGAAATTTGTGAATCGAATCGTTATTAATATTTGCGCCAATTTCTATGTAGGGCTATTACATGAATAAGGACGTGTTTGGCGTTAAAGGCGATTTCACCACGTCGCCAGAAATTTCCCAGATGTTTGGCGAGGTAAGTTAGCGAATTGTATTTGAGAACTATTGAAATTGAAAACCAGTGTTGAAGAACCAGAAAGCTTTTTTGATGGCCTTAAGTTTCATATGATACCCTGGGGCCTGAAGGCCAAGCGTTTGGCACCTGAAGCCCCTTTTAACCTTGTGAAGACCCTTTAGACACTGAAGAATTTTATACATCGTGAAGACTCTTTAGTCACTTTGTAGATCCTTTAGACACCCTGAAGATCCTTTAGACACCCTGAAGATCCTTTAGACACCCTGAAGATCCTTTAGACACCCTGAAGATCCTTTACACACCCACACCCTGAAGATCCTTTACACACCCACACCCTGAAGATCCTTTACACACCCTGAAGATCCTTTAGACACTCTGAAGATCCACTGACTGACTGAAGATCCATTTAGACACACTGACTGAAGACCTTTAGACACACTGACTGAAGACATTTAGACACACTGACTGAAGACATTTAGACACACTGACTGAAGACATTTAGACACACTGACTGAAGACATTTAGACACACTGACTGAAGACATTTAGACACACTGACTGAAGACATTTAGACACACTGACTGAAGACATTTAGACACACTGACGATCATTATTTAGACACCCCGGAGACTGTTTGGCGCTTCCGACCTTTTGCCTTTGACCTTTGGTCTTTTGACACCCAGATAACCCATATGACACGCTGCAGAAAGATTTTAAATGTCTTCTGGTGCCCTGAAGACCAGGTTTTGACACCCTTTTCGGCACACCCAAAATCGACATGTAATTTCGCACAACACTGCATAGCAAGCATACCATTTTCACATCCGTAAACGGTTACCGTCCAACTCCTTAAAAACCAGCTAATAGCGGTGTGGATCGCCAACGAGCACGCCGAGTCGCGAGATCCCCGTCCGTTGCACCTGGTCGAGCTTGGCCCGGGTCGCGGCACCCTGGCCTCTGACGTCACCAGAGTGGCCACCAAGCTGCCGCAGCTTCGCAGCGCCCTGAGCGGTCGCCTCTTCCTCTTGGAGGTCAGCCCGGCTATGCGCGCTATTCAGCGACGTGTTCTACTATCCGGTCGTCCTTCCGACGCTTTGAATTCAGATGATACAACGGAATCTTCGTCTCCGACTAGCGTTAATAACGACAATTGGCGCGAATTTGAAACTGCTAACGGATTTCGCGCCTCCTGGTTGGACAGTTTGGAGCAGCTGAGTAGTCAAGCCGATGGACCGTGCTGCTTTTTAGCGCACGAGTTTCTTGATGCACTGCCAGTTCACAAACTGGAGAGGGTAAGAGGGCTGAGATGAATCACTCATTGTTGTTAGTCTGACAGTGAAGTTTGGTCACTGCGGTAAATCAAGAAGGAGACAGCACTCATGCCCATTCCGCTGACCCATTGAGCGCGAACACGAATAGGTACGTAGACAGCTGGCAGACGCTCACACAGGACGTACAGCGGCCCAGACTTTATAATGTCAGACATACTGCATGTACACTTCATGTGCCTTTGCTATTGGCCCTTGAGGATGTGAATGGCACGGCAACCCCCGGCCAATTTTTCTTGCTCAAATATGAAATAAATATTATTGCACTCGGACAAGCGTCGAAACCTAAGGACATCAATGTAGATACGCTAGTAAAATGAATACATCTAACGCTACCGCTCTGTTACCGTGCCTCCCATGCTATTGATTGTGACTAATTCCCGAGGTCTGGGCCTGGGATGACGTCATCATATGTCAGCTGTGCCGTGATTGGCCACTGAGTGGGGTGGGTGTATCGGCTGGGAAGAATCAAATTTTATCATTAGATACTGAATTTGAAACAGGTCACAAAACTTTGCAGGTGGAGATGAGGTGCGTGCAATGGGTGCAAGAGGTCAACCGTTGAAAAATGTTGAAAAATGAACCCTGACAAGAATCGCGAAAGAAGAGTCATTGCAAATAACTCACTAGGGGCTCTAGCGACGAGAGGCGACTGCAAATATTGTAACCGTCCTAAAGAGTTGTTGTGTTAGTGATTAGCTCTACTAACTACTTTCTACTAACTCAAGTAGACTAATAAATTGAGTTGTTATAAATGCGAAATCCGGTTCGAATTCATAAAGTGACGCAACTCAGTGATTCTGCAGCGACTCTGGCGCGCCTCAGATACCACTCTACGCCCCAGAGTCGTTTCAGAGTCGCAGACAAAACTTCAGTAGCTGACGCTTTCAAAATTTTGAGAAAATTCCCAAAACGTGAAGTTCCATACAGTTTCTCCCTTTAACGTTGTTACAAGCATAAACCCCTGTCTCCACCTTGTCAGCTACCCAGCGGCGAGTGGCGCGAGGTTCTCATTGACGTCTGCTCAAACGCCGGACTCAAATATCGCCTCTCGGACTCACCGCCGCCGTCCGACCTACTCGCCTGCATTCGCTCCAACGAAACCCGTCGCCACATTGAAGTGTCGCCAATGTCGGGTGACTTTGTTGACCAGCTGGCCCGTCACGTGACCAGTCAGGGCGCCGGGTTCGCCCTGCTCGCCGACTACGGCTACGACGTTGCGAATCCGGACGAGCTGAAGACGGACACTCTCCGCGGCTTCCGCAAGCATCGAGTTCGCGATCCGCTGCTGGATCCTGGAGAGTCCGATCTAACGGCCGATGTGGATTTTGATTATTTAAAGCGCAGGATTGCGCGGCTCGGCCTGCCAGGGCTGGCCGTGTTCGGGCCGAGTCCGCAGCGCGCCTTCCTGCTGCAGATGGGAATCGCAGCCAGGCTGTCAGCTCTGATGTCCAGCTCAAGTGCCAGCTCAGAGACTCGGCGAAACCATTTGAGCGCCGCTAGGACACTGCTGGAAAGCATGGGCCAGCGGTTTAAGTTTCTCTGCATCTCCGGCTCGCCCGGTCGGTTGCTACCCGGTTGTCAGGCGCCGCCCGGTTTTCTACCTGAGACCAAGTTTACTTGAAGCAGGCAAAGGTCGGAAAATTTTTTTTAACGTAAAGGGCCAGATAAAGAATCTAGCTCATGGCCGAGGTCCAGGTGACAGATGAATGGAAGAAAAGAGAGAATATGAAAAAAGAGAGGAAAAATGAGAAGAGGGCAGAAGAGTAGGCCGGACTGGAGTTTGTTGGCCCCTGACTTTAGGCAATCAACTCCCGATCCATTGCTTTCGTCAGTTACGGTGATAATTAAGAGCAAACAGCAGTTGGAATCTTATAAAATCAGAGCAAATGTCAATCTTTTGACTCCGGGCTTAGTAGCGGACTCATCAGGCAGTTGACAAAATGCCCGAGTGCACGTCTGACATTGCTAGTAGGGTTACCTGCAGCGTTAGCAGGTGCACTCCTGCATTCCTGGCAAGTCTGTCTGAGACTTGTTTGAATAGGACGTACGTACCAGCATCACTCTGATTTTAAATTAACTCTTGAGATAGTTGTATAGTTTGTCCCGTGGATGGCTGTGGGCCAGTGGGGAAAAAGAATAGGGAATTGATAAGAGAGATAGGAAACAGAGAGTCGAGGCAATAAAGTAGAAAAGAGGAGACAAGACGAGAGAAGAGATTAAATTAAATAGAAGAGAGAGAGAGGAGAGGAGAGGAGAAAAGACCAGAAGGGAGATTAAAGAGAAGAGAGGGCCGGATAGAGAGGCTTTGCCGACCGCATGTGGCGACTCCTGGCTTAAATTACCAATTTGAATGATAAAAAACAATGGTCTCTGCATGATTTACTACCATATAACAGTCTATGTATATCCTAGATGTTTTCAATGACCTATAGCTTCAACATCACTCTTGCATCAGTTGTTTTCAAGTAGCTATGAAACTACAATTAAGCTCGTAATACCTGAATATTGCTTTTACTATTGCAAAAGCATTTATCGTTGTTTACAACTCGTAGCTATTGTCAATTGTTTGTCAATGTTAAATGTCTGCGAACCTAACATACTAAATCTTTGGAAAATGCACGTGCATATACTCGTATATTCGGGCACCTTTCTATTGTCAGTGATTTTGCATTGAAAGTGCATGATCTTAGCAGTAATGCTTAAAACTAGTTAGAGATACTTTATTTTCTGTTTTAGCTATAGCTATATGATTTATTACCTGTAAAACTGAGCTCATTTTCATTTTAAAATTCTTAACGTACGTAAGGTCCTCACGTAGATCTCTCGTAGTAGTCCTGACTATAACAAAACTAAAAATAATGCTAGTTATAAGAGTTCGCAAGTTTTGTGACCGCTCTTTTCTTTTCGTACACTGATCCGCGGTCGGGGGGTTAGTTACATTTTCAAGACACATTGCTTCATTGTGTACGCTTGTGTTGGAGTGGGGGGTACGAGCACTCTTTCTTAGAAGAAAATAGAAGTTCAGTTTGATGCGCATTTTAACTCAGTAGTGTCTCGTCCCGGTATATGTATGGGTCTTGGTAGCTCGTCCCCGTCCAAAGCGACTAGCAAGCAAAGTTTCTGTGAGACTCTCTGCTCGAAATCTGCCGCAACTCAAAGCAAGCATGAGCACTAGAGAGCAAAATTTACCAGAGACTCTCGAGCGGCCTGAAGTTTCACCTGTTGTTCTTGACGATCTGGAGAATAACTTTCCCGAAATCGGCAAAGTGGAAGAGACAGCCGGAGTTCTTCCACTGATCGGTATAAACTTCGACAATTTTGAGGCGAGAATTCTGGAGAAACATGAGGCTGACCGTTTTGAAACGGCCTACGATACTCGTGGCAATCCTAGAGGTCTCTGTCTTATCATTAACAATAAAAGTTTTGCTGGTAAACTCGAAGACAGAACCGGAACGGATGTTGACCGTGATAATTTGAGCAATCTGTTCAACAAACTTCTGTACAAAGTGGAGATTGTAAACAACCAAACTGCCGAGGGAATGAAGGAAACATGCAGGCGCTTCATTCTCGATCCGGAGCACGAACGGTACAGCTCGTGCGTCTTGGCGGTTCTGTCGCACGGCACAAATGGCAAAATACTGGGCTCGGACAGCAAGCCTGTGGACGAGTACAAGGACATCCTTTCGCTGTTTAACCATTCAGATTGCAAGCTAACCGGAAAACCGAAGTTTGTCATCATTCAGGTAAATATACATGTAGGACAAACTGTACTTTAAAACAGCCAAAGCCTCTATGCATTTCACGGTTTTGAAATTTCAAGGCTTACCTTGCTGAATATAATTCCTAAGACACAGTACTTCTCTATTTTATATTTTACCTCCGCCATTCATGTGTGAAACACCCTGGCAGGCCTGTCGAATCGAACTCGACAGAACTGACAAAGGCACCCAGCATCCCATGGTCGATCAGGAGGTCAGCGACGGTCCAGTGGTTGAGGGTGACGAAAACTTCGACCTCGTGGATCATCTCCGACGGCTCAACTATGGAGATGCCCAACGGGTGGAGAACAGGCTCACGCCAGACTTCGCGGACCTGCTCATCGCCCACTCCACCTTGCCCGGGTACTTCAGCTGGCGCCACACCAAGCAAGGCAGTTGGTTTATCCAAGCTATCGTGCAAGTCTTTTCGATACACTTTCACTCCGAGCACGTGGCCGACATGATGGTGCAGGTGAACGCTGTCATTAGTAAGGCGTTCGGCAGGAACATTCGCTGCCAGATGCCCAGCCCTACCAACCATCTGCGCAAGAAGTTCTACTTTTTCCCCAGCAAGTGAAAGAGACTGCATGGCCTGTTTTTAGCGAGAATTGAAGGCGTTCGTGGCATTCACAATTCAATGTCTGACCATACATGCATGTGTACGCGCTGCAAACCACAAACCAAAAACAATGAGCGTGTTTCACTGCTATTTAGGTTATTTATTTACTGATTTACTATTTTAGTTGACTAATTATTTTTTTTAATCAAAAAAGACTGGATATATATATTATTTACAGCAGCGAGTCGTATCCGATTTTATTATCACTATTTTACAGGGAAGATCCACAAAGTCCATGTCTTTAACTCAGTGCCTGTCTTTACCCTGTCCGTTTCCTTTATTTATTATTCATTAAATATAGTTACTTTGCCTTGCATTGATATTGTTTTTGTGATTTTATTGGCTTAGATGACTAAAAATTTGTTTTACTGTATTAACGTAACCAAAAGTCGCTACACTTATGTCGAATTATTCGGTTTTGCATGAGGTCTTAACTGATTGGAGTTCGGCTGCTGACCACACACATGTAACCAACACGTTGATAACTTACGGTAGATCTGATCTACCCAACCCAAATTCAAAGTAGACACACTTGATTTCCAATTACCCCAGCTGCTAGATTATCAATTGCATCACTGACCATCCGTCTGAAAAATAAAAATACATAATTCGAGTAATCTCTTACAAACATTTTTTCATTTTCTATAATTGGCATGAGTGGCGATGCAGAGGCGTGAATCATCATGGTATGCTGCACAGGATGCAGAAGCAGAGTTGATGATGTTTATGGTTCGCTCTGAGCCAGTTCGTCACAGTTCGGCTTTGCTAGTGCTTCAGCATTAAAAATGTAAACAGTTGTCATGCTTTATCTGACTCCACCTCTTAGTGGCACAAGAGTGTTATCCAACCTGCACTGTGCTGAAATATTCACTGCTGACTTCAGTTTGATTAACTTAATGTCTGCATCTCGTAAAATTGAATCTCGTACGCAAAAGGAGTATTCGAGCTTAGCTAGGGGAAAAGGAGATATGTGAGATTAAAAGTCAAAATGGAGCCCGAATCATTCGGTCCCTACTATACGCCAGTCTCTTCATTGGAGCCAAAAGTTATCGGTATGCCGAAACCTGGGGATCTCTATGGGGAGAAATAATATAAATTGGAATTTCGATGTGAACTCGGTAGGGTTTCTATCCCCACCTTGATGAAGATATTTCGAGATACGTTTCGAGACGGAGGGTAGCAAACACCACTTTTTTGCACATTTATATCGTGGTTAAAGGTGCTAAGCTCTCTCACAACCATTTCTCCCCGGCCATAGGATTCCCGAATGCTAAAGGTGCGTGCGGGTTTTCGACATAACGGAAGCTTTTTGACTGCAATTTAATGAAGAGATTAACGTAAGGTAATCGGGACCAAAATGTTTCGGGCTCCATTCGAGAGCACTATAAAAGTTCAAAATACATGACTTAAACAGGAAGGGAATTTCACTTTCCACCCCACAGGTTATTTTGAGCAGGTCCAATTTTCGTAAAAGATCTTTGGTCTCGCAGACCAGTTTATGATTTGCTAATTTAAACTGTCACGGTGCGTTTTAGTTCTGCATGAGCTTAAAATTTCCCGCACGTACCGGTACATGTATATCTCGGTGTACTTGCAACATTTTAAGCTATGATAAGAGTGACTTAGCTTTGTAGAGTGCTCTGCGCTCTTTGTATAAGAGTTAGAAATCTGCAGTGAGAATACAACAAAGGCCCCGGAGACAAACGCGTATACTTTGTCTCCAGTGTCTCGTAAATTCCAGTTCAGAACTGACTTTGTGTGTTCTGATTGATTTCGATACATAGTAATGTAGAAGCCTGTCGATCAGCACTCGAACTCGATCAGATTCGTCACAATTAGATATACGCGTACTTTTCTATCGGTATACATTAAAGCTACACCCAAAAGCACAGACAATATTGTAGTGTCTATGCAATAGTAGCAAGGCGAGATCAGAGTAAATATTGATAAGCTGGCATAAAGGTTGAGAAGCAGCCAGGACAAGAGAATCTTGCAAACAACTGTAGGGATCTACAGGGTCTGCAAGTGTATATACGCTGGTCCTTGGTCGGCAGTTCTATCTTGAGTTCACTACATCCAGTAATACGGTAATAATTAGATAAGTTGAAGATGATGTTACCAGTATGTTGCAAACAAAGGACTAGCTAAGCACCATGTGGAAATCAAACTTAAATAAATTTAGTAGTTAGCAACACGATGCTTTTTACTTGCTGGCTTACGCGCTGATATAAGATATTAAGATACTCGTATTTGGTCGTTTAATAACTTGGAAGTTTGACAGACACTAGAAAAATCACGTTTAAGCTCTCGTTTATGCTCTTTCTGCAGCAAATTTATTGATTGATTATGTATTTAATGCCAAAATTAAAAAATAACTTTCTGAATATAGTACACCTGCTTGGAGTATGCGAGTACGAGGGAGTAATTCAAGAGTTGCAATTTGATTAAGCAAGCTACGAGCTAGAAAGTTAGAAAGCTAGAAAGCTACGAGCTCGATTAACAAAGCATCTTTGAAATTAACGACAGACCTCTGAAATATATTATTTTAGCATAGATTATTACGTGATATATATCTATGAAAATTTATCTCCAGGGTAATCTATATATGGTAATGTATCTATGGTAATATATTACAGAAGTCTCTGCGTTTATTAATTTTTATAAAATATGACACATTAGGCTCGATAATTAGACTAGCTACAATTGAGAAGCGATTATGTAAATAATAAACGCCGTTTAATTCACATTATGTGGTTAGAATGTCCGAGGCTGCGTTTAATGGTCTCGAGGCGAGCGTAGCAAGCCGAGGACCATTGATTGTAGCCGAGGATATTCTAACCATAGACTATGATGAATTAAACGGCGTTTATCATATATTAAATTCGATTGCTCCTGATTTCGAGGAGATTATATGATATAATATCCTAGTTTTTGTTAAAAATTACCACAGACAACACATTCCCGGCTCAGAATAGTAAAATTTTTTAACGACTAAATAAGCAATCGTATTTTATATAAAGCAACACTCGCATGACCGCTCATGTGGTGTTAGTACTGTAGTTGTAAAAAAATTCTCTTGAGTCAACTATATTCCCATGTATAATGCGAACACTTATATCATCACTCAATTTACAAACAACAAAAGTGCTTGATGAACTATAATAAGTATAGAAATCAGCTAGGAGTTTACTGTTTTGCTTATCCATGTGCCAGGGTTTATTTCTTTTAAAAAAATATGTAACCCTAAACGGCACGAATTTTATATCACTCAGCTTTTCTTTTCCGACCACGTCTCTGTGTTTCCAGGCCGGGCCGAACTACTGCTGCATCGTCTCTCCAGCTTCTGCCTGACCCTGCCGATCTTTTCCTCGTCCTGCGTCTCCATGGCGACGCGTCTCTCTTTCTCGATCATCTCCATCTGCCGCAGGCTGAGCTCCACGTGCTCGCGGCAGTCGCTGTAGTGAGCCAGAGTGAGCAGCTCCTCCAAGTCCGGGTCTCCAAGCAGCTGTTCAATCCAATGATCGAATGCGATTACAGGTGCGCGATTGCGGAGCAGCTCGGCTTGGAGACTCCAGCTCAGGCAGCGGAAGTTCACGTACAGGTGGGAGGAGAGAGGCTGCGACAGTCTGGCTGTGAACAGAGTCTGCGTGAACTCGGGAAGGAATGGGAAGTGAGGCGGAGAGTCGCAGGGGAGGCAGAACCTCCACGCCCAGTCTGAGTCTTCCGGCAATTTGGTTTCTCTTTGCTCTTTCCCTTGAATATCCTGTGGCTTCAACCCTGACTCAACCTGATGTCTCTGCAGCTCCATCGCGAGTTTCTCAGCCTCCTCAGATTCTCTGAACTTCAAATGCGCCATGGCGGTCATGCACAGGGCGGCGCACTTGCACCACTGCAGCTCATGCAGGAGACTGAGCTGCCTCATCAGTGTGCCTCTGTCGCTCGATTCCGACTGCAGCTCGCTCACACACTGATGCACCACACTGTACACATCAGCACACTTCGCGGAGTATAAGTATTCAGGTGGTTTTCTGATCTCCGTGACAGCAGGCGGCGCTGTCAGTGGTAGCAGAGTGAACGGGTGAAAGTAGAACTTCTCTGACTGCAGAGGTCTCACGAGTCTCCTCAGCTGCTCGACCACTCCGCCGATGTTGCTTCTCAGCTCAAAAAGTCGGTCTCGAACCCTCGCCTTCGTGTTGTCGAAGTCGCCGCCGATTCCAGCGTTCTTGAAGTAGAGCGGAGCGTCGGGCATGAAGAAGTGCGGCATGCACTCATCGGGCGAGCTGCTCGAGTCGATGAAGCTCAGCATCATGTCGAGAGACTCCTTGAGCAGAGCGATCAGATTGTGGGGCTGCCAAGCCACAGTTAAAAAGCCATACTTCTCTAGCATGAAGAAAAGCAGAGTCTTTGCATGGTAGGTTTTGAGCCCAGATGTGTCCAGATATTTGGGAAGGTATTTTTTAAAAATGAATTTCAAAACTAAAAAGAGCCGACCATGGTCAGTTGAGAGGCTTCGAATTTTGCTTCTTTCAACGAAGCTGAAGCTCACTCTGAGCTCGTTGGCTGAGTTGGGTCGGGTGGCCCTCACGAGATGAAGGGGCGGGTCAAGTCCTATTCCGATACTGCACTCTCCTCCCTTGATTCCCGATCCATTGCAGCACCGGATAGCATGACAGAGGTCCTGTGCAGGCCGCACTCCGCAGGCTGGGCTACTCTTAGCAGGCTGGCTGCCTGCGATGAATGCAAAACGATAATGTCGAGTAGTTTCTGCTTTTAAAAATAGTCTGAAAAGACGGATAAAAACTAACCAGATCCGGTGGCAACAACTGCGTGACCCTCCGAAACCAGAAGCAGCCGAGCGTTTTTGCATCCATCTGACTGCCGCATGCAGAATCCTTCCAGATGCAGCGCTTGCCCATCAGGCAGCACAGTCCAGTCGATGTCCGAGTCTGCAGCTGTCCTGCCGTTCACCTGCACCAGACTGTTGGCCCAGCCCTCTGCGTAGCTGCCCGTCATGTGCATGCGACCATTGTCCTGTGGGAGGACTTGAGCTGTGGATTCCAGCAGGGAGGCCAAACTCTGTTGGCACCGAGCTCTCTCTTGTGTGAAACCCGCCGCTTCAAACAGTGCGTGCAACTCCTCACTGAGCCAGTAGTCGCGCTCTTCATCATCTCCGGCTCTGTAGGTGATTTTTAAGCAAACTTAACGAAACGCAAATACATAAATACATAAATAAAAAAGAAACAAACAAACTGAAACTTCAGTTCAAGTTTCATGCTTAATCAGTCTGAGCCAGATTCACACATATTTCACGCGAGCAACAGTCTCAGATGCGGTGTCTCGGTGTTCGACCCATTTACTTGTCATGCGGCAAAGCCGCACGTCAGTGGACCATCAGTCAAAAATAATGATAAGATAAGCGATGCGTTCTGCCTGAAAAATTATACCTTCTGTCAAGTATTCTCGGGCTACAGATGCCTGCAAACCACTGCCCCACTTCAAATATATTGCGACTTTGTAAGAATATCTTAGTAAGAATATATATAACTGAGACATTTAAAAAGCTTTTTACTTTTTAAAACTGTCTTTTATGTACGATCGCAGCACTAGAAATTCATTGAAAATCAAGAAACAAAGTATAGCAGTAAACAAAAACTCACATAAAAAGATTGAAAAATTTCTGGCATTTTGGCTTCTCGCTCTGTCTGAAGTAGGAAATCCATTGCAACATCTTTTATCCTTTTAAACAAATTTATGTAGCTTTCTCAGTTGTCATTTTTCATTTCTTTTTCATTTTTCATTCAAGTTGTCTTTTATCAGTTGAACTACTCACCCAGATATCAATTTCATGAGCTGCTGTGAGTGACCGAACTGCTTAGCCACCTGAGCACACGTCAGACCCCGACCGTCTCGATGACTCGCATCCGCTCCTCTGTCCATCAGAGCCTTGGCTGCTCGCACGTGACCGGCTTCGCACGCTCGTGACAGAGCAGTCCGACCCTGACTGTCTTCAGCGCGCACTGACGCACCGAGATCGATGAGTTTCTCAATGAGCTCGTGATGACCTGCATCAGCTGCCAGCATGAGAGCAGTGGCTCCAGTGCTGTCTGGCAGATCGACATGCTCTGTGGTGACTCGCTCATCATTGACCAGTGTGACAGCAAGAGCGACGTGTCTTTGAGAGATGGAGAGACGGAGCAGCTGTGTGATGTGAGCTGGCTGCATTCGAGAGAGGGTGTCGGTGAGAACAGAGTTCCTGCCTTCGATGGCCATTGCTGCAGTGAAGCTGAGGATGGTGCTGTGTTGGAAGAGCCAGTCGGGCTCGAGGCCGAGGTAGGCAACGACATCTTCGTGAAGACGAGAGCAAGCCTGCTCGACCAGGAGATTTTTGTTTGCAGAGGCCGCTCTGTCAAAAATTGCTTTCAAAATGTCAACCTGACCTTCCTTTGCAACAGTTTCTGCAATCTGAATGCAAAAATCTTTAGCAATGGCTGAATCTGCAATAGTCTGCAAGAGATTCTTGACGATATTCCAGTTGCGACCACTTGCCGCTCGTTTTGCCACCTCAATGCAATAAAAATCGCGAATCTCATTGCTGGACACCGAATCAATGAGGTATTGAAGCTCTTCAGGTGGTTCCGGTCCTGAGAAATAATTGATCGCACTTGCGACTTCCATGCAGAACTGATCCTTGAAGCCGTCGGCACCAGCAGCCTGCACCAAGCGTTTGACGGAGCTCAACTTGTTCTCATCATTAGCGAATACTTCTGACCTCATCCAGCATTGGCTTCGCTGCTTCAGGTCCGCAACAGTCTCAACAAGCAACTGGAAACATTTCAATCGATTTTGACCGGCTGATGATTTTGCAGCAAGGAAGCAAATCTCGTCCTTGTCGTTCGGGTCAGTGACGGTTGACAGGAGAAATTCCAGTTCTTTAAATCTACCAAAGCTTGCTGCTGCTACAGCTGCATCTCTGCAACAGTTCCTGCGCATTGCAGCATCTGCAATCCTGCTCAAGTAGGATTCAATTTTCTTAAAGTCACCAGATTGTGCAGCCATAATTGCTGCCCGCATTCTGCACTGGTCCTGCGTTTCAGAACTTGAGGCCGAGTCAATTATAAACTGGATGAGCTCATTATAACCATATTTATTCTTCCATCTGCCAAACAATTGAATAATGGCCTCCAGGCAGCACTTGTTCTTGACAACAGGGTCCGGAACTGCCTGCAGGAGTAGTTTTACTGTGTCACAATGATCATTAATGGCTGCCGTCCGAGTTGCCTCCATGCCAACAAGGTTTCTATTATCTGACTCAGCCATTGTTTTTAGAAACTGTTTCACTATTTCAAACTCGCGATCACTGACTTCCGAATTCCCAGACTTCCTTTGGTTCTGTTGATTCAAGTTTTGCTCAACAACTGTCCTAAGTATTCTTTCAACTTCTTCCCATATTTTAAATTTCGCTGCATAGCTCGCAAATTCTAGTAAGAACTGACGCCTCATACTTTTATCGAGAATATTCAATGAAAAATTCAACACTTCAGTTGAAATCAGCGGCCAGGTTAGTAGATCATTGATAAATGCTCCTTTTGACTTGTATAGAGCCGCAAAACTCTGATCCCTCAGATTCTGACCAATGATTCGCTGCAAAAAGTACTTCCCTTTGCTCCAACCATATTGCTCCAGAATTGCAGCTGCTGCCGCAATGCAACAGTCATTCTTAGCGCCGATATCAACTACTGAAGCCAGTAAAAATGTCAGAAAGTGCATGTTACGAGTACTCGTACCTGGCTTCGTAGGTGTGACAATCTCTAAGCAGCACTTGTCCTTTATGTCTTGAGAAGCGATTGCCTTTATAAAATTCTTTGCAATATCAATTTGACCTTGTTGAGCTGCAAATTGAGCCAAAGAATTGCAGCACTGATCTTTCAGTGTCTGGTCGAAAATTAAGTTCACCAGAAAGGACCAGGCTGGCCAGTGGATTTTGCTCGAAGCTCGAATCAGATCAGAGCAGCAGCGATCTTTTAATTCTTGGTCGGAGATCGCTTGAACCAGAAATTCCACAACCGTCCAATAAATGCTTTGCGCAATTATATTTTTGTGTTCGAAGACACTGATGACGTTTAAAGTCTCCACACAGCACTTATCTCTCTGAGACTGTGAAGAAAGTTTAAAGAAAAAGTACTTGGCCTCTTGTATGCAACCAGTTGATGCATAGTACTTCACAGCCTGCATGCAGCACTCGTCCTTTACATCTTGGCGCACAACTGCAGGCAACATGCATTTCACCAGCCCAAACTGGTTGCTCCATGCGGCAGACTCTGCAGCTCTTGCCCAGCACTGCTCCTGCACGCTCCGCTCTGACGCCCTCTGCACAGCGAATTGCACGACTTCGAGGCGACCAACTGCTGCAGCAGATTCTGCGGCTATGAGACACCACTGGTCTTTTGCTTGACGGTCAGTAAGAAACTCAAAAAACATTTGCCCCTCTGGCACCTGATTTTTGACCTGTTCATCTCTTTCATTGTCCCTGATGATATCGGCTTGATGTTCTCCAAGACGCAATAACTCCCCATTGTTAGAAGAATAACCTTTAATAGCTTTCTGAGTAGCCTCAATGCAGCACTCATCCTTGAGCTTCTGATCAGCAATTGACTGCACCAAGTCTTTCGTCAGGTCAAGGCGTCCGGCCTCGGCGTAGATGACTGCAACCTGTTTGCAGCACTGGTCTTTTGCGCTTCTGTCGGTGATTCGCTCGGACAGAAACTGCACGGTATCGAACAGGGCGAATGCGGCTGCGAAGCATGCGGACTCGGAGCAGCACCGGTCTGTCACCGCTGGGTTGGAGGCGGCCTGCAGCAGGAGCTTCACCACCTCCCACTGGGACTCGCTGGCTGCGAGTTGGCACACCTCGCCACAGTAGCTGTTCTTGATGTCCTGGTCAGAAGTTTCTTGAAGCAGAAACAGGAACAGATTCCAGTGACGCGCGCTTACAGCCAAGTTCATTGCCTTCAGGCAGCAGCTATTCTTTACATTCGGGTCAGCCGCAGTCTGAACCAAAAACTTGATCGTCTCCCATTGACTTGACCTTGCAGCAGACTTCACCGTCTTCTGACAGCACAGGTCTTTCACAGATTGATCGGCGATTGCTTCCACAAGGAACTTCAGCATCGCCCATTCGTTTGACAGGGCGGCGACTTTTGCAACTTCGAGGCAGCACTCGTCCTTTAGGCTCGAGTCTTCAGCTGCTTGCACCAGAAGTCTGACGAGTTCCCACTGGCGAGAGCGAGCAGCCAATCGAATAAGTTTGTCTGCAGCTTTGCCTTTCTCAGCCTCATCTCCGATTGCCTGTAGGAATGCCTCAACCGCCTGCGAGTCTCCGATGGCCACAGCATCCTTGATGTTGACTGGTTCGGCCATTTGCCTTCAGAATTCTCAGCTGTGCCCCCGAGAACAGTTTAGTGGGCCTTAAACAGATGGGATGTAAATTACTGGTTTGAAGCTTGATGATATCGTGAATCTATAAATTGGTTGGAATTTTTACTTTGTGTAACTTCTATATCTAGATACTCGTATATTTACGTATCGATAATAAACTGTTTTAAAAAGCAACGATTTTATGTTATTGAACGAGTTTTACTAATCTACCCCAGAGCAATACATTTTATCCAAGAAGAATTTTTCTGTTTAAAATCTAAAATAACTGAGACTTTTAAACTGCGCTTATTTACTCGTACAAAATTTCATGGTTTTAGGATGAATGCATCCAAAAACATTGATTGTGACTCGCACTTTGTACAAAATATCCAACATGAGAACTGAAGTTACTGCTATTCAAAAGTTAAAGAATTTTATTAAACCTGAAATGTACGAACTAAACTGATAAAGGCATAAACTAAGCGAGTGTAGTAAATTCAGTACAAACCGATTTCGTATACGGTAGATTAGTGGCCTTTGGCTCGGCGTAATAAGCTTTTGGCGTAATCCGACGCTATTACTAAATGAGAAAACTGAGACTTGTGCGTACGCGCCTCGATCTTCTGGCTAAAAAATTATGGCTAGGTAAGTTTTTTTCCTTGCCGATGCTTTTATTAAAACCTTCAGTTGATGCGCAAAGATCTTCGCTCACAATCTCAAGACAAGCGCTGCCGTCCATTATTTGTTTATTCATGCACCTTTTAATGCGATGCGAGGGTACGCATACGAGGGTACGCGTAAGATAGCTGAGACTGTACAGCCCTGTCTTCTGTCTTCGCTTTTAATCTACACGGCTTTTTATAGCTGTATGTGACCATATACAGTAGGTACATTTTGTCAAAATAGAGATTCTGCACTGGACCTTGCTCTCGCTTCGCTTATTTTGCATGAATTTTTGCTGCAATTACATGCACATTACAACCTCTATTGTGCTGTACTATTGAACTTGTTTTCTTGTACAATTAAACTTGATTGTCTTGTACTATTGAACTTGTTTTCTTGTACAATTAAACTTGATTGTCTTGTACTATTAAACTTGTCTGATACTTTTGACTTGTCTGGTACTATTGAATTTGTCTTGTACTATTGAACTCGCCTGGTACTATTGAACTTGCCTGGTACTATTGAACTTGCCTGGTACTATTGAACTTGCCTGGTATTATTGAACTTATCTCGGTACTATTGAACTTGTCAACAGAATTTGAAAACTATAGTATATTTAGAAAGAAAAATTTTAGACTAAACACTTTCTCGCATACTTATTGTCTGTAAGATCTATAGTTGACGCTATTTTTATATAGCAAAATGCACATGTAACTCCCTTGCATATTAAACAGGCAATCTTAATCTACATGCTTTACAAACAGAAAACCGAAAATTCCTATAATCCATCAGATGCAACATAAAATCTTGACATACAAAGACTTCAGTCTTTGTTGCCAGCAGCAGCCAGCAGACTTGGTGGCAGCGGCCAGCAGTTGCAGTGCAGCCAGCTGCACAGTGACAGAGTACATCACGGCCGATGCAAAGCAAATCCAGCCGCAGCCCAGCACTTGTTCCCTATTGACACCGGCTGCTCCCAGAGCTGCATTGAACACTCCAGTTGCTAGGTTGCTTAACAGGAAGCTCAGAAATCCTGCCTGATCAAATTCGGCCAGGTATCTTAGCTGGAGCAGCTCATTGCCAACTGCTGCTGAGTCCTGTTGAGACAGGCAGCCGCGCAGATTGGACAGGAGCGCGGCGCAGAGCAGACATGAGCAGGAGATGGCGACAGTCCAGGCACAGTAGGCCAAATTTAGCAAGCGTCTGCTTTCCGGTAGAATCAAAGCAAACTGAACCACAGCCAGCGGCCTCACAAGCAGCGAGGCCAGCAGGAGGCCGACAATTTTCATCCAGCGCCGGTCCCTGACCCAGCGGCCAAGCTGCACGCCAGCAAAGTACAACGCCAGTAGGCCCGGTATGGAGGCCAGGCCTTCACGATTCTGACCAATCAGGCTGGACCGATTGTAGGGCTCGTAATGGCCAGGTGCGAGCACGGCTTTGGCCAAACCCGTCGCTAGGACGGCTTCATGAGCCAGCGCTAGCAGCAACGCCAGGAGCAGCGGCGGTGGCGGCTGACGCATCAGCGTGGTGAGAAGCTCCAACGCCGTGCCCAGAGCTCGAGCGATGGCCAACGAATAAAAAGCGCTCCAGTGGACTCCGTATTCCCACCATTCGGCTGCGAAGCGCAGATGTGTCGGGGGGAACGGGTCCTTTAGCTGATCCGGGTCGGTCAGCTGGACCTGAGCTCGGTTTCTCATGACACGGTTGAATGCCAGCGACCTTTGCAGGCTGATGCAGAGCCCCAGCCCGGTCAGGATGGCTGACTGACGGCTGCAGCATCTGAGCACGCGGGAGCTGTGGGTGGAGTAGGGTCAGGATGTGAGGGTTGGAATTGGGTCAGGATGTGAGGGTTGTAGTTGGGTCAGGATGTGAGGCTGGAGTTGGGTCAGGATGTGAGGGTTGGAGTTGGGTCAGGATGTGAGGCTGGAGTTGGGTCAGGATGTGAGGCTGGAGTTGGGTCAGGATGTGAGGCTGGAGTTGGGTCAGGATGTGAGGCTGGAGTTGGGTCAGGATGTGAGGCTGGAGTTGGGTCAGGATGTGAGGCTGGAGTTGGGTCAGGATGTGAGGGCTGGAGTTGGGTCAGGATGTGAGGGCTGGAGTTGGGTCAGGATGTGAGGGGGAGTTGGGTCAGGATGTGAGGGGGAGTTGGGTCAGGATGTGAGGCTGGAGTTGGGTCAGGATGTGAAGGAGGTCTATCATCGATGATGCAACAATTACAGTAAAGCACCAAGCAATCTCACCGATCCACACGCATGCGAGAACTAGATGACTGAGCAGTGGGTGCCACGGTGCCCAGACAGATAACAAAGCAACCGATGCCCAGGTCCATGAGGCCCGTTCCGAAAGTCTTGGACTTGCTAAACTGGTTATTCCAGCAGGGCAGGTCGCGGCAGAAGATGCACAGAGAGGTGCAGATGTACAGGGCGCAGCGATAGGCAGACAGAATCGGATCGAATGGCCGCTTTTCAGTAATGAGACATGCAAAGTCAGCTGCTGATCTTCCAGAACTGTTTTTGCTGACTTTGGCCAACAGGTCTCTGCAGCGTCTTATTGAAATTGGCCAAGTCCGGTGACCCAGAGCGATCATAGCTAATGCGACACTGACTGCAGAATATGGCACCAGAAATGTGGTATAGTTGGTAAACGGATAATCCAAAATGCAGAATAGAAATGGTATTGACAGGATTAGGAACACGGCGAGTTGGACTGTGCTGAAATGGTATTTTTAGAGTTACCCTAGGCCTATTATTTAGAACCAGTTGACCTAATATTTACAACCCTAGTCCAAAAAATCACAAACCTAGTATAAATTTTGGCAACTGTAGGCCTAATATCGATAACCCTGAACCTAATATCGACAACCTTAAACCTAATATCGACAACCAGAAACCTAATATCGACAACCCTAAACCTAATATCGACAACCCTAAACCTAATATCGACAACCCAAAACCTAATATCGACAACCCTAACCCTAATATCGACAACCCTAAACCTAATATCGACAAACCTAAACCTAATATCAACAACCCGAAACCTAATATCGGCAACCCTAAACCTAATATCGACAACCCTGATCCTAATATCGACAATCTTAAACCTAATATCGACAACGTTAAACCTAATATCGACAACACTAAACTTAATATCGACAACGTTAAACCTAATATCGACAACCCTAATATTGACAACCCTAATATTTCTCTTGCACAAAACTTGGCCTTGGTCACAGACAATGTACATATGCCTACACCATGCTCAGCAAAATTAAACAGACTGACAAAACCCTACTGTCTAGCTCATTCAGCCAGGCAGCTCACAGTCCTTGCAGTCTCAACGAAGCCAATTGAACTCCAAAAGCGTACCGCGCCGCACAGATCAGGCAGCTTGTAGCAGAAAATGAAGCACCATTAATTAGAAACGATTCGTAGTAGCGACTTCTAATTGTCAGGTTGGAGCCCAGGTGCATCGGCGGTGGAGGCATCGGGAATACGGCGAATGCCTTCAACAGATGTCCCATGCTTGGCACTCGTACTGATTCGAAAAAAACCGCAATATGACTCACTAAGTAAACTTTTTCTAATCCACTATGTAAAGCTAAATATCTACGGGAAAATATCGTGAAAAGCACACAATATAAAAGCATCATTTTTGGGTGTCAACCATAGACATATCGACATTAACATAAGACTCCCGCTAAGTAGCAATAAATCCCTGAAGCGCATGGAAAAAATATCGTTAACCAACAATAATAGTAAATTAATAATAGCTTCACCTCACTTCACTTCACTTCACTTCACGCCTAGGCTCCCTCTGATTTTCCAATTAACGCCCTTAAAGCATTAGTATTACTATTATTCTGCCATAGACATTTGTGTCCTTGACAAAGTGGGACAAAATTAGCGGGCAGTTAATATCATTTATATCGGTTTTTCGATTTCAACCCTAAACAGGTAGAGCTGCTGGATCAACCGCCGAGTTCCAAATATCATCTTGGACTTTGTAGATCGAGTTCAAATACAGTCAGTATCGTATGTTAAAGTTTCCACCGTTGCGCGCAAATCCTTTTTTTCAAAATAATTATTTAAAATTGATTGCCTTGAACGTTTCGGCCATAGACAAACAAAGATTAATTTTGAACATGGTCAAATCAGGAAGAATTGGAATCGGTTTTGATGCAAGTACTGTAAACTTAATGTGCGTCAACTTACTGAATTGAAGAGAGCAAGTATCGCGCGACTGGCGACTATTAAGCTGTCTATGGGGCTCTTATAAGAAGGGAAATTCTCTTTAGCAACATCTGTTAGCCTATGAACATGATATAGGCTGATTAACCCACCAGCTTACCAATACGATGGTCCGGCTTCGGTCTTCCGCCTCACTAGCTCTACTGGCGATGTTCTTGTCCATCTGGCCCAGTCAATCCTTGATAAAGCAGAAGAACTGGTTCATCCCGACTCGTCTGACTGCTCGAATTCCCTGCCTGACCGAGGAACTGCTTAGGCCGGGCCGTACTATAGATCAAGAGCACAGCAGTACATCTTTGTATCGTTGGGTCCAGTCCGATGGTAACATTATCGGGTCTGGATTCTATCAGACTGTGCGGCTGCTTAGGGTTCCAGCCAATCACAGCGATGTGAGTTCTGCGTGTACCTGTCTTTGTTGGGAGAGACACAGGACTTTCAGGTAGACACTTGACTTTCAGGTAGACACAGGACTTTCAGGTAGAGACATGACTTTCAGGTAGACACATGACTTTCAGGTAGACACTTGACTTTCAGGTAGACACTTGACTTTCAGGTAGACACTTGACTTTCATGTAGACACAGGACTTTCAGGTAGACACTTGACTTTCATGTAGACACAGGACTTTCAGGTAAACACATGAATTTCAGGTAGACACAGGACTTTCAGGTAGACACATGACTTTCAGGTAGACACATGAATTTCAGGTAGACACATGACTTTCAGGTAGACACGACTTTCAGGTAGACACATGACTTTCAGGTAGACACATGACTTTCAGGTGGACATAGGACTTTCAGGTAGACACAGGATTTTCAAGTAGACACTTGACTTTCAGGTAGACACATGACTTCCAGGTAGACACTTGACTTTCAGGTAGACACTTGACTTTCAGGTAGACACATGACTTTCAGGTAGACACTTGACTTTCATGTAGACACAGGACTTTCAGGTAAACACATGAATTTCAGGTAGACACAGGACTTTCAGGTAGACACTTGACTTTCAGGTAGACACATGAATTTCAGGTAGACACAAGACTTTCAGGTAGACACGACTTTCAGGTAGACACATGACTTTCAGGTAGACACATGACTTTCAGGTGGACATAGGACTTTCAGGTAGACACTTGACTTTCAGGTAGACACTTGACTTTCATGTAGACACAGGGACTTTCAGGTAAACACATGAATTTCAGGTAGACACTTGACTTTCAGGTAGACACATGACTTTCAGGTAGACACATGAATTTCAGGTAGACACAAGACTTTCAGGTAGACACGACTTTCAGGTAGACACATGACTTTCAGGTAGACACATGACTTTCAGGTGGACATAGGACTTTCAGGTAGACACAGGATTTTCAGGTAGACACTTGACTTTCAGGTAGACACATGACTTCCAGGTAGACACTTGACTTTCAGGTAGACACTTGACTTTCAGGTAGACACTTGACTTTCAGGTAGACACTTGACTTTCAGGTAGACACATGACTTTCAGGTAGACACATGACTTTCAGGTAGACACTTGACCTTCAGGTAGACACTTGACTTTCAGGTAGACACAGGACTTTCAGGTAGACACTTGACTTTCATGTAGACACTTGACTTTCAGGTAGACACTTGACTTTCAGGTAGACACTTGACTTTCAGGTAGACACAGGACTTTCAGGTAGACACAGGACTTTCAGGTAGACACGACTTTCAGGTAGACACAGGACTTTCAAGTGGAAACAGGACTTTCTGGCAGATACATGGACTTTCTGGTAGATACATGGACTTTCTGGTAGAGAGACAGTGGGGTGTCAGGTAGAGAGACAGTGGGGTGTCAGGTAGAGAGACAGTGGGGTGTCAGGTAGAGAGACAGTTGGGTGTCAAGTAGAGAGACAGTGGGTGTCAGGTAGAGAGACATAAATGGTATGACTGTAACGTCAGACAAGACCATGCAAGTGTCAACAGCTACATACAAAGACATGACTGTCGCAGACTTTTCACGTGGTCCAGTTGGAGTGCATGCTGTACGACTGGACCACCGACTCCACCTTGACCTCGGCTCACAAGATCAACTTCTACGAGAGCCCGACGCTGACTTCGGCAGTCACTTTGGGCTTCTTGTACAGACAGAATTTCACTGAGTTTGTCGATTACCTCGGCCAAGTGGACTTTGTGCGCGAATGGTGCATCAGAAATGAGCTCTGCATTGAGGTGAGTCTGGGATTGCACCTTCAAGCCATATTGCTCAGAGCAACACTCCAAACTAGCTAACTAACTAGCTAACTAACTAACTAACTAACTAACTAACTAACTAACTAATTAACTAACTAACTAACTAACTAACTCACTAATTAACTAACTAACTAACTAACTAACTAATTGACTAACTAACCAACTAACTAACTAACTAACTAACTAACTAACTAACTAACTAACTAACTAACTAACTAACTAACTAACTAACTAACTAACTAACTAACTGACTGACTAACTAACCAACTAACTTACTAACTAACTAACTAACTAACTAACTAATTAACTAACTAACTAACTAACTCACTAATTAACTAACTAACTAACTAACTAACTAACTGACTAACTAACCAACTAACTAACTAACTAACTAACTAACTAACTAACTAACTAACTAACTAACTAACTAACTAACTAACTAACTAACTGACTGACTAACTAACCAACTAACTTACTAACTAACTAACTAACTAATTAACTAACTAACTAAATAACTAAATAACTAACTAACTAATTAACTAAGTAACTAACTAAACTAACTGACTATGTAACTAACTAACCCAATAACAACCTCAAAACCGCAGGCGGTGGTTGCCCCAGTCCGGAGTCCCGAACTGGAATTCCCGCACCTGTTTGACTCGGCAACCGCATTCGACAGAAGTCCCCTGACCGACTTGCTGACAGAACTGCGGTCCGCCAGAGTCACTGGACTGGCGAAGGACTTCACATTCTACGTGAACTTTGTGCTTCGAATGAGAATGTCAAACAGGCTGGAGGACCTCTGCGACCCCAGGATGAAGGCCTGCTGGCAGCGGCTGCTGGAAGGCCGACATTCTGTTGTGCTTCAGTTCAGCGAGGCCTCAGTCCAGATTCTGGACAACTTCGCTGAGGAGCGAGCGACTGTGAGGTGAATTCGTTTGTAGAGGCCTTCATGTATAGGGCTTTGGCACCAAGGGGCTTTAGCACCAAGGGGCTTTGGCACCAAGGGGCTTTAGCACCAAGGGGCTTTGGCACCAAGGGGCTTTAGCACCAAGGGGCTTTAGCACCAAGGGGCTTTAGCACCAAGGGGCTTTAGTACCAAGGGGCTTTAGCACCAAGGGGCTTTAGCACCAAGGGGCTTTAGCACCAAGGGGCTTTAGCACCAAGGGGCTTTAGCACCAAGGGGCTTTAGCACCAAGGGGCTTTAGCACCAAGGGGCTTTAGCACCAAGGGGCTTTAGCACCAAGGGGCTTTAGCACCAAGGGGCTTTAGCACCAAGGGGCTTTAGCACCAAGGGGCTTTAGCACCAAGGGGCTTTAGCACCAAGGGGCTTTAGCACCAAGGGGCTTTAGCACCAAGGGGCATCCATAGATACCACAAACAGCGTCATCGAGCATTCTGTGTGCACGAATCCATACCTCACCCCCAAACGGTTGCAGAAAGCTTCGCATGCCAAACCAGGAGCTCACAGACGCTCCAGTGGACGCGCTGAACTACTCTCTGAGAATCTACTCCAACAGTATCTGCCCGGCCGGCTTTGCGCCAGCCAACTTGACCACACTGAAGCTGACGGAATCGTTAGGGAGCAATGGAGACGCTGTTCTGTGCTTAGCCTGCCCGCCTGGTTACTACGGCACTAACGGGCTGAACTGTTTTAAAGTGCCGAACGATCACTACATTAATGGCTGGGGCCAGGTGCAGGGCACACCCTGTCCAGACTTTTTTGTCACCGATAAAGCTGGAAGCGTGAGCAAGAAAAGTGAGTAGAATTCATTGGCCAGTTGATGAATGACAGGAGGCTGGATGCACCAAGAGAAAGCTGGGCAATTGATGAAGCTGTAAGAGAATGTGAGCAGTTGATGAGACTGGCGGATAAATCTGAGCAGTTAATGAAGCTGGGAATATGAGTACAATAATGAGGCTGGGAGAGAATCTGAGCAGTTGATGAGGCTGGAAGAGAATCTGAGCAGTTGATGAGGCTGGAAGAGAATCTGAGCAGTTGATGAGGCTGGGAGAGAATCTGAGCAGTTGATGAAGCTGGGAGAGAATCTTCATGAGAAGTTGATGTAGCTGAAAGAATGTGAGTACAAAGATTATCCTGGAAGAGAATCTGAGCAGCTGGTGAGGCTGGGAAAGTCTCCGAAATTGATGAGGCTGGGAGTTTATCTAAGGAGTTGATGAGGCTAGGAAAGAATGTGAGTACAATGAGTAGGCTGGGAGAGAATCTGAGCAGTTGGTGAGGCTGGGAGAGAATCTGAGCAGTAATGAAGCTGGAAGGGAATCTGAGCAGTAATGAAGCTGGGAGGGAATCTGAGCAGATGAAGCTGGGAAAGAATGTGAATACAATGATGAGACTGGAAGAGAATTTGAAAACAGGAACCCCCCACTGCAGACTGCACATACAACGGCACCCTGCCCGAGATGCTGGTGATGGAGGCGATGCGGCTGGCCTGGACAGAAATCGAAGAAGTATTTAACGGTGGCATTCCGGGCCTGGTGGCCCTGCTGCTGCTGTTCTACCTGTTCTTCAGTGCCTACGCCCTGTTCTGGCAGCTGCACCGCCTCATCACCCTGATGCGCTACAAGACCCGCAGGGGCATGTCCGACCGGCTGTTGAAGCGCTTCATTGCCGAGGCCTACCTCCGGGACATTCGCCGACTGCAGTACTGGAAGGCCAAGATTGAAGCTGCTAAGCCCAATGTCCAACGATTTTCGCTTGAGAAGGAGATGCTGAATGATGATGAGAACACGGAGACTGAGACAGTTGAGTAGTACTGATAAAATAGCAAACAGTGTGCTAATTAGATGCGGTAACTATTAGTTTACTAAATAAACAGCTACAAATACGAGTGTAAGTACATGTACGCTCGTATGCAAACACCTGCAAGACTCGGAAGTAAATAGTTTTTGTTTGCAATTAGTATTTCGTGCTGGTAGAACAAATTTAGAACCTGTGGAACCGTGGTAGACCGCATGTAGAATCGGTAGAAACCAGGTAGAACCGGTAGAGCACAGGTAGAACCGGTAGAACACAGGTAGAACCGGTAGAGCACAGGTAGAACCGGTAGAACACAGGTAGAACCGGTAGAACACAGGTAGAACCGGTAGACCGCAGGTAGAGCCGGTAGAACACTGGTAAAAGCAGTAGAACACAGGTAGAACCGGTAGAACACTGGTAAAAGCAGTAGAACACAGGTAGAACCGGTAGAAAGCAGGTAGAACCGGTAGAAAGCAGGTAGAACCGGTAGAACACAGGTAGAACCGGTAGAACACTGCTAAAACCGGTAGAACACAGGTAGAACGGGTAGAAAGCAGGTAGAACCAGTAGAACACAAGTAAAATCGGTAGAACACAGGTAAAAACGGTAGAAAACTGATAAAACCGGTAGAACACGGGTTGAACCGGTAAAAAACAATTAGAACCGTAGAACACAGGTAGAACCGGTAGAAAGCAGGTAGAACCGGTAGAACACTGCTAAAACCGGTAGAACACAGGTAGAACCGGTAGAAAGCAGGTAGAACCGGTAGAACACAGGTAGAACCGGTAGAACACTGCTAAAACCGGTAGAACACAGGTAGAACCGGTAGAACACTGCTAAAACCGGTAGAACACAGGTAGAACCGGTAGAAAGTAGGTAGAACCAGTAGAAAACAAGTAAAATCGGTAGAACACAGGTAGAACATAAGTGAAACCGGTAGAACACAGGTAAGAACGGAAGAACACAGGTAAGAACCGGTAGAACATCGGTAGAACCAGTAGAACCGGTAGAACACCGGTAAAACTGGTAAAACCAGTCTTCTTCTTCTTCTCTACCGTAGCAGTCATGGCCGTCGGCGCACTCATTCATGCACCAGCTTCCGCCACCACTGCCTGTCTTTCCCTGCTCTTCTTACCAGCTCTGCATTGTCCATCCGGTCCATTCTTTCAGTGGGCATCTTAATTCCCCACTACCTTTTCGGTCTTCCTCTTCTTCTTTCACCTTCAATTTCTCGTTGAACGCAGACATTTGCCATGGCTCTCTTCCTCGTCTGTTGTCCGTAATATTTGAGCTTTCTCCGCTTGATGATCTCCTCCACAGATTCTGGTTCCTAATTCCCAATACCTCATCCTTTACTTTTCCCCCAAGGCCAGGCAGGAATTGTCTTTTCTCTTTCCATCAAATCCTTAGCATTCCTTAGAAACTTTGTGAGTGTCTCCATCATTTTCTTCCCTAGAGTCCAGCTCTGACACCCACAGAGCAGTGTCGCCCATATGTGACCGCCTTCAATTGTGATTTTGAGGCGATTCTTCAAACCACTCTAATCACTCTAATCACAATTCCTAGTCTGACTTTGTCTTCACCATTCCCTGCTCTTTTCTCTCATGACTTCTATGCAAAACTTTCGTGAGATGTCCATTCCGACCTATGATACATCCTTGGACCTTGGTCTTAGCTTCTTCATACAGTCGCCTAATTAATACTCTTGTGGTGCCTTCTCCGATGTTGTACTTTTTCATTGTTCGCCAAAGCTCTTTTGGTAGATGATCTTTTGGTGATGTCTATAGCCTTTTCGTACACAATAGTCGCAATTGTTGTTAATTTGCTGTTGTGTTACAGCGGTCCTTTTCTGAAACCTGCCTGCATCTCGTTGAGCACCTGCTCTACTCTCAGTGTTGTTTTTTAAGATCATTTTAGCAGGAGTTCCCTTGAGTAAGACGTCCTTGGACTGAACAGCCGTAGGCAGCTTTCAGATGCGCCGCGCGATTATTTTATTTTGCAGGTACTTTTGCCTGTTTTTGTGCTCTTCCAGTTCTATCCAGGTTTTTCAAACAAACAAACAAACACAAAATCCATAGTTTATTTTTAAGCAGGACATTTGTCTTCGCAGTGTGTGTATTTTGTTGTAAATATAATTAACTATTTTTTATCATATCTTTCTAACAAGTTCAGTTCGTTAGCTGTCAGTCACAAACTGAGAATGAAAAAAAAACAACACAAACAGGAGGAAAGTGTTCAGATCTATAGAGTTTTTGCCTTCTTGTTGTCTAGTTACTAAATGTAGTAATCAGAGTAGTAGTAGTATAGTAAGCGCTTCTAATTAATATTATTTATAGGGCTAAAGTTGCAGTTGTTGTCACGCGCTAAATTCAAATCAATTCCCAAGTTCAGATTAAAACAGACGGCACCCCGTTAGCGGGTTTCCAATCCAGTTGCTGAAATCAGAACAGTTCGTCCTTGAACGGCACCGTGTCCAACCTGCCCATGCTGGCCATGGCGGGCGAGGATTTGAGCAGCGATTTGAGCAGCTGATTCACCTGCTCGGCGGTCACCTTGGCCATGGCAGACTCGTCAGTGGCGTCGTCAACAACCGGAATTCCATCGGGGCCGGGCTGGGAGTGCAGCAGGCGGTTGGCCAGTTCGGTCAGGCGGTCCTGCGGCTGCAGCTTTGCCTCTGCGGCCAGGCGGCCGGCCACCGCTTTGGCCGAGTTCACGTCGGCTTCGGCCACGCCCGACCTGGCCAGCTGGCGGAAGGCCCCGGCAACGGCCTTGGCAACCGAGCCGGCGTCCTCGTAGCCGCAGACAATGTGAAAGCCGAGCACGCCAGAGTCCGAGTACTGCAGGTTCACGCCGCTGACGGCGCATGGAGCCGAGGACTTCACGGCCGAGGCGGCGGCGGCGCCAATCGGTGACAGCCGGCCAGAGTCCCACAGCAGGCCGGGCCCGCCACACAGCAGGGCGGTCAGCACCGTCTGGGCCGCGGAGTCCGCGCTGCCCAGGGGCCGGCCTTCGACACCGATTAGCATCTGGTGGGGATGGCGATGGGGTTGGGGGTCAACTGAGGACAAGCTACTGGGGTCAACTGAGGACAAATAATTACTGGGGTCAACTGAGGACAAATAATTACTGGGGTCAACTGAGGACAAATAATTACTGGGGTCAACTGAGGACAAATGACTGGAGGTCAACTGAAGACAAATAACTGGAGGTCAACTGAGGACAAATGACTGGAGGTCAACTGAGGACAAATGACTGGAGGTCAACTGAGGACAAAATACTGGAGGTCAACTGAGGACTAATGACTGGAGGTAAAATAAAGAAAAATGACTGGAGGTCAACTGAGGACAAATGACTGGAGGTCAACTGAGGACAAATGACTGGGGGTTAACTGAGGACAAATGACTGGAGGTCAACTGAGGACGATTTACTGGAGTTCAACTGAGGACAAGTGAGGACAAATTACTGAGAGGGTTCAAGAGGTCAAGAAATGGCTCAGCACACACAATGATTTACATATAAACCCCGCGTTTACCTGGACGGTAGGATTGCCATTATCGTAGCGACATTCGCCGCCACGCCACTGGCTAGCTGGCGCCTGCGGCAACTGCTTGGGCTCCAGATAGCACAGCTTGTGAGCCAGATCCTTCATAGTGGCCATTGGCAGGCCAACGCCAACCAGAGCGAACCTGTCGGGTGTGTAGAACTGGGCGAAGTACTCCTCCAAGACGTCGGCGTTCACCTCGCCGACGCGGTGCTCCGGGCAGAACAGAGAGTTGGCCAGGCCGGTTTTGTAGGCCACGGAGTGGAACCGCTCGGCTAGGAAGGCGGTGCTGCCGCGGATGTGGGCGAGGTCGGACCGAATCAACTCGGCGTTCCGCTTGATCTCCCAGGGATAGAATGCCGGCTGGGTGCTGGCGAAGGCGAACGCCGTGGCGGCGATGTCAACGGCTTCGTCTCGGAATTTATAGTGCGACATTGAGTAGGCGTTGAGCTCGCGGAGGCCGCGGAACTCCACGTTGGCGCCCACCTGAGGGTGTGAGGATTTGAGTGGGGTTTGGGGATTATTTAGGGATTGTGAGACATGGGGACTATATAGGGATTGCCAGATATTGGGATTAGTTAGGGACTTTGGGATTATCGGATTTGGGGATTATTTAGGGATCATGGGATGTTGCGATTATTTAGGGATTATGGGATCTGGGGATGATTTAGGGATTATATGGGATCTGAGGATTATTTAAGGATTATGGGATCTAAGGATTATTTAGGGATTATGGGATCTAAGGATTATTTAGGGATTATTTAGGGATCTGAGGATATTTAGGGATCGTATGGGATCTGGGGACTATTTAGGGATTATGGGATCATTTAGGGCTTATTGAATTTGGAAAATAAATAGGGATTATTTTATAGGATTAGGAGGATTATTAGCGTATGGTGAAGAGATTACTGTAGGAATAAGGTGGTTAGCATGAAATTTTCTGATAAGCATGGGATTGTGGGATGATTATTTGGGATTAGGGATTATGGTGTTGCTGGGGAGAGCCTTGGGGACTGAAACACACCTGTTGCAGAGTCCGATTCTGATTGACAGCAAATCGAAACGGTTTCGAAGCCAGGCCGAGCATTCGCCTGGTCACGTGACTGGCTCCGCTGCTCCAGGGCTCTTCGTAGCGAGGCCCGGCTTTCACAGCCAGCTGCACATGGTAGGCCGGGAATTCTGTGGGAACAGAGGCGACCAGCATGCCGTTGACAAGCCGCTCAACTTCAACTTCTCCCAGCGGCACGCCCGGCTTATGCGACAGGGTCAGGTGGACACGGTTGGCCCTGGCAACGGCTTTAGCGGCTGGAGAATGATCTGGCGAGAATTCAGCTTCGGGATCGACTTCGGCCATGCGAGAGAATTTCTGATGCTCTCTGGATTTCAGGGTCATGGAGGTGTCCGTCTGGGCCAGCCGGCGACACTGGGAGTGGGTAAAAGGCACGAGTATAAGTAAACTTTGCATCGGCAGCTAATTAGATCTGGAGACAAAGTGCATCAATGGCAACAGGGGAGCGACGGCTAGCATAGCGGCAACAAAAAGCAACCCGGTATGGGCGGCGGACAACAGGGCGAAGGAAGAGGCAGCAGTCGAGGAAGAGGTGGTCGCAGCAAGTGCTTCAACTGCTTAATGCCTGACGACTTTGCCACCCAGTGCCCAGGCCGACAGTCTACTTCAGTGCCCCAGATCACTTGCTACCGCTGCTTGGGCAGAGGGCACTGCACTGAGGCCTGTCTAACTCTAGCTTTGGAAAATTGCTTCTAGGACTGGTGACTGTGGGCCATCATCAGCCCTGCTCAGCATTGCCAGCAAGTCATGTCAGTGGCTATTTGACACCAGAGCGCAGGTGACGCTTGTGTCTACTGCAAAGCTACAAGAAGCCCTTGGCATCAACGTGTAGCTTTAGCCGCCACTTGGCATTTCAGTTGGCATCAATGGCCAACATCTAGAGTCTCCAGCATGCGTAACTTCAGTTTGCAAAATGATTTTGCCTTCCAAAACTGAATGTATACAGCCTGACTATCTAAATGACTTTTTAATTAACTTATTTAAATAGTGATTCTCTATCAAAACTAAAAGATTGCTCATTAACATTTTTAGTTGCGTACCATGCATGCTGACATTTTGAAATGCATACCAACACTGATGCACATTGACATTCTTACTACATCTTTTGCCACTGTCAAGGTGTTCAGTGTATGCCAGTTTTAATAGGCAAAATTTTAGGTATATAGAGCATATCCCATAGTTCTAAGTATGCATTATGCATGCAAGAATATTTTTGCCCTATATCCTGCACATGGGAGGGTTGGATCAAATTTACCTAGTGTGTGCCAATAGAATCCACAATAGGTTCAAGTTCAATTAATGTCAGAAAAATTCTAAACTTTTAAAGAAGAGAGTACAGATAAACAACACTTTTAGGAATGCTTGAATTTTGTAATGACCTAAAAAGTTATTTTTCTTTACCTTATTAATGTTAGGCCTACTATAAATGATTATGTTAAAAATGAAAAATATCATGTCATGTTTAAAGACCCAAAATTTCTTTGTGGCATCACAAAATTTTTAGCACATACTGCTATAAGAGTATGCCAAAAACTTCACTAACTCCTTGCTATAGTCTAGATCAAGCCTGGTACATAATTCAACAAAAATGAATAGTTACAAATGCATGCCAAAAATTTTAGCGCACACCTCGTACATTATTAAATGTATGCTAGTACTGTGACAATAAATGACCTTTTTTGCATTGTGATAGTAAATGACCTTTTTGTCACATAAAGAATCTTTTTAGCAGATAATTTGGTTGCTTTTTTATCTTTTTGGCATATATTATCTTTGCTAGAAAATTGAGATACATATAAACCTTTGCTTAAATGCTATGTTATAAGCTTAAAAACTGGAAAGCTTGAAATTGATTGCTTAAAAATTAACTTCTTTTAAAATTATTCTTTTTCCATTTACAAGTAACACTAACTCTTCTGTGTGATTGTATAAAGGACTAAAGGTACACACTAGGTGTCTATGCATACTATTTTTGTAGGAGTCCTGCATACGTATTATGCACACCAACTTTTGGCATGCAAGGCTAATGCATGCCTGAATTTTTGGGCATATACTAGATGATCTAGAGAATAGACTCCTTGATATACGCACACTATGTGGTATTAGATTACCTAATACCTTGTTACATGTAAGAATTTTTCCAAAAAAATAGAATCCTTAGGAGTATACTATAGTATATGCAAAATACTGCAAGTATTATTAATAATACTAATGCATGCCCAAAAAGTCTGGCATAAAACAACAGGTATCTTCTTGACTATGTCTAGGCCTATAGATCTAGAGTAAGCCATAGGGCTATAGCAAAATGATTAAAAAAACAAAATTTTATACTTCTTTTTAAATCTAAAAATGTTTTTTGGCCATACATGCGCAACTCCCCTGATTTACACTAGCCATGCAACTTACTTTTTGACCAAAAATGCAACTTACCTGTAAAAAACCTAACGCAATTGTAGGTAAACGGCAGGAGTAACTATGACTGTCTTATAAGGGCTAAATGCCTCGTCATCTAATTAGTACTACGTTTGTATTTTAGGCTGGGCATTTTTGCAACGTACCCCTGGTCTACCACAATTTATGGTGGCCAGATCGGCCAGGTCGGCCAACAGTTGCGCATGTATGTTATTTGGCACTTGGGTTATATTGATGGCTTATCCCACTGGCTTCTTAGCCATAAAAATAACTGCCAACTTTTGTTGCAACTCTACTACCACACTTTGGATCATGTAGCATATACCTGAAAACTCAGGTGTGCATTGGCCTTGCACGCCAAAATTAGGTATGCACAGTTGGCATGTATCACTCCTAAGAAAATAGTATGTGTCATATATGCATACCTGGCATGCAAATTATAGAATCACACATAAGAATTATTGTAAAGTATAAAAAATGAAAGAAGTTAATTTTTAAGCATACATTTTAAGCTTTCCAGTTTTTTTAAGCTTATATTATAAAAAGCATTTAAACAAATCTTTGCAAATATCAATTTTTTGCTATAAATAAAATTGCCAAAGAAGCATAAACATCAACCAAATTATTTGCTAATAAAGGTTTATTATACAATTTAAAAAGGTCATTTATTGTCACAAAGTAAATAAGGTCATTTAATTGTTGCAACATTGGCATATTTTTGAGAATGGGCATGCATTAAATTTTTTTTGGTGTGCATTTATAATCATTCTGTTTTTGTCTGGGCATGAACCCAGCATGATCTGGACTAGGCCTATAGGCACCCAATAAAATGTGGAATCCATAGCAAAATAGTAAAATAATAGAATGAGCAATGGAATCCATTAACTTTAACTAAAATGCAAATGCAAAATAGCTGAAGTGCATTATGATCTATTATATATAATCTTATAAAAGCTTTCAAAATTGTACTAAACTACTAGAGAGAAAATTATGATAATAATTTTCAACACTAATTAGCCATAGGGCCTATTATTCACAAGAGAACCTATATTACCATTATGAGTAAAGTCTAATAGATGCTGCTATTTTTAGTTCAGTTTGCCATAATATAGAATCATACTAAAATTTCTTTACATATCTTTTTTATACAATTACTGAGTTACATTGCTGTAGGCTGGCAAAGCTATATATATTTTAAATTATATTTTGATTCTTATATTTTGTATTTAACTTCAAGTTATTATATTCTACAGTTGATTCTGCATTTTACCATTCTGCTGTGTATTTTGCATTTTACTGTGCTATTCCCTTATGATTCCGCTACAGATTCTGCATTTTACCGCATACCCAGACTATGGCTCTACTATGCCTGAATATATAAGTAGGCCCCATAGTCAGGATGATATACATTATGCCAGAAATTTCCGGCGTACAATTGAAAATTTTACTTTTTTGCATATAATTAATTGGCTTAAAAAATGAAGCAAAATATATTTGGCGTACCTTTTGGTGTGACAGGGTGGCGTAAATATGCCAAGCAGCATATGCCAACTCCAACCTTCACACATAACGCCATAACCTCAGAATCTTATTATAAAATCATAAAAACCATAAAACTTGTAAGATGAAAGTTCATAACTATTTGTGAGTTATAAAAATTTAAAATTCCAGGCAAACTAATTGTGTAATTTTCTAAAAAAAACTTCAACAAAAAAAAGATTTTTGTTGGCATTATCTATAAGCCAATTTACTTTAAATGAAAACCACACATTTGTTAAATTTTTATTGTTAAAATTGTTAAAAAATGTTTAACATGCAAAAAAGGTCATTTATTGTCGCAAAGCCTAGAAAACCTGGCGTAAGTTCATAGGACCTTGGCATACGTTTCAGTATGAAATGGCGTAGATTTTTTAGGGGACTTTTTATTCCAGCGTATACCATGACATGATCCTGACTATGGAGTAGGCCTATGTTGTATACTAAAAATATATTAACTAAATATGAAAAATTGCAAACCACAAACTTCTGTTTAAAATCAATCGCAAACTAATATTTTAGTTCAAAATTCGAGTAGTAGTAGAAGGTGGTACTATATAAATAATACAGGAGTAAAAACTTACAAGAAAAAAAGTTCCATCATCGATGTTTCGCGCGCAAGAACGAAAGTTGATTAGTCTATTCATTGTGATTGTAATAGAAAATTCTATTAAACAAAACACGATTTACTGCTTTACAGATTAATTGGGACAGATTTCCAAACTTGAACGACTAAGTTTTTTCTTTTTAAGCACTAAAATGTATAAATTGTCCTGAATTTGTAAGAAAAAATGGTTTTAAACTTACGGTAGCTCAAATAATTTTTTTATTTCAAAGTGCATTAAAGTATTTTAAAGTAAAAAAAAATTAAAATTGCAGTAAAGCCATTTGTTTTTTATTGAAAAAACTTACTAACTTTAGTATTCTTTGTTAATGTAAGTTTATAATAACGATTTTTTAACATGCAGGGTTTCGGTGTAATTCTTAATTAAACGCCTTTGGGGTGCCTTTTTGGGAGCATAATTTAGTAGGCCCCCTATTGCAATTAATACTTAATAGTATCAAATTAGACTATCTAGATGGCTTGATGAAGCCAAAATTGCTACCACAAGTATATGAATTGACGTTTTTTCTTTTTATCTTTTCGTTTTGTTCCTTGAATTATGCATAATCCTAGCTAGATTCTAGAAAGAATCTCAAATCAACCAATTTGATTCGCGGTTTAGTTTGACAATTATAGTTAGACTAAGCTTAAAATTGGCGAACAATCTTCCGAGATGCTAATTCTCAAAAGCACCCTGAAACTAAAGCTGAAAATGCTTAGTCTTAGCCACGTTTTTTAAACCCGAGCCAGCTCAAAGGTATTTACTAGGCCTATAGTTTTAATATTGCCAATTGCAATACTAGGGGGGTGTAGGCTACCCAGCTATACTTTTAAGTTTCATTCAATAGGCCTGTCTGACTATTATACGCCTATTAGGCATTTTTTGGCTAGGCCTATTAAAGACAAAGTGGCAAAATGTCAACTAGGCCTAATAATAATATAGAGTTATTATTATTATTTTTAGGCCTAATCATCAGATAGGCCCTAACTTAATCTAAACTCTAGATACAAAGGTTGTTTGAAAAGTCTACAATTAATTGTGTGTAAGCCTCATAGGGCGCCTAGATAAATGAATTCCAGTTGTTTTGCCCCCAAACCATTTTGGCCATGTACATTTTGCCCCAAGACCATTTTGCCTATAAACCAGTTTGGTAATGGGCATTTTGGCCAAAATGGTTATTATGTATTTTAGAAATACAGTTATACATGTAGGCCCTGTATCTTTATTTTCTTTTTTCAATGCTAATTTATAGTTTTAATTTGTAATAAAATATGATCTGAATTGTTGCCACAACAATTGTTTTATTGCAAGTGCAATTTTGCAATTTTGTTTATTACAATTGTGAATTAAATTATAAGTTTTTTTAAAGTCATTCTGTCTGTTACAGGCCTTTTAACTCCCTATGAGGATCCCACTAAATGCCACCAAAAGTTGTCATAGGGCTCCGTCTCTCTATACAATTTCAACCGCTGACACCAAAAGCTGTCCCAGGGCTCTTAATTATTATTTTGCTAGCCTTACTAGCTGCTACCAAGCTGTTGCAGGGGTTATTCCTTTTTGTTAATATTGCTGGTTATTACTTGCCCTTTACTCGTAGTGCATGTACTTCTATTGGTAGCGTATGTACTTTTATTGGTAGCATATGTACTTTTATTGGTAGTGTATATACTTTTATTGGTAGCATATGTACTTTTATTGGCCTGAGCGTATGTACTTTTATTGGTAGCGTATGTACTTTTATTGGTAGCGTATGTACTTTTATTGGCCTGAGCGGTCTCCTGGCACTAATCCTCTAACTCTATGTATCCCCAATTCACTCCTCTAGGAGGGTTTCTCTCAGTCCAGGCGTTGCCGCAATCAGAGGGTCACAGCGCACTTCGCTGGGTATTCTGCCCTGAGGTGGGTTTCGCAGACTCTAAGCCTGGATTTCTCTACCCTGTGGTAGGATTTCTGCCTCCTAAAGGCGGGTTACTAGACTCCTAAGTCTAGGATTTCTCATTCTCTGAGAGCGGACTGAACTCCCAATCTTGGGGCAACTCCTAAACTACTATCCACTACTTGAAATAAGTAACACGAGCAAATACAAGCTTAAGGCTAATAGAATTTCTTCTCAACTGAGAATTGCTTATTGTTCAACGAGGAACAGACAAGAGCAAGTTGGTTTGCTAGGCTCTCAAATGGCCTCTATTTATAGTATAATTTTTCCTGTCATTTCAAACAAAAAGTAATATAAAGAATATAGAAAATATACAAAGTATACAAAATATTCATGTAGTAAAACAAAATAATAGCTTTTTTGAATTTATACCTTTTCTAAGAAATGTAAACTACTAAAAGAAGAAGGCCTATTACATGTCAATTTTTTAAACCAATTTGTACAATTAGAGGGTGAGAAAGGATTTTTTAGTCAATTAAAGCACAAAGCATAAAACCATGATAAAGTATAAAAGTTAAAATGCTGTATAAAATTAGTCATTTCAATCAAAGCACAAAGTGTAAAACCCTGATCAAGTTACTTAGCAAAAGTAAAGGTAGAGTGCTGGACAGAAATGTTGAGACCGAGGAACTTGTGATACCAATGGAGTCCAGCCAGCTCATCCCAGAGTTTTTCCAGCTGCTCTTGCTGTCTTCAATATGTCCATCTCCTTAGACAAAGCACCTTTCCTTCTATGAAAAGCCTAGCTATAAGTGGAATTTGCTGATACTCACTGTTGATTAGTAGCAAGAGGTAGTAAAACTTAAGAAAACCACTAGTGGCCTTTCAGTTCAGACGGTTCAGTTCAAACAGCATTGTTGTTTGTCCTATACAGCTGGCAGTAAGATGACCATGATGCCGGTGGCCACATTAAGCTCCTAATCCATGTTTCCTGGATGTAGGATATCCAATGCTACGATTCTTGGCTGGTGGCAGCTCTACATAGCAGATTAGAAAAGGCCATTGGAATGGCATGATGCGGCAGGCACAAAAGTGACATAACTTTGCGGCAAAATTACTCTCAGCTCATGACTTTGTTCATTTCAACCCTGGTCCAAATTGGAGGCAAAATGGTCCATGGCCAAAACAGTCTGTGGGCAAAATAGTCTGTGAGTGAAATGGTCTGGGGGCAAAATGTCCATGGCCAAAATGGTTTATAGGCAAAACAACCAATTACTAGATAAACAAATGTTAAATATTAGGCCCTACTTTATCTATTATTCTACTTCTTAATATAGGTAGGCCCTATCTTTGAGAATTATGTGTTTATGTCATCTTTCAGGCAACCTCTCAATGCTAGCAACATAAAAATTGGTAGGTGACTTCTTGGCCTTAAACCCATTAGCTTAGAAATAAGTTTAACTGTCAATACTATTAGTATATCTTTTTAGTAATCAACTTTAGCAATAATTTAAATTATTTTATTTATTAGCATCTTAAATATTTTATTGTTACCCATGGTTTAATTTTCTAGTTAAACTGTATTATTTATTTCAACTTATATATCTAACCTAACTTTGTAAAAAAATTGAAGGCAAAGAAAATTAGGCTCCTAATCAAATGCATATTGAAAATTAAAATTTTGTAAGTAGTTATAGTAGAAAAAAGTAGATTTTGTCATTTCAAGTTGCTAACTTAGATTCTAATGTATAAAATATTTGATCAGTTATATCATAGTTCAGATTGTGTATTAGTGCATATAAGATTTGTGTACCAATACAAAAATTTTGTCCTTAGACACAATGTATCTACTATGTTATATATACTAGGATACCTTGATATATGCTGAAAAATAATAAGGCCCTTGTTATATGCTAAGAAATCCTGGCATATATGTTGCCTTTCAAACTATGACAATTACAAGATGTCTATTAGTGTCTATATCTAATAAACCCAGTAATTAAAAAAAAATTGTTAAAACAAACAAATAGTTTTCTGCATCAAGCCCATTCCATATAAGATGGACATATTTGGAAAAAAGAAAAAAGTCAATATTTTTGCTTGTCATTGCCTTATCAGCCAATTTTTTTACCAAATCTTTTTTGTATGTAATGTGTACAATCTAAGAAAAAATAAATGATAAAATGTTGGATTAGTATGTTATCAATTGGCAAAAAGTTATTTTTGTAAAAAATTGGACATTTTCTAAGCAAAAGACATCATTAAGTTTATGTACCTTTTAAAAACAAATAGAAAGCTATATATAAAATTATAGTACTTGCATCATCGGATAAAAACATTAGCAACCATATAATCTATTATATTTTTAATATATTAGTACTTCAAAGTTACTGAATTGACAGAAAAAAATATGTTACAACCATAATGTTACGACCATAAGGCTGGCTTTTCTTTTGTATCTTTGTTGCCTTTTTGAGTTTATATATTCTAATAAAAGAGTATGACTTCTAAAGATGTTCTTAGTCAAATTTAAAAAAAATTATTGCAAAATATCAAAAATGAAAAATTTTATAAGACTTTTATCTTTTAGTTTCTATATGTCAAAAATCCTGTTGTTACAACCATAAGTGCTATTCAAGGTTTAATAACATCTATACTAATGATGATATCTATATGAAACTTTATAAACATATTCTTGACAAAATAATCTTTCATTCAAAATATTGGTTTAGTATATTCTATTATTAGATTTCATTTTATAAGTAAAAATAGTCTGTCATGTTACGACCATAATTATATGGAATGGCCCATCAATCAAAATCTCTTGAAGTGTGCAAGAATGTATCTCAATAATTTTTTTGTCTTTATTTCCTTTAAGTTTATTTGCACATTTTTGGAGCATATCAATCACTATATATTGTTATTCTCACTTGTTACCAAAGTGGCTATTACTAAAGTAGACTATTACCCTGGCTAATAGTCAATGCCAGGATCTATAGAAAGCTATATTGGCAAATTTGGATATGTTTTTTTCATTTTCCCAAATAACCAAGTCACTAAATGCAAGGTCTAGTAAGTAGGGTGGGTTTGGTAGCACTTGGAAGCCTATGTCTAAAGCAGCATTATGCAACTTCTATAGGACTTAAATAGGCCTATAGTATTCATTATTGATTGTGGCACTATAGGGAAGCCATTTGATAAGTAAAATGCCCTCTTTGTCCTAGAAGCTAGTGGCTATTTGTTTGCCAGCTAGCTGAAAGTGCAGCCAAGGTCTTGACAAGTATAGGCTCATGGCTAGCCTTCCACATAAGTCTATTCTATATCATACTTTTTGGCTTACTATAATAGAACCAGGATTTATCCCCAAACATAATTCTATTCAAAAAGTTGGGATCACTACAATATGACTTAAAGAGCTACTAAAACACCTAGACCCACTCTCGCTACTATTGGTTAGTCAAAAGTTTTGGGACCCAATAAGCAACAATGCACAATATACCAAGTTCAATTGTTAGGATTGAGTGAATAGTCATTAATGAGATGCTTGTAATGGTTTACAACTCTTGCACTGTGATATGGCAGTCAACACCTAGAACATGATATATAAGCACAATGTTTGACCTATTGACCATGGTGGCAGGCTGGCTGCTCCATGGAAGGTTATCACTATCTCCTAGTCATCTTTAGATGCTGTACCCACTTGTTGACAATGGGTTTTGATAGTGCATATTCACTATAGATTGCTTGTACTTTGCAAATAATTTCCACTTGTTGCTTCTTTGGCTTTCATAGAAACTTCTTTTCTTCTTTGTTATTTTGCATAGTGAAAAAAGTGTGTAACTAAAAACATTGCAAAAAGGAAATACCTGGCTTAAACAAAAGCACTCTTGCTTTAAAACATTTAGGGTATAATATTTGTCTATGGTATAAAGTTTCAAGACAAAGTAGTAACTCCAAAAAGATATGCATGTTTGATTGCAAACTTTCAAAACAAATTTTATAGTATATATTAATGCTAGAAAATTATGGCATATACAAAGAAGGAAAGGTCATAGGAACCAATTAAAAAGATGGTAGATCAAAGGGCAATGTTCATAAGGGCAATGGTTATAAAAATTATATTGGCATTATACATGCATGTAAAATAATGGACCAATGACTTTTCAAGTCAAATATCAAAAATTAGGAAATGTTTTTATTATTTGACAAGGCTTTTTAAAAATATATGGAAATAGCAAGTTTTCATTTTTAGCACAAAAATTTAACCAACTCTAACCTAGAAAGCATTTCTTTGTGGAAATTTTCAACATGGGGCCATAGTTCTGTGGTGTTTGCAAATATTATAGGGCATGTATTTGTATACAGCTAGCACTTAGCAATTTTAGTATTATCGATAGTAGACTTTGAAAAAATACCTGATTTTAATCATAGCATAATTGAAAAAGTGAAATATCAAATATCATTATAAAGAAAATAATGAATAAAACTAATCCAATGTAAGTTTAGTAGAATAAGAAAGAGAGAGACTTATTTATTGCTTGTCTATATACATAGGTCTATTCTCTAGGTCTGAAATTAGCAATTAGAATGAGCAATTAGCAATTAAATTAGAAATTAGCCACTTGCATAAGAGCAACTTTTGTATTCAAGAATTTCATTTGTCAGAGCCTTATTTTATTCATTGAACTCCAAGGTCAAACATTGATATGCCTTGATAAGGTTACCAAATTTGCAATCAGGTCTTCCAAAAAAGGCATCTTCTTTAAAACTGCCTATATTACATTTTTGTGCCCCTATCTGGTATTAGAATAAGTCCAAAAGATCCTATCCAATCTCTTAAATATGAAGGCCTTTAACTAATTTAAAAGGTAATAAAAATGAAGACTAACAACGTTTATCAGACAGTATGATCTTTGCTTAGAGTTGAAGTGCCAGTGATTTATTTTTCCTTTCTAGTCTCTTTGGGACCCCTCCAAGTCTGAGGTTTTGGGCTCCTAGAGTGCTTGTGTTTATACACATTTAAATCAAGAACTAGCATAGTCCAGTTGAGCTTGATAGTGTGAAGAGGTCACTTCATAGGAATTTGACCCTTTGAAACTTGTTAGAGTTTTAGTAACCACAAAAAATGAATAGACTGCTTTAATTTCTTAGTAAAATAGTTTGGAGTTCACTATTCATCATTTCTGTTATATATAGTAACATAATTTATAGTTTAAATTGTAGTGAGCAAAATTGAAAAAAAAATTTTAAACCACAAAAGATGGTTTTTCCTTTATTTAAAGGCAAAATAGATTTTTTATACTAACAGTTAGATGCCAAATTTTCTATAATCAGCATTGTTATATACTTCAATATTTATCAACATATTCTCACTTTGACAATATACATTAATTGTCCATCTCTGTTTGATGCAATAATTTCATCAATATTTAAGGGCACTACATAATCAACTATCAGTGTAGAATTGCTTGTAACCAATCCCAGCATTACTTAGATTGGAGAGCTCTTTTAAAAATAAACAAAGATTAAAAGAACACAAGATGCAGACAGGCCGACAATGCCAGTTTAAGCTTGTCCTACTTGGCGAGTCTGCTGTTGGCAAATCGTCTTTAGTGCTTCGATTTGTTAAGGGCCAGTTTCACGAATACCAGGAGTCCACCATTGGTGCAGCTTTTCTAACCCAGACTGTGGTTGTGGACGATGTTACAGTTAAATTTGAAATCTGGGACACTGCCGGTCAGGTTAGTTGAATTATTTATTTAAAAGTGCATTGTGTTCTTTTTATGCTACTGAAGTCTATTTTAGTCTTGTGATGAGGACTGTCATCTTGACTGGTCTGTCATTAAATGAGCTTTAAACTCCTTACAATCTGGGATCTGTAGTGTAGCTTCTTATCCTCAAATAAACCTTAATCTACCCCGTAGTATTTCCAGAATGAGGCTTTTGGGCAGCAAACAAGTTCCAACCATGGTCCTTCAGCCTTTTTTGTCGTGGCTAAATTGGAATCTGGGCTTGGCTCTGCGCGTGTCATTTATAAAGCTATTTAGAGGGCCTATACCCAAGGCACAGTGAAGTGTACATACCTAATGATAAATAAAGTTAGGGCCGCTGTTACACTCCTGTTTGAGTGTGTGCCTGTGTGTATGACTGCTCAGGGGAGTCGACGGAATGGGCAGTAATGCCTCTCGTCGGTTGTGTGTGTCAATTTTGCTTAAACTGCGCCAGGGTGCTCACAACCAATTCAAATCAATGCGGTTTCCAAATCAAATTGGTAGTGCATCGGGACATCTCGTCATTTTTGAGTCGTATTAGTGTCCCTTCTTTCCTGTTTCACCTGTGTTACCTGCGCTTCTTAGCCCTATGTACCATTCTCATCGGGTTCACAGGGTATTTCAAAGGTAATATCAGCCGATTAAGGTATTACCTTTCTCACACCACGCCATCAGGAGCGCTACAACTCTCTGGCGCCAATGTACTACCGAGGCGCCCAGGCGGCCATTGTAGTGTACGACATCACCAGCGCTGACAGCTTCCAGCGGGCCAAATCGTGGATACGCGAACTGAACGAGAAAGCCACCGCGGTGAAAGTTGTGGCTCTGGCTGGCAACAAGGTGGACTTGCAGCAGCAGCGGCTGGTTGACCTCAATGAGGCCCAGCAGTTTGCAGACGACAAAGGCTTGGTCTTTATGGAGGCCAGCGCCAAGACTGCTATGAATGTTAACGATTTGTTCTTGTCTGTTGCTAAGCGGCTCACTCAGCTTGGCGATGTCGGCATGGGAGCCGGCGGTGCTGGCGGCGGCGGCGGCCAGCGGCTGCAAGGCGGCGGTGCGGCAGCCGGAGGCGAGGCTGGCTCCAGAGGCGGCGGCTGCTGCAAGTGAGCCTCTGTCTGTAAGCCCAGCTGATCTGGGGCGCACCCGAGCCTGTTATGAAATATTTAACATAGTAGTAAGCCTGTGTTTCTCTTTCATTTTTTACGGACATATTTATTATATATTATATTAACATGCTGTAATGTTCTGTTCTTAACTGCTGTTGCTACTGTTTTTAACCGCTTGGAGTCAATTTTCAGTATGGGGATTAATTATTATTGTTATTTTTAGAAAAAACTATTTAAATTGTCTCTAAAACGTCTCAATAAATATTCTAAGCTAACTTTATTTCTTAATCCGCCTCTCAATCCCCCCTCCATGATCGCTTCAGGGACACAGTTGGGAGACTGGGATGAAGGAGATGAAGGACACGGTTAGGAGACTGGGATGAAGGACACAGCTAGGAGACTGGGGTGAAGGACACAATTAGGAGACTGGGATGAAGGACACAGCTGGGAGACTGGGATGAAGGACACAGCTGGGAGACTGGGATGAAGGACACAGTTGGGAGACTGGGATGAAGGACACGGTTAGGAGACTGGGATGAAGGAGATGAAGGACACAATTAGGAGACTGGGATGAAGGACACAGTTAGGAGACTGGGATGAAGGACACAGCTGGGAGACTGGGATGAAGGACACAGCTGGGAGACTGGGATGAAGGACACAGCTGGGAGACTGGGATGAAGGACACAGCTGGGAGACTGGGATGAAGGACACAATTAGGAGACTGGGGTGAAGGACACAATTAGGAGACTGGGATGAAGGACACAATTAGGAGACTGGGGTGAAGGACACAGCTGGGAGACTGAGATGAAGGACACAGCTGGGAGACTGGGATGAAGGACACAATTAGGAGACTGGGATGAAGGACACAGCTGGGAGACTGGGATGAAGGACACAGCTGGGAGACTGGGATGAAGGACACTGCTGGGAGACTGGGATGAAGGACACAATTAGGAGACTGGGATGAAGGACACAGCTGGGAGACTGGGATGAAGGACACAATTAGGAGACTGGGATGAAGGACACAGCTGGGAGACTGGGGTGAAGGACACAATTAGGAGACTGGGATTAAGGACACAGTTGGGAGACTGGGATGAAGGACACAGTTGGGAGACTAGGATGAAGGACACAGCTGGGAGACTGGGATGAAGGACACAGCTGGGAGACTGGGATGAAGGACACAATTAGGAGACTGGGATGAAGGACACAGTTGGGAGACTGGGATGAAGGACACAATTAGGAGACTGGGATGAAGGACACAATTAGGGGACTGGGATGAAGGACACAGTTGGGAGACTGGGGTGAAGGACACAATTAGGAGACTGGGATGAAGGACACAGCTGGGAGACTGGGATGAAGGACACAGTTGGGAGACTGGGATGAAGGACACAGCTGGGAGACTGGGATGAAGGACACAGCTGGGAGACTGGGATGAAGGACACAGCTGGGAGACTGGGATGAAGGACACAGCTGGGAGATTGAGCTCCCTTCACGGTCACCCCTAAGCTTATCCAAAGCAGAACCGTGAACATTTTTACTTTATTAAATAATCTGCAAGTAAATCAACTTTCCACCCCCTTGCTAGCAAAGCAGAACAGTGCCCAATATTGTATTGCACAAGCCGTCTCTGTTGCATGCATTGTTAACCGATTGCGTTATTATTAAGCAAAAGAAGAAAAATCACAGATTAAAAGTCGATTATGCGATGTTGATTTTTTCTTAATCTTAAGTCTATAATATAAATATTTATCCAGAGATTTGAACTGCCGATTGAATAGCCCTGTCTAGCTAATCGTATCTGTTGCTACCTACCGTTTTGATTACGAATAAAAATTGAAAAACTGTCAATATTCTATATTTTTGGACTCTCAAAAACATGCATAATTTCTTCTCTTTTCTTTTGTTCGTCATCTCTTCTGTGTTGTACAGAATTTTAAAAGAATTAATATATATATATGATTCAGTTATAACAAAAAACATTTTTTGTCTCCGTGTGTTCTTTATTCATAGTTTTCCTTGTCGAAATTTTCAAATCTGATTATGATATAAGTTTATACATATATATACTTGGCTGCATCTATCCGCTAATTGCTACTGACTAGCTTGTGATCAATAGTAGTATCTATACTATTTCATGCTATTGTATCCGCATAATATAAATTGATCTATCAATCAAATAATTTAGACTGGCTTGATTGCAGACAGATTGATTTGTTGGATATATGCAAGCTAAATGTAGTTTAATAAAGCCTAAGTTATGATGTGAAACTTTATAATTATTGTAAATTTGATAATAAACTATATATTTCTACTCATCTCTCGTTGAATAAATTGGTTCAAACACGACTAATTTGTTGTTGAATTGTTTTATTTATTAGCTGTCACTTGCCCGTGTAAAATGCAGTTTATTGTCTTTAATAACTCCGCTTCGTTTTTAGTTGATGAAGGGCGTTTTTGAGAGACTGGAATGAAGGAGATAAAGGACACAGTTGAGAGACTAGGATGAAGGAGATGAAGGACACAGTTGGGAGACTGGGATGAAGGACAAAGTTCGGAGACTGGGATGAAAAACACAGTTGGGAGACTGGGATGAAGGAGATAAAGGACACAGTTGAGAGACTAGGATGAAGGAGATGAAGGACACAGTTGGGAGACTGGGATGAAAAACACAGTTGGGAGACTGGGATGAAGGACAAAGTTCGGAGACTGGGATGAAAAACACAGTTGGGAGACTGGGATGAAGGACAAAGTTCGGAGACTGGGATAAAAGACAAAGCTCGGAGACTGGGATGAAAAACAAAGTTCGGAGACTGGGATGAAGGACAAAGTTCGGAGACTGGGATGAAAAACACAGTTGGGAGACTGGGGTGAAGGACAAAGTTCAGAGACTGGGATGAAGGACAAAGTTCGGAGACTGGGATGAAGGACAAAGTTAGGAAACTGGGATGAAGGACACAGTTGGGAGACTGGGATGAAGGACAAAGTTGGGAGACTGGGACGAAGGACACAGTTAGGAGACTGGGATGAAAAAGATGAAGGACGCGGTTTGGAGACTGGGATGAAAGGGATAAAGGACACATTTTGGGAGAAGAATGCTAAGATGAAGGACCAATGTGTGGGAGTAGCAGCACTATATAAAAATCAATCTATTTTGTGCAAAAAACTTGCCTCTCTATAAGATGAAAGAAGCTGAAAGTCTGAATTCAAGAGTCCTTCGATTCTGCATTCAATCTAATCTGAGATATCGCTCACTTGAGCTGCCAGCAAGTCACGTAAATGTCTTAATTTCGGAAAGCGTTTCGCCGCGTTCGGACCGATTGAAATTGGTGAATAAATCTCTTCATCAGTAGCATATTGTTGACTGCCTTTCTGGGCGATTGCAATTCATCACGGCTTTTGTGCGCCTCTGCGAGTCTTAAGCCAGTAAGTAATAAGACTGCCATTATGATACATTGGTGTGCATATTCTTCTGCTATTACGCAGTCTTAGCTAGCAGACTGGCATAAATTTATGGGAAATTATAGTGCCCACTGAGTGCAGTCTAAGAAATGAAGGGAAATTGGGTTTCCTATGCATGTAGGTTACTCCTTAGGGCAAGAGGATGGAGATGCGAGTGAGATGAGATCTCATTTGGCTCATTCTGATCTCATGTGAGTCTATGATCTCATTTGGCTCATTCTGATCTCATGTGAGTCTATGATCTCATTTGGCTCATTCTGATCTCCTGTGAGTCTATGATCTCATTTGGGTCATTCTGATCTCATGTGAGTCTATGATCTCATTTGGGTCATTCTGATCTCCTGTGAGTCTATGATCTCATTTGGGTCACTATTATCTCGTGCCAGTTTATGATCTCATCTGGGTCACTATGATCTCGTGTCAGTCTCTATGATCTCATCTAGGTCACTATGATCTCGTGTCAGTTTCTAATGATCTCATCTGGGTCACTATGATCTCATATGGGTCACTATGATCTCGTGTCAGTTTCTATGATCTCATCTGGGTCACTATGATCTCGTGTCAGTTTCTGTGATCTCATCTGGGTCACTATTATCTCATCCGGGTCACTATGATCTCGTGTCAGTTTCTGTGATCTCATCTGGGTCACTATGATCTCGTGTCAGTTTCTGTGATCTCATCTGGGTCACTATGATCTCATCCGGGTCACTATGACCTCGTGTCAGTTTCTATGATCTTATCTGGGTCACAATGACCTCGTGTCAGTTTCTATGATCTCATCCGGGTCACTATGACCTCGTGTCAGTTTCTATGATCTCATCTGGGTCACTATGATCTCGTGTCAGTTTCTATGATCTCATCCGGGTCGCTATGACCTCGTGTCAGTTTCTATGATCTCATCTGGGTCACTAAATGACCTCGTGTCAGTTTCTATGATCTCATCTAGGTCACTATGATCTTGTGTCAGTTTCTATGATCTCATCTAGGTCACTATGATCTCGTGTCAGTTTCTATGATCTCATCTGGTTCATTCTGATATCATTTCTGTGGCCAATCAGCAAACTGGATCTGCTACCCCGTGCTGCAGCTTTTCTCATTGGCCACTGAACTCCAACGCTCTCCTCTCCTCACACCAAGACTGCATTCAGACATTTAAACGATGGCTTCCCAATACGCATTCCACTAATGCTTATTCCCTTATGAAATTTGTAAAACAGAAGTCATGCAGAAACTGTCACTGCTTCTAGTAGCACTCTCACTACCGTTGTTTCCAACGCAACAGCTGCTGACTGAAGCAGCCGAAGCCATGGACTGCACCAGGCACCTGAGCGTGTACCTGGTTGTGCCCCGGTCCACCGCTTACTACCTGAGCGCTCCCACTCTGGTGCCAGCCTACAACCTGGCTTGGAAAACTATTCAACAGAGCGATCGCTATCATCGCCTTCTGAACAAGGTCACCAATGTGGTTCTCTACGAGGACATCAAGTGGTTCAACACTGTGCGCGGTCAGCCCGCTAGGGAGAACGGCAGGCCCAAGATGAGCACTGTGGACCCCTACTATCTCAACTACTATATGAATCCTTACTTTTACAACCTGTCTGCTGGGTGAGAGTCGCTGCTGATTTTCTTACCTGCAATTCTTGACACCAAATGGATTTTTACTCTCCAAAATTGATTCCTCACCTCATGTACATCTTGATCAATCATGATAAATTTCATTTTAATCTCAAACTGATCTCATTAATCTCATCACTTATCTCACTTCTGTCTCATCCATAGTCTCATCTCCTATCTCATCTCCTATCTCAGTCCGATCTCATCTTCAAACTTACCCAATCTCATCTCCTATCTCACCCCAATTAAATCTCTAATCTCACCCGATCTAATCCACTATCTCACCCGATCTCATCCCAAAATTCTCAACCTGATCTCATCCTCAAACTCACCCCAATTTAATCTCCAATCTCACCCCAAAATCATCTTCAATCTTAGTCCGATCTCATTCCTAATTCTCAACCTGATCTTATGCTCAATTCTCACCCCGACTTCATCTCCAATCTCACCACAATCTCATCTCCTATCTCACCCTTATCTCATCCTCAAACTCACCCCAATCTTATCCAATCTCACCCCTATCTCATCCTAGAATAAGACTCATAAACTTCTAAGAACTGAGTTGAGAAGAAGAGAACCATATATGACATTAGTCATCTTGACAGGCCTCATTTTCGAATTCTATTGGTATTTGAAAATCGCCCTGGGGTTTGAGAGGCGACACACAAGATAAACTCCCTGCCTGCCGATGTCCCAGAGTTTACAGATCTGAGTTGCAGCAGCAGCAGCAGTTTTTGAGGGGTATCAAAGCTCATTTCCGGCCTAGAAATCCCGCATGGAAGGCGAGGGGGGGTTAGGGGAATCGATCTTGAAACTGCAACGCGGTGATTGATTGCCCCGATGCCGGTTGGGATAACAGCTCCCCATCATCTCCCCTCCAATCCTTCTCAGGTTTCGATCTGAGCTTGGGGGCAGGCGGGGATCCTCTTTCTCTCCCTAATTCTAATTATCATTCTGAGGAGATTGTATCGGCGCTTAGGGGCCAGTCTCAGCCCTAGTCTTCTCCTGGGGGCATGTGAGCGGCTCGATTCCTTTCCCTGTTCTGAAATCTTTGCTCTTAATTTGTAATTCATCGGATTTGTAGAATTCAATCAATTAGATTAAATAGGGAAATCATTATTTTGCCAGTGTTTGCATATCTGTGTGTCTGTATGTCTATGTGTCTGCATGTCTGTGTCTGCATGCTTATGTCTGTATGTCTATGTGTCTGCATGTCTGTGTCTGCATGTCTGTGTCTGCATGTCTGTGTCTGCATGTCTATGTGTCTGCATGTCTGTGTCTGCATGCTTATGTCTGTATGTCTATGTGTCTGCATGTCTGTGTCTGCATGTCTGTGTCTGCATGTCTGTGTCTGCATGTCTATGTGTCTGCATGTCTGTGTCTGCATGCTTATGTCTGTATGTCTGTGTCTGCATGTCTGTGTCTGCATGCTTATGTCTGTATGTCTATGTGTCTGCATGTCTGTGTCTGCATGTCTGTGTGTCTCCAAGTCTATGTATCTGCATGTCTGTGTCTGCATGTCTATGTCTGCATGTCTGTGTCTGCATGTCTGTGTCTGCATGTCTGTGTCTGCATGTCTGTGTCTGCATGTCTATGTCTGTATTTCTATGTGTCTGCATGTCTGTGTCTGCATGCTTATGTCTGTATGTCTATGTGTCTGCATGTCTGTGTCTGCATGTCTATGTCTGTATGTCTATGTGTCTGCATGTCTGTGTCTGCATGCTTATGTCTGTATGTCTATGTGTCTGCATGTCTGTGTCTGCATGTCAATGTGTCTGTATGTCTATGTGTCTGTATGTCTATGTGTCTGCATGTCAATGTGTCTGTATGTCAATGTGTCTGCATGTCTATGTGTCTGCATGTCCAAGTGTTTAATCTATGAGTAAAATCGATGTACATGCGTATTTTCAAGTCCGTTTATCTTAATGATTATACAGTATGCCTGTCTGCTAACTGTAAATAAAAGAATGGCAACCCAGCGTGTAGCAGAGCAGTTTGAAACAGCTGCATAGCCAAACCCGGCAACTATTTACCAGCCTCCGTTGCCAGGTTGTTTTTCTTCTTTAACAAGCGCGCACGGCTGAGGCTGAGTCTAAAAATATGAAAATTACTTCAGCTGCCAGCACCTTCAGCGCAGGGCTGCTCCAGCGTGTGATTACTGTTCTGATCAGGAAGGAATCCCTGCAAGCCGTCATCTTCCGCGAGGCAGAAATCCCAATTAGAGTCTGGGGAGGAGGGGGGTCGAGATGGGGCTTTATTAGCGAATTTCGATGAGAGGCGGTGTGGAGACGATCTTTGAGAGTCATTGGCTTCATCAACTTTTTTGAACATCTCCAGTTGCTCTGTGAACGTTTTTATTAAATACGCTAAGCTCTACTAATGACATTGGCCATGGGGATCTGCTCTGGGTGACTCCATCCTTCTCTTCTATCACCTGTTTTATCTGTCTGCCCCCTCCGCCCCCTCTGCCCCTCTGCCCCCTCCGCCCCCTCTGCCCTGCCCCCTCCGCCCCCTCTGCCCCTCTGCCACTCTGCCCCTCTGCCCCCTCTGCCCCTCTGCCCCTCTGCCCCCTCCGCCGGCTCTGCCCCTCTGCCCCTCTAACCCCTCCGCCCCCTCTGCCCCTCTGCCGGCTCTGCCCCTCTGCCCTGCCCCTCCGCCCCCTCTGCCCTCTGCTCATCTGCCCCTCTGCCCCTCTGCCACCTCTGCCCCTCTGCCCCTCTGCCCCTCTGCCCCCCTGCCCCCTCTGCTCCCTCCGCCCCCTCCGCTCCCTCTGCCCCTCCGCCCCTCTGCCCTTCTGCCCCTCTGCCCCTCTGCCCCCTCTGCCCCTCTGCCT
>NIVC01000323.1:225000-257500 GCA_002269645.1 Macrostomum lignano
GAGGGGAGAGAATAAATGGTGAGAGGAGAGGGGAGAGAATAAATGGTGAGAGGAGAGGGGAGAGAATAAATGGAGAGAGGAGAGGGGAGAGAATAAATGGTGAGAGGAGAGGGGAGAGAATAAATGGAGAGAGGAGAGGGGAGAGAATAAATGGTGAGAGGAGAGGGGAGAGAATAAATGGTGAGAGGAGAGGGGAGAGAATAAATGGAGAGAGGAGAGGGGAGAGAGGAGAGAGGAAAGGGAGAGAGGTAGAGAAAGGGGAGAGGGGGGAGAAAAGGGAGAGGGGGAGAAGGGGAGAGGGGGAGAGAGGGAAGAAGGGGAGGGAGGGCAGAGAGGAGACGGTAGAGGGAAAGAAGGGGAGAGGTGGAGGGGGAGAGAGGAGAGAGGAGAGAGCAGAGGTAGAGAGAAGGGAAGAAAGCGAAGAGAGAGGAGAGGGGAGCGGTAGAGAGAGGGTAGAAGGGGAAAGGGGGAGAGAGGAGAGAGGAGACGGGAGAGCGCAGCAATACTCGTAGATTTAGCAATCGTTAGTAAGTGTTTTTAAAGACACCTGGAATAGCTTTGAGCCACGATAGCTTCAAAATTGGTGTGTCCATGATTCCCCCCCCCCAGTGCTTTTTTCAAGCAGTGCATTTCGCCTTCAATTACAACATTAGTATATATTATTATCAATAGATAGATTTAGTGGGACGAAGCGACATGGCATGTGCATTAATTAATAGTTCACCGATCGACGTAACCCTACACGTATATACAAATGAAAACCTCTCCGCTACGAAAAAGCCTGAGCCCAACCCCCTCCTCATTGAAGAAATTTGATATGCATTTACGATCGGTACGTTTTGATTGGGTAAATCTCTTTTATTTAGACTTAAGAAACATTTTATGTCTTATTCTGCTACAACGGTAAATTCTAGTGGTCCTTGAGCTTGCGATGGGTCACAATAAGAGAGGGGGAGAGAGTGAAGAGGGAAATGATAGGAATAGAGGGGAGAGATGATACAGAGGAGGGAGGAGAGATGCGAGAGAGGGTGACGGGAGAGAGAGGGGATACAGAGGCGAGAAGTGAGAGAGGAGAGAGGATGATAAAGAGGAGAGAAAAGAGATGGGAGAGGGTGGGATATAGGGAGAAACGGGAGAGAGGAGGAGAAGGGAGAGGAAGAGAGGGAAGAGTTGGAAGAGAGGTCAAAAGAGGGGAGAGAGGGCGAGGGGGAGATGGGGAGAGAAGGGGGATAGGGAGAGAAGGGAGATAGGGAGAGAAGGGGGATAGGGAGAGAAGGGGGATAGGGAGAGAAGGGAGATAGGGAGAGAAGGGAGATAGGGAGAGAAGGGGGATAGGGAGAGAAGGGGGATAGGGAGAGAAGGGAGATAGGGAGAGAAGGGAGATAGGGAGAGAAGGAGGATAGGGAGAGAAGGGGGATATGGAGAGAAGGGGGATAGGGAGAGAAGGGGGATAGGGAGAGAAGGAGGATAGGGAGAGAAGGGGGATAGGGAGAGAAGGGGGATAGGGAGAGAAGGGAGATAGGGAGAGAAGGAGGATAGGGAGAGAAGGGGGATAGGGAGAGAAGGGAGATAGGGAGAGAAGGGAGATAGGGAAAGAAGGGAGATAGAGGAGGGAGAGAAGAGAGAGAGGAGAGAAGGGGGATAGGGAGAGAAGGGAGAGAGGAGAGAAAGGGGATAGGGAGAGAAGGGAGATAGGGAGAGAAGGGAGATAGGGGAGAGAAGGGAGATAGGGAGAGAAGGGAGATAGGGAGAGAAGGGAGATAGGGAAAGAAGGGAGATAGGGAAAGAAGGGAGATAGAGGAGGGAGAGAAGGGAGAGAGGAGAGAAGGGAGATAGGGAGAGAAGGGAGATAGGGAAAGAAGGGAGATAGGGAAAGAAGGGAGATAGAGGAGGGAGAGAAGGGAGAGAGGAGAGAAGGGAGATAGGGAGAGAAGCGAGATAGAGGAGGGAGAGAGGAGAGAGGGGTAGAGAAGGGATCGATAGGGAGAGAAGGGAGATAGGGGAGAGAAGGGAGATAGGGAGAGAAGGGAGATAGGGAAAGAAGGGAGATAGGGAAAGAAGGGAGATAGAAGAGGGAGAGAAGGGAGAGAGGAGAGAAGGGAGATAGGGAGAGAAGCGAGATAGAGGAGGGAGAGAAGGGAGAGAGGAGAGAGGGGTAGAGAAGGGATCGATAGGGAGAGAAGGGAGAGAGGGAGAGAGGGAGAGAGGGAGAGAGTTGAGAGAGTGAGAGTTAGAATAAGTGGATTAAGATTGAAGGAGAAAGGGAGACCGAAACCCATTTTTTGTGAAACACACAAAAGTCCGTCCACTCAGCTTGGAAACCTCTTTTCTGACTTTTTTTCTCCGGTTTTCAATTCAGACTCAAAAACTGTCTAAGCAGTAAAAATCGGAATAGTTTATCAGCTACTTTATAACCAAATCTTCACTTCCTGTCCAACTCGGTGCTACTCTGAATTTCAACTTCCGGCCCTCTCTGATCTTCTCAATTATTTTCGCTCTTCACTTTTGCCCTCAGTTTTTAACTGGTCACGGAATGCCGCCAGAGCTGGTCGGTTTTACTAATTTTACTTTTTTCGAGTTCAGACGTGCCAGTGCTGGGCCGGTCAGCTCTTTTCGGGAAAATATGTGAAAATAGAGTGAATTTTAATTTAACGCAAAAATAATCTTTAATTATTTGGCGCCAAAATAGCAAAATAAAACTATTATTTTAATTCGGCGCCAGAATTTTTGTTTAGCTAAGCAACTAATTTAACGCCAAAATTAATTATCGTTTAATTCGGCGCCAAAATATTACGGGTAGATTAAGAGCCAAATATTTTCAATTTGGCGCCAAAAGTATTAGTTTAACTTACGGTTAAATTAAATGCCAAAATATTATTTAATTTGGCGCCAAAACATTTGTTTAACCTAGGAATAAATTAAGAGCCAAAATACTATTTAATTTGGCGCTAAAATATTTGTTTAACTTACGGTAAAATTAAGAGCCAAAGTATAATTTAATTTGGCGGCAAAAATATTTTCTTAGCTTACGGTTAAATTACGAGCCCAAATATTATTTAACTTGGCGTCAAATATTTGTTTAATTGGGTGCCAACTATAGCAGTTTAAATTGGCGCCAAAATAGAAGATTTGATTCGTCGTTATCAAATTCAAGTAGATTTAACGGATCTAATCAATTCAAGAAGGCAGAGGCGCCACTGCTAGAAGAATACTCGGCGTTTTCAACCCCGTGTTTGCCAGTGGATTTTTCTGTTTCCTGGAACCGAGAGAATTTGAGTAGGGGGGGGGGGGGTGGGGCAGCAACGATGCTGCATGCGGAGAACCCTGAGGGCCATGCAGCCCCCTCCCCCCCCCGGAGGGAGCATCCTGCATGGCTTTTCATCGAGAAACATCATGGTTTTTTGCTAAAGAAAATCCCCCAGGAACCGGTCAACATCCCTTGCTTCTCTTTTGTCCCAAACATCACGTAGGCCTCGGCTGTAGCCACATCGTGCAGTTTTATATATGAATTCCCTACAGAGTCGAGCATATCTTTTGTTGCCAACATAAGATTGGGACATTTTCCCCGGTTCTCCGCTGTCCGCTGACATTTTTACGTCAAAGATGCTCGAATCCTGCTAGAATCCCGAATTGTTCAGAATCCCGAATTTCTCAGAATCTTGAATTTCTCAGAATCTTGAATTTCTCAGAATCCCGAATTTCTCAGAATCCCGAATTTCTCAGAATCTTGAATTTCTCAGAATCTTGAATTTCTCAGAATCCCGAATTTCTCAGAATCCCGAATTTCTCGGAATCCCGAATTTCCCAGAATCCCGAATTTCTCAGAATCCCGAATTTCTCGGAACCCCGAATTTCTCAGAATCCCAAATTTCTCAGAATCCCGAATTTCTCATAATCCAGAATTTCTCAGAATTTTGAATCTCTCAGAACCCCGAATTTCTCAGAATCCCGAATTTCTCAGAATCCCGAATTTCTCAGAAACCCGAATTTTTCTGAATCCCAAATTTCTCTGAATCCCGAATTTCTCAGTATCCTGAATTTCTCAGAATTTTGAATCTCTCAGAACCCCGAATTTCTCAGAATCCCGAATTTCTCAGAATCCCGAATTTCTCAGAATCCCGAATTTCTCAGAATCCCGAATTTTTCTGAATCCCGAATTTCTCAGAATCCCGAATTTCTCACAATCTCAAACATCTACCGATTTCAGAATCCGAAAAGGTGAATTAGTTAAAAACAAAAACATCAATTCCCAAATTCTCCCATCCGCAGGCAGCTCTGCATTCACGCATTTTTCGGACCGGTGACTGATTACGCAATCACGCAGTTCATCCCGTTCACATTTCACAATCGGATACCGGAAGTCACGCCGGGAGCCGTGCGAGACGTCTTTCACGACAGACAGGGCACCAGAATGATCCGGGTGACCCCGTTTCGAATGGAGGTGCTGCCAGACATCATTCGAGTGTTCATGCGGGACAACAACTGGCGGCGGGTGACCTTTGTGTTCAGAGAGGTGGCCTACCAGCCGTCAGATGACATCCCCAGTTTGAGAGGCTTGGGCCAGGCGCTCATGAACTGGTGCACCAGGATATCCGGTGCCCTGTACGGCATCGACTGCGTGTTCGAGTTGGCTGGCTCGCTGAGCTGGGAGGATGTGCTGACCAGGAAAGTTGGCACTGGGAAGGCCTGTGAGTGTACAGTGTGTCTAACAGGGTTTACAGTGTGTCTAACAGGGTTTACAGTGTGTCTAACAGGTTTTACAGTGTGTCTTACAGGTTTTAAAACGTGTCTAACAGTGTTTACAGTGCGTCTAAAAGCTTTTTAAAGTGTATCTTAAACAGGGTTAACAGTGTTTCTAACAGGGTGTACTGTGTATCTAACAGGGTGTACAGTGTGTCTAACAGTGTTTACAGTGTGTCTAACAGGTTTACAGTGTGTCTAACAGGTTTTACAGTGTGTCTTACAGGTTTTAAAACGTGTCTAACAGTGTTTACAGTGCGTCTAAAAGCTTTTTAAAGTGTATCTTAAACAGGGTTTTCAGTGTTTCTAACAGGGTGTACTGTGTATCTAACAGGGTGTACAGTGTGTCTAACAGTGTTTACAGTGTGTCTAACAGGTTTACAGTGTGTCTAACAGTGTTTACAGTGTGTCTAACAGTGTTTACTGTGTGTCTAACAGTGTTTACAGTGTGTCTAACAGTTTTTTAATGTGTATCTAACAGTGTTTACAGTGTGTCTAACAGCTTTTTAAAGTGTGTCTAACAGGTTTTACAGTGTGTCTAACAGGTTTTAAAGCGTGTCTAACAGGGTTTCTAGTGTGTCCAACAGGGTTTACAGTGTGTCTAACAGGTTTTACAGTGTGTCTAACAGGTTTTACAGTGTGTCTAACAGGTTTTACAGTGTGTCTAACAGCTTTTTAAAGTGTATCTAACAGGGTTTACAGTGTGTCTAACAGTGTTTACAGTGCGTCTAACAGCTTTTTAAAGTGTATCTAACAGGGTTTACAGTGTGTCTAACAGGGTTTACAGTGTGTCTAACAGGGTGTACAGTGTGTTTAACAGCTTTTTAAAGTGTATCTAACAGGGTTTCCAGTGTGTCTAACAGGGTGTACAGTGTGTTTAACAGCTTTTTAAAGTGTATCTAACAGGGTTTAAAGCGTGTCTAACAGGGTTTACAGTATCTAACAGGTTTTACAGTGTGTCTTACAGCTTTTTAAAGTGTATCTAACAGGGTTTCCAGTGTGTCTAACAGGGTTTCCAGTATGTCTAACAGGGTTTCCAGTGTGTCTAACAGGATTTTCAGTGTGTCTAACAGGGTGTCCAGTGTGTCTAACAGGGTTTACAGTGTGTCCAACAGGGTGTACAGTGTATCTAACAGAGTTTACGGTGTATCTAACAGGGTTTACAGTGTGTCTAACAGGGTTTCCGGTGTGTCTAACGGGGTTTACAGTGTCTAACAGGGTTTCCAGTGTGTCTAACAGGATTTTGCTGTGTGTCGAACAGTTCTACAATATCTAACACATCAACAGTATCTAACAGCTCTTCAGTATCTAACAGATCTACTGTATCTAACACATCTACAATATCTAACACATCAACAGTATCTAACAGCTCTTCAGTATCTAACAGATCTACCGTATCTAACACATCTACAGTATCTAACGGATATACAATATCTAACGGATGTACCGTACAGTATCTTACGGGTGTACAATATCTAACAGGTAGCCAATTTGTAATGAGTAGGACCATGAATTGAACGTATAAAACATTACACGCATGAACTTGTGAATTCGGAGGCTTCCTGTAGATGCAATTTAGCAAATCTTCCACACATAATTTTATCATATTTATGCTAATTATCCTACTTCTAAACAGTAGACAAATAGCAAATCGAATTTGATAGGGGAAATTTGTTTTAACGATTTTTACGCTTTTCGTCTGGCTAAAAAACACGTTCTTACTACTTACAGTAACTGAAAAGCAAATAGTAGCATAAATCTATTAAGGGGTATTGCTAAGTTAAAATTTTGAAAGCATTGTTGAGGCATTATTGAGAATTTTACAATTCCGCTTGTCGGACCCCAGCCGAAAAAAGCAGCGGCTTTCTGAATGTCTGCCCGTTTAGTCTGTCTGCCTCAGCGAGATTTTGCAGCGCTTAGCAAACAAGCCAGTCATTGCTGCCCCCGCACCTTTTTTAATGAATAAGCTGCAGTTTAAGCTCCTGGCTTGTTGACTCAAGTATGGGCGCTGCGCTGCACTGCCCCAGCAACTGGCATTGCTCTGAGGACTCTGGGGAATGCTCAGTGCAATGCATGCTAAAGTGAAATGCTTCCAGTACAGCATGCCGAATTTCGGCTGGCTTGATAATTATGAAAATAATCATTCCGCGTCACGATTTTTGAATTTCATTTCATGCCTGTCTACCTGCCTGGCTGAGGCGGCAAAAAAACACAACAGCTTCTTGTTCCTGTCGTCATCTCTTCTGTCTGCCTGTCTTCTGTGCGGATGGTTATTTCCTGAGACCTAATACTTTTCTGGATGGAAGCTGGGCTCTATTAGGTTGCTGCGAGCTTATTTGGGGCGCTATTAGGTGCATTATTAGGGATGCTATTATGGCGCTATTAGGTGCACTATTAGAGACGCTATTAGGGTGCTATTAGGAGCGCTATTAGGACGCTATTAGGTAGCTATTAGATAGCTTTTGGGCACCATTAAGGCGCTATTATGGGACTATTAGGGTCGCTATTAGGGAAACCATAGAGAGCTTTTTGGTGCACTATTAGGGATGCTATAATGGGCACTATTAGGGATGCTATAATGGGCATTATTAGAGTGCTATTAGGGGCACTATTAGCGACGCTATTAGGGTGCTATTAAGAGCGCTATTAGGACGCTATTAGGTTGCTATTAGGTAGCTTTTGGGCACCATTAGGGCGCTATTATGGGACTATTAGGGTCGCTATTAGGGAAACCATAGAGAGCTTTTAGGTGTACTATTAGGGATTCTATTATGGGCACAATTACGAGTACAGCGCTATTAGGTGCGCTATTAGGGCGCTATTAGGGCGCTATTAGAGGCCCTATTAGGACACTATTAGTTGCCCTATCTAATTTAAAACACCATTTTATTTGTGACTTTTGGGTCGTTCTATACTGTTTGTTTTATTTAAAACTCTTGTTTAATTGCAGCATTAGCGATTCATTTTGATAAATTAACTAATTCAAATTGTCTCCCGATGAGGTGCCCCGACTCATGAAATGGTCTTTAATGCAGTTTTATGACCTTGTTGGGTGCCTCTACCTTTTGTTAGGCGCCTCTGTCTTTATGAAAGGTGCCCCTGTCTCTTGGTTGGCGCCCCTGTCTCTTAGTTGGCGCCCCCTGTCTCTTAGTTGGCGCCCCTATTTTTTGGTTAGCGCCCCTGTCTCTTAGTTGGCGCCCTTATCTTTTGGTTGGCGCCCCCTGTCTCTTGTTGGGCGCCCCTGTCTCTTGTTGGGCGCCCCTGTCTCTTGTTGGGCGCCCCTGTCTCTTGTTGGGCGCCCCTGTCTCTTGTTGGGCGCCCCTGTCTCTCGGTGGGCGCCATATTAAGATCATTTTTAATCTGTTTTAAAATGAGACAAAATTTGTTTAAAGAAATCAGTTCAAACCAACCAAAGCCATGGCTTAAGGGCGTTTCCCAACCCCAAGGAGACCCGCGCCATTCCCACGATTCTCTTTCTCTCTTCTTGCCAGCAACACCAACCACAGCCAATCAGTCAGCGCCTCTGCCTCTGCCTCTGCCTCCTCTCTCCTCTTCTCTCTTACCAACTCCATAAAATACAGCCAAACACATTATCAATAGGCTAAAACACTTCTGTCGTGTATAATGCTGCATACAGCTGGTAGTTGTCTCCCGAACGCATCTAAGAAATTCAAAAGCTAGACAGTATCGCTAAGCGCAATGCTTGCTTCTAAAAGCGCCGCAGCAATCTTGCTTCTGTGCCTGTGTCTGTCCGCCGCTGTCACCGCTTCAACAAAGAAGAACATCACGGTCCTGCTGTTGGCGACAAAGTACGACTCAGTTGGTCACCAAGTGGTCAGTCCGCTCGAACTGCTGCAGGCTACATTCGATGTTGCAATGCAGCATCCCGCTGTTCTTCAAGCTCTCGGCCACTCAATCCAGCTGGTCAAGCAGCCGGAAGACTTCCCTTGCGAACACGTGGCTTCAATCAGGGAGCTGATGGCCCTGAAGTGCAAGCAGCACGAGTCCTCAACTGGAGTGCAGCCGCGCCTCATCACTGGCTTGCTGTGCTCATACTCCATCAACAATGTGTTTCTGTACTACAAGCACAGCATCGACACTTTCATTTCCACCGGTGCCCTGTCTGGCAGCCTCGACAGGTACGACTTGATCAGGGTTGGCACCACGGGCAAAGGCATCTTCGACACAATGCAGTCAGTCATGACCAACCTGGGAGGCTGGAAGCGGCTATTCTTCATCAATCGACGAAAAAGTGTCGTGGCTACTGACGGCAGACCCAGCTACTTCCTGGACCTGTTCCAATGCCAGTTCGTAGAGAAAGTCTTTGAATTCAATTTCAAGCAAAACATGTCCTACATGTACGAGTCAATGACGCTGGATTCTCAAATTGATGAAGACTTGAAGCTGAACATTACGGACGAGCTGTACCGGAAGATCCTGCTGGAAAGAGTTGGGAATAAACTGGCTGGTGAGTGGGGAGGCGGTTGCCGGCAGACATGCCTTCTTGGGATTCTTTGAGATGAGGCTCGAAGTTTAAGCACAAAATCTGGGATCTGCAATCTGGGATCTGCAATCTGGGATCTGCAATCTGGGATCTGCAATCTGAGATCTGCAATTTGGGATCTGCAATCTGGGATCTGCAATCTGGGATCTGCAATCTGGGATCTGCAATCTGGGATCTAGAATCTGGGATCTGCAATCTGGGATCTAGAATCTGGGATCTGCAATCTGGGATGTACAATCTGGGATCTGCAATCTGTGATCTGCAATCTGGGATCTGCAATCTGGGATCTGCAATCTGGGATCTACAATTTTGGATCTGCAATTTGGAATCTGCAATCTGCGATCTGCAATCTGGGATCTGCAATCTGGGATCTGCAATCTGGGATCTGCAATCTGGGATCTGCAATCTGGGATCTACAATCTGGGATCTGCAATCTGGGATCTGCAATCTGGGATCTGCAATCTGGGATCTGCAATCTGGGATCTGCAATCTGGGATCTGCAATCTGGGATCTGCAATCTGGGATCTGCAATCTGGGATCTGCAATCTGGGATCTGCAATCTGGGATCTGCAATCTGGGATCTGCAATCTGGGATCTGCAATCTGGGATCTGCAATCTGGGATCTGCAATCTGGGATCTGCAATCTGGGATCTGCAATCTGGGATCTGCAATCTGGGATCTGCAATCTGGGATCTGCAATCTGGGATCTGCAATCTGGGATCTGCAATCTGGGATCTGCAATCTGGGATCTGCAATCTGGGATCTGCAATCTGGGATCTGCAATCTGGGATCTGCAATCTGGGATCTGCAATCTGGGATCTGCAATCTGGGATCTGCAATCTGGGATCTGCAATCTGGGATCTGCAATTTGGGATCTGCAATCTGGGATCTGCAATCTGGGATCTGCAATCTGGGATCTGCAATCTGGGATCTACAATCTGGGATCTACAATCTGTGATCTGCAATCTGGGATCTGCAATCTGGGATCTGCAATCTGGGATCTGCAATCTGGGATCTGCAATCTGGGATATGCAATCTGGGATCTGCAATCTGGGATATGCAATCTGGGATCTGCAATCTGGGATCTGCAATCTGGGATCTGCAATCTGGGATCTGAAATCTGGGATCTGCAATCTGGGATCTGCAATCTGGGATCTGCAATCTGGGATCTGCAATCTGGGATCTGCAATCTGGGATCTGCAATCTGGGATCTGCAATCTGGGATCTGCAATCTGGGATCTGCAATCTGGGATCTGCAATCTGGGATCTGCAATCTGGGATCTGCAAAAGTATTTTTCCCCGTCAAAGAATTGTCCTAGGAGACAAATCTCTAATAAAAAGATTATTAATAATTTCTATCAAATAAGCACTAATCGACACTGACATGCATGCGATGGTCAAAAGAAAATGATAAAATTATTTGAAATGACAAAGGATCAATTTTTTGGGCGGGGCGCCCTTTTCAAAAGCGGCCGTAGCTAACATTTAGTTTTAGTAGTTGAGGCAACATGCAAGAAATATCATGCTTGTATGCTTAGTGCGATTACCAAAATGCCCTTTTATCTTCAATTGCCCGCGGAGAGACGCGGGGATTTTTCTGCCAGGCCAAGACGTGGGTCCGACACAGGAAGGGAGAAGTAGACAGCATGTCTCCTGGCTGGGTTACCCCTGGGTGGGAGGGCATGGAGGGTAGAGGGTGAAGCTATGTAGCTAGCCTCGCGTGTGTTTGAGGTCATTCTTGACAGCTTAATCGGTAATTTTGAACGGGGTTTGGCAGTCAACGAGAGCTCGATATGATTTGATTAGTAGATTCGATTTAAATGGCGTACCGTGTGCGGCTAAAGCTATAACCCGGTGAAGATAAAAAATATATAGCTACGTGGAAGAAAGACACGTAAAGGTTGTCATTAACAATTTATGATTTAATTTTCGTATGGACAATTTAATAAAAGAACGCATGGTCGGTGGGTGACCCTTTGGGTGCACTGGGATTTGGGTGCACTAGAAAATCGACCAAGTGGTTTGTCGAGCGATTCACATGCACACCATTGGGTGAACTCCCATGGCACAGAGAGTGTACATGCCGGACGATTAGAAAGTCAGGAGCCGCTGTGCACCCCGTGTGAGCGTGTCTATGCGTGCGTGCCTGCAGGTAGAGAAGATACCGAAGACAGGTAGAGAAGAAGGCGAAGACAGGTAGAGAAGAAGGAAAAGACACGTAGAGAAGAAGGCGAAGACAGGTAGAGAAGAAGGCGAAGGCAGGTAGAGAAGAAGGCGAAGACAGGTAGAGAAGAAGGCGAAGACAGGTAAAGAAGAAGGAAAAGACAGGTAGAGAAGAAGGAAAAGACAGGTAGAGAAGAAGGAAAAGACACGTAGAGAAGAAGGCGAAGACAGGTAGAGAAGAAGGCGAAGGCAGGTAGAGAAGAAGGCGAAGACAGGTAGAGAAGAAGGCGAAGACAGGTAAAGAAGAAGGAAAAGACAGGTAGAGAAGAAGGAAAAGACACGTAGAGAAGAAGGCGAAGACAGGTAGAGAAGGGGGCGAAGACAGGTAGAGAAGAAGGCGAAGACAGGTAGAGAAGAAGGCGAAGACAGGTAGAGAAGAAGGCGAAGACAGGTAGAGAAGAAGGAAAAGACAGGTAGAAAAGAAGGAAAAGACAGGTAGAGAAGAAGGAAAAGACACGTAGAGAAGAAGGAAAAGACACGTAGAGAAGAAGGAAAAGACAGGTAGAGAAGAAGGAAAAGACACGTAGAGAAGAAGGCGAAGACAGGTAGAGAAGAAGGCGAAGACAGGTAGAGAAGAAGGCGAAGACAGGTAGAGAAGAAGGCGAAGACAGGTAGAGAAGAAGGCGAAGACAGGTAGAGAAGAAGGCGAAGACAGGTAGAGAAGAAGGCGAAGACAGGTAGAGAAGAAGGCGAAGACAGGTAGAAAAGAAGGCGAAGGCAGGTAGAGGCAAGAAAAGAGCCAAATCAGAGCTTAGATAAAGAGGTCCAAAATAGAAAGACAGGCAGTCAGTGACGTTAGCAAAAAGCAGAAGATGATTTGCAGAAGGATATAATATGTAATTTCGCCCTAGCGATGGCTTATTATTAGTCTCTAGGGGATGGGGGGGTGGTCGGTTAACTGTCACATCCTTAAAGCAGTCAGCAGGCATTGTGAGAGCTTTCCTTCCTTTTTGCGGCTAATTTGGCTCGACCGTAGCAATTAGCTGGCGGGGGGGGTAATTAGGTAATTTAGCAGTTTGGCCCCACTATTTTAAAGGCATGGCAATTTAGTATGTGCATGGCAGTATAAACAGTATGGATATATTGCATGTATAAATACTCATACAAGCACTATAAAAAGTAAACCTTCTATGCTAGATATTTATGGTCGATGTGACGTTATAAAATTATGTTTAAATTCGCGCCAAAATTGGATTGTGGTAAACACTGTTTAAGATCTATATGAGCTAAGCTTTCTATAGGAAGTCACTTGAGAGCCATTTTTATTAAATTGTTTTATCAAGTACTTTTTGTTATTAATATGGTGCCATATTTTAAAGCTTATTTGCCGAACGAAGTTTCAAAAAAGTACGCATTTATTTTAAACAAACTCAAAACAGATTTAACTATACTTCCTACCATTAGATGCCTAATAATTTAGCTTTGAAAGAATTTAGAATTTAATTTAAACAATAAAATAAAACAGATTTAGTACTAACGATCTTTCTAGAATATTCCTCACAAACAAAATTTAAAATTGTAACAAATTCAATTAATGCAAAACAAAAAAACCGATTTAATTATAGAAGATTTCTCCGAATCAAAGATAACAATTATTGCAGATTTAATTAATACAAAATTAAATCAGATTTAGTCCCAACTCGACTTTCGCGAGGGCATAGGTTTTCATAAAAGTACTTTTAGGTGGGGTAAAATTTTTATTGAACCTAAAAACTTGACCTTCACATCTTCCTAGCTCTCAAGTGGCCTGATCTGATTTTCCAGTGCTGGAGAAAATGAAGTTAAAAGAAAGAATTTTTTCAGATTTGGCTGGAAAACAAATTGACTGGCTGGTTTTGTGGTTCCACTGGACGACTTTTTGACAATCCATGAATTTTTCTACGTTTAAAATGCCACCAGTAGATAGCAGATGCTATAGCTAGGGGCGCGGTGGACTGGAGATAAAAAGGAACCATTGAAGATGGATTGCCAGAGTGCGGCTGCGGTGCGCAGAGTAACTAGAAGCCTCGTATCAGTGACCTACTGATAGAGAGAGAGATGGCCAAGCTTGCATGGAAGCTGGGATCGGGAGCTGGGTAGATATAGATAAGTCTGACGACTGAGGAATGGAAAAATGTTTTTAGGGGTGAAATTGGAGAGTGCTGTAAGACAGACTGACAGTGCAATGGGGCTGGTGTGTAATTGATCGGGAAGGGATTAGAAAGTGAGAGGGGACGGAGAGAAGGAGGGGAGAGAGATGGGAGAGAATGAAAGGGAGAGGGTGAGAGGTAGAGGGAAAGGGAGAGATGGGAGAGGAGAGAGATGGGAGAAGAGAGAGGGGAGAGGGGAGAGAGGATTGAGATTTGAGAGGAGAGAGATGTGAGAGGGGATTAAGATGGGAGAGGAAAGATCAGAGAGTGGAGAGATGGGAGAGTGGAGAGGGGAGAGTGAGAGACAGGAGAGAGATGGGAGAGGAGAGAGATGGGAGGGGAGAGGGATGGGAGGAGAGAGATTGGAAAATCAGAGAGATGAGAGAGAGAGGATTGAGATTGGAGAGGAGAGACCAGAGAGTGGAGAGATGGGAGACGGGAGAGGTGAGAGTGAGAGACAGGAGAGAGATACCAGGTAGGAGAGGGGAGAGAAGAGAAAGGACATCGCAGAGGTAATCTATGACGCTGTCGCAACTCAAGCCGACAGCCAACCTTTCACCCCGTCAGTAATGTACACTCACTGAATTCAAAGCCAATCTTTTTATTAACAATCGAAGAATTTCTCAAAGTGAGAAAATCGAATTTATATGGACTTTGCACTAGAAAGAAGTCCCCGCAGTCGCTAACGCGCAGTGGAGCAGGGAGAGAGAGAGAGAGAGAGAGAGAGAGAGAGAGAGAGAGAGAGAGAGAGAGAGAGAGAGAGAGAGAGAGAGAGAACCAGCGGTCATGTAGGAAGGCACGTAAAGAATTGGTTAAGTTCTAAGCAAACCAGATGGAAAGCAAGATAAACATGAAAGTGAGCACACAGTGTGATGAAGGCTTGGCAGCAGAGAAGCTGCATGTCGTGGCCTGATGCTGGAGCGTCTCACTCACACCCCTGTCATCTATCTTCTTTATTTGAACAACTATTTATTCTGCGCAGGGAACAAAACGTTGAAAAAGAAATTCCAAGTCTTGAAAATTAAAACCGGTGGGTCCTGACTGCCAACCGCTGACAAGTTGGCAACAGGAGAAGGGCAAGGGAGCTGATCGACTCTTGAGGACAGTCGATTGGGTCAATCATATTTCCCCATTCATTTTTACCCCTTGGAATGCCTTGCAAAACACTTTGCATTGCCTGCTGCTCAGAGTGAAAATATGCTCTGGCACACGTTCCAAGCTAAAAGGGTAGAAAAATGACGAAAAATATGAATTTCCTGCAAAGGATTTCAAAGCACCGGCGCTTCCCGACCACTTTTCCTTTTCTGTAGCTCTGGGAGTGACTCTTCCAGGCTGCATGGCTCGGCCCCACTAAGCAAACTTGACTGACACACGGGTAGGGAAGTCACTGGGATCCACTTTGCCCTGAGCAGTGAACTTCCCGATTTTTGTCAATGCTTTTTTTGACACGATTCAATCACTAGATGGATAGATAGATAGATAGATAGATAGATAGATAGATAGATAGATAGATAGATAGATAGATAGATAGATAGATAGATAGATAGATAGATAGATAGATAGATAGACAGATAGATAGATAGATAGATAGATAGATAGATAGATAGATAGATAGATAGATAGATAGATAGATAGATAGATAGATAGATAGATAGATAGATAGATAGATAGATAGATAGATAGATAGATAGATAGATAGATAGATAGATAGATAGATAGATAGATAGATAGATAGATAGATAGATAGATAGATAGATAGATAGATAGATAGATAGATAGATAGATAGATAGATAGATAGATAGATAGATAGATAGATAGATAGATAGATAGATAGATAGAGAGTCAGATAGATGGATAGATAGATAGATAGACGTAGATAAATAGATAGATTACAGCGCTAACAAATGCAGAACTCAAAAAATCCTCTCTAAAGGCAGCAAAAGATTTATCAACTGCAATTTCTCTTTCTGTTTGCTGTCAAGCGATGAGCAGTCAATGCCAGGCAAGCAAATTGACTCCGCTACCCTGCCTGACAGAATTCCGGGCAGAATTCGGCAAAATGCAGCACGGGAGGAGGGTTGGGCAGGACTGATAAGAAGAGAAAAAAGCATACTGCATTTTTTGCGTGCCAATTGCCCTGGGGAAAGGAACCCGCGTGCTCCGGGGGAAGGGAGGGGGTTGGTTTGTATCTTTTTAATCTAGCAAAAGTTTCCGGGAACTCCAAAGCTGGAGAGATTAGCAGGCTGCCTTCCTCAGCCTTGAGCTCATCCCCGCCCCAACCCTTCATCTGTGGGTGCGCAGTCTGGGATGTTTTTCTCATTGCAAATTGCTTCTGTACTGCGATGCCTTGAGAGCAGAAATACTGGTGTGCTTTCTTGGAAATGTTAGAGAACCTCGACTGGAACCATTAGGTGAATGCTTTAGCACCGTAGAAGGATCATAGGGGGGAGTAGAGGACTCCAGAAGGACCATATTAGAATTAGAGGACGTCAAAAAGACCACATAGATGAGTTTAGAGGACCATTGAAGGATGATATATTATTTTAGAGGACCCAGAAGGACCATAGTTTAGAGGATCCCAGAAACGCCATAGATGAGTTTAGAGGACCTCAAAGGGACCATAGATGAGTTTAGAGGACCTCAAAAAGACCATAGATGAGTTTAGAGGACGTCAAAAGGACCATAGATGAGTTTAGAGGACCTCAAAAGGACCATAGATGAGTTTAGAGGACCTCAAAAGGACCATAGATGAGTTTAGAGGACCTCAAAAGGACCATAGATGAGTTTAGAGGACCTCAAAAGGACCATAGATGAGTTTAGAGGACCTCAAAAGGACCATAGATGAGTTTAGAGGACCTCAAAAGGACCATAGATGAGTTTAGAGGACCTCAGAAGGACCATAGATGAGTTTAGAGGACCTCAAAAGGACCATAGATGAGTTTAGAGGACCTCAAAAGGACCATAGATGAGTTTAGAGGACCTCAGAAGGACCATATAGATGATTTTAGAGGACCTCAGAAGGACCATATATATTTTTAGAGGACCATAAAAGGATGATATATGATTTTAGAGGACCCAGAAGGACCATAGTTTAGAGGATCCCTGAAACGCCATATATGTGTTTAGAGGACCTCAGAAGGACCATAGATGAGTTTAGAGGACCTCAAAAGGACCATAGATGAGTTTAGAGGACCTCAGAAGGACCATATAGATGATTTTAGAGGACCTCAGAAGGACCATATATATTTTTAGAGGACCATAAAAGGATGATATATGATTTTAGAGGACCCAGAAGGACCATAGTTTAGAGGATCCCTGAAACGCCATATATGAGTTTAGAGGACCTCAGAAGGACCATAGATGAGTTTAGAGGACCTCAAAAGGACCATAGATTAGTTTAGAGGACCTCAAAAAGACCATAGATGAGTTTAGAGGACCTCAGAAGGACCATAGATGAGTTTAGGAGACCTCAAAAAGACCATAGATGAGTTTAAAGGACCTCAGAAGGACCATAGATGAGTTTAGAGGACCTCAAAAGGACCATAGATGAGTTTAGGGGACCTCAAAAAGACCATAGATGAGTTTAAAGGACCTCAGAAGGACTTTCTTCAGGGAGAAAAGACATTCCCCGAGAAAACGGTTTCTCAATTTGAAATTGCAGTTCAAATGCGTGAGCCGCGAGCTCAGCTGGTTCATAAAACTCAGCGGGATTAGCATATAGCATATCCCACAGCTTTGCTTAGTGCAGAATTCATTGAAAGAAAGACAGTTTGTTCAATAATAATAATCTGGGAAATCTCGACCAGCGAGGGGCTTTTAAGGATTTTAACTACTAGCAGATACAGCTAGCTGGGGATGAGCGCGAATTGACAAACTGTTGAATGCGAGACTCCAGACAGCTGCTAAAATTCTCAGCTGTTGAGTTGAGTCTGCTCTCTTCTCTCTCTTCTCCATCACACTCTCGGCAGCTCCAGTGCAGCCCTCAGCTTTCTCAGTGTTCATTTTCCCAAAATTCAACAGGGTTGCTGCTGTTATATATTGCGTTTTGCATTACCCCCGATAGTGTCCTTGCAGGATGAGGCTCTTCTATGGATGCTGCGATGGATCAATATATATTTTTTCTGTCGGGATAGACGAGAGACAGACAGCCACTGTCGCAGGTCAGCGGGGTAAACTGCACGCATTTGCTGGGGATAATCCAACTAGAGAGTGTTGCTGGGCTAAGAGCGATTCAGATTCTGATGAGGGAATCATTATTTGTTTCTAATCCTGAGAATTCCCAGGCCTTTTTGGTGGCTTTTTGGGATAATGTTCAAGGATACAGAGAGCTGCAGATACAGATGGCAGATACGGGCTTAAGACTACTGGCGGATCATAAATATGGTTTGCTGAGTTTCCTGAAGGATCATAAATAATAGGGGTTGCTGAGTGGCCTTAAGGATCATAGATAAGGATGGTGGCCTTAAGAATCATAGATAAGGATGATGGCCTTAAGGATCATAGATAAGGATGATGGCCTGAATAATCATAGATAAGGATGATTGCCTGAAGGATCATAGATAAGGATGGTGGCCTTAAGGATCATAGATAAGGATGGTGGCCTTAAGGATCATAGATAAGGATGCTGGCCTTAAGGATCATAGATAAGGATGGTGGCCTTAAGGATCATAGATAAGGATGGTGGCCTTAAGAATCATAGATAAGGATGATGGCCTTAAGAATCATAGATAAGGATGGTAGCCTTAAGAATCATAGATAAGGATGATGGCCTGAAGAAATCATAGATAAGGATGGTGGCCTTAAGGATCATAGATAAGGATGGTGCCCTTAAGGATCATAGATAAGGATGGTGGCCTTAAGGATCATAGATAAGGATGATGGCCTTAAGGATCATAGATAAGGATGGTGGCCTTAAGAATCATAGATAAGGATGATGGCCTTAAGGATCATAGATAAGGATGGTGGCCTTAAGGATCATAGATAAGGATGATGGCCTTAAGGATCATAGATAAGGATGGTGGCCTTAAGAATCATAGATAAGGATGGTGGCCTTAAGGATCATAGATAAGGATGATGGCCTTAAGGATCATAGATAAGGATGATGGCCTTAAGGATCATAGATAAGGATGGTGGCCTGAAGGATCATAGATAAGGATGGTGGCCTTAAGAATCATAGATAAGGATTGTGGCCTTAAGAATAATAGATAAGGATTGTGGCCTTAAGGATCATAGATAAGGATGGTGGCCTTAAGGATCATAGATAAGGATGATGGCCTTAAGGATCATAGATAAGGATGGTGGCCTTAAGGATCATACATGTAGATAAGGATGGTGGCCTTAAGAATCATAGATAAGGATGATGGCCTTAAGGATCATAGATAAGGATGGTGGCCTTAAGGATCATAGATAAGGATGGTAGCCTTAAGAATCATAGATAAGGATTGTGGCCTTAAGAATCATAGATAAGGATGGTGGCCTGAAGAATCATAGATAAGGATGGTGGCCTTAAGGATCATAGATAAGGATGATGACCTTGAGGATCATAGATAAAGATGATGACCTTAAGGATCATAGATAAGGATGATGACCTTGAGGATCATAGATAAAGATGATGACCTTAGGGATCATAGATAAAAATGGTGGCCTTAAGAATCATAGATAAGGATGATGACCTTGAGGATCATAGATAAAGATGATGACCTTAAGGATCATAGATAAGGATGATGACCTTGAGGATCATAGATAAAGATGATGACCTTAGGGATCATAGATAAAAATGGTGGCCTTAAGAATCATAGATAAGGATGGTGGCCTGAAGAATCATAGATAAGGATGGTGGCCTTAAGGATCATAGATAAGGATGATGACCTTGAGGATCATAGATAAAGATGATGACCTTAAGGATCATAGATAAGGATGGTGCCCTTAAGGATCATAGATAAGGATGGTGGCCTTAAGGATCATAGATAAGGATGGTGGCCTTAAGGATCATAGATAAGGATGGTGGCCTTAAGGATCATAGATAAGGATGATGGCCTTAAGGATCATAGATAAGGATGGTGGCCTTAAGGATCATAGATAAGGATGATGGCCTTAAGAATCATAGATAAGGATGGTAGCCTTAAGAATCATAGATAAGGATGATGGCCTGAAGAAATCATAGATAAGGATGGTGGCCTTAAGGATCATAGATAAGGATGGTGGCCTTAAGGATCATAGATAAGGATGATGGCCTTAAGGATCATAGATAAGGATGGTGGCCTTAAGAATCATAGATAAGGATGATGGCCTTAAGGATCATAGATAAGGATGGTGGCCTTAAGGATCATAGATAAGGATGATGGCCTTAAGGATCATAGATAAGGATGGTGGCCTTAAGAATCATAGATAAGGATGGTGGCCTTAAGGATCATAGATAAGGATGATGGCCTTAAGGATCATAGATAAGGATGATGGCCTTAAGGATCATAGATAAGGATGGTGGCCTGAAGGATCATAGATAAGGATGGTGGCCTTAAGAATCATAGATAAGGATTGTGGCCTTAAGAATAATAGATAAGGATTGTGGCCTTAAGGATCATAGATAAGGATGGTGGCCTTAAGGATCATAGATAAGGATGATGGCCTTAAGGATCATAGATAAGGATGGTGGCCTTAAGGATCATACATGTAGATAAGGATGGTGGCCTTAAGAATCATAGATAAGGATGATGGCCTTAAGGATCATAGATAAGGATGGTGGCCTTAAGGATCATAGATAAGGATGGTAGCCTTAAGAATCATAGATAAGGATTGTGGCCTTAAGAATCATAGATAAGGATGGTGGCCTGAAGAATCATAGATAAGGATGGTGGCCTTAAGGATCATAGATAAGGATGATGACCTTGAGGATCATAGATAAAGATGATGACCTTAAGGATCATAGATAAGGATGATGACCTTGAGGATCATAGATAAAGATGATGACCTTAGGGATCATAGATAAAAATGGTGGCCTTAAGAATCATAGATAAGGATGATGACCTTGAGGATCATAGATAAAGATGATGACCTTAAGGATCATAGATAAGGATGATGACCTTGAGGATCATAGATAAAGATGATGACCTTAGGGATCATAGATAAAAATGGTGGCCTTAAGAATCATAGATAAGGATGGTGGCCTGAAGAATCATAGATAAGGATGGTGGCCTTAAGGATCATAGATAAGGATGATGACCTTGAGGATCATAGATAAAGATGATGACCTTAAGGATCATAGATAAAGATGATGACCTTGAGGATCATAGATAAAGATGATGACCTTAGGGATCATAGATAAAAATGGTGGCCTTAAGAATCATAGATAAGGACGATGGCCTGAAGGATCATAGATAGGGTGATGCTGAGTGGCCTAAAGGATCATAAATAAAATGATGCTAGAAATTTGCAGCCTATAAATTAAAGTACTTTCGCTGAAGCAGCAAGACTCAATTGTTTGCTTTCAAATTTGCACTCGAATTTTAAACCCATTTTTCATTACAATCCAGCCATGAGTCAAATTATCTGAACTTCAAATCTGAAGAACAAAGGCGATATGCACAGTGATTTTATCTTTTCAATTTTAAATAAAACTGCTAAAGCTTTGGAGCTTTGCGCCTGTCTGTTTGTCTGCCTTGTGTAAAAACAAATTAGGTAGAATACTGAGCTTTCATTTTGTCCTTTCCAATTGTTATCGTGCAACTAAAAAGGCAAAATATTTTTAAGATAACAGTCAAGAATTACAAATAAACAGTAAAGACTGAAATGCGAAATATATCAACGGTCAATTTGAAACAGGTAAATCTAGGGCGATTCTATCTTGGCTGATTCTATCCTGGGTGATTCTGTCTTGGGTGATTCTATTTTGGGTGATTCTTTCTTGGGTGATTCTATCTTGGGTGATTCTTTCTTGGGTGATTCCATCTGTGGTGATTCTATCTGTGGTGATTCTATCTGTGGTGATTCTACTGGTATCTTAGATGATTCTGTCTTGGGTGATTCTGTCTTGGGTGATTCTATCTTTGGTGATTCTGTCTTGAATGATTCTATTATGGGTGATTCTATCTTGGGTGATTCTATTTTGGGTGATTCTGTCTTGGGTGATTCTATTTTGGGTGATTCTATCTTGGGTGATTCTATCTTGGGTGATTCTATCTTGGGTGATTCTATCTTGGGTGATCCTATCTTGGGTGATTCTATCTTGGGTGATTCTATCTTGGGTGATTCTATCTTGGGTGATCCTATCTTGGGTGATTCTATCTTGGGTGATTCTATCTTGGGTGATTCTATTATGGGTGATTCTATCTTGGGTGATTCTATCTTGGATGATTCTATCTTGGGTGATTCTATCTTGGGTGATTCTATCTTGGGGGATTCTATCTTGGGTGATTCTATCTTGGGTGATTCTATCTTGGGTGATTCTATCTTGGGTGATTCTATCTTGGGTGATTCTATCTTGGGTGATTCTATTTTGGGTGATTCTTTCTTGGGTGATTCTATCTTGGGTGATTCTTTCTTGGGTGATTCTATCTGTGGTGATTCTATCTGTGGTGATTCTATCTGTGGTGATTCTACTGGTATCTTAGATGATTCTGTCTTGGGTGATCCTATCTTGGGTGATTCTATCTTTGGTGATTCTGTCTTGAATGATTCTATTATGGGTGATTCTATCTTGGGTGATTCTATCTTGGGTGATCCTATCTTGGGTGATTCTATCTTGGGTGATTCTATCTTGGGTGATTCTATTATGGGTGATTCTATCTTGGGTGATTCTATTTTGGGTGATTCTGTCTTGGGTGATTCTATTTTGGGTGATTCTATCTTGGGTGATTCTATCTTGGGTGATTCTATCTTGGGTGATTCTATCTTGGGTGATCCTATCTTGGGTGATTCTATCTTGGGTGATTCTATCTTGGGTGATTTTATCTTGGGTGATCCTATCTTGGGTGATTCTATCTTGGGTGATTCTATCTTGGGTGATTCTATTATGGGTGATTCTATCTTGGGTGATTCTATCTTGGATGATTCTATCTTGGGTGATTCTATCTTGGGTGATTCTATCTTGGGGGATTCTATCTTGGGTGATTCTATCTTGGGTGATTCTATCTTGGGTGGTTCTATCTTGGGTGATTCTATCTTGGGTGATTCTATTATGGGTGATTCTATTATGGGTGATTCTATCTTGGGTGATTCTATCTTGGGTGATTCTATCTTGGGTGATTCTATCTTGGGTGATTCTATCTTGGGTGATTCTATCTTGGGTGATTCTATCTTGGGTGATTCTATCTTGGGTGATTCTATCTTGGGTGATCCTATCTTGGGTGATTCTATCTTGGGTGATTCTATCTTGGGTGATTCTATTATGGGTGATTCTATCTTGGGTGATTCTATCTTGGATGATTCTATCTTGGGTGATTCTATTATGGGTGATTCTATTATGGGTGATTCTATCTTGGGTGATTCTATCTTGGGTGATTCTATCTTGGGTGATTCTATCTTGGGGGATTCTATCTTGGGTGATTCTATCTTGGGTGATTCTATCTTGGGTGATTCTATCTTGGGGGATTCTATCTTGGGTGATTCTATCTTGGGTGATTCTATCTTGGGTGATTCTATTTTGGGTGATTCTATCTTGAATGATTCTATTATGGGTGATTCTATCTTGGGGGATTCTATCTTGGGTGATTCTATCTTGGGTGATTCTATTTTGGGTGATTCTATCTTGAATGATTCTATTATGGGTGATTCTATCTTGGGTGATTCTATCTTGGGTGATTCTATCTTGGGTGATTCTATCTTGGGTGATTCTATCTTGAATGATTCTATTATGGGTGATTCTATCTTGGGGGATTCTATCTTGGGTGATTCTATCTTGGGTGATTCTATCTTGGGTGATTCTATTATGGGTGATTCTATCTTGGGTGATTCTATTATGGGTGATTCTATCTTGGGTGATTCTATCTTGGGTGATTCTATCTTGGGTGATTCTATCTTGGGTGATTCTATCTTGGGTGATTCTATCTTGAATGATTCTATTATGGGTGATTCTATCTTGGGTGATTCTATTATGGGTGATTCTATCTTGGGTGATTCTATCTTGGGTGATTCTATCTTGGATAATTCTATCTTGAGTATATCTACCTTGGGTGATTCTATTATGGGTGATTCTATCTTGGATGATTCTTTCTTGGGTGATTCTATCTCGGATAATTCTATCTTGAGTATATCTATCTTGGGTAATCTGAATTGACTATCTATTCTGTACTTCTATTCACTCGAGCGGGTAAATTATATGAAATAGAAATTTTTCCTACCTAGAAGAAGCACCGCTCATGGAATATAATGGAGGCGGTAGTGGATATTAAAAAAAGATGGGAGATTTCTCTGTCCCACTGATGGACTTAAAATCGCTGGAGAGGCTTCGGAGAACCTTGAAAAAAGCCGTTGCGGTTGAGCGGATTCGTGGCGCTGAGGAAACTCCTGCAGACCCGGCCCGAGTGCGTGCGCCCTAATTATCGAGGCCAGAAGCTCCAGCTAAAAATTTTTGGAATTCCTTTGGGATTTTGAATAAAAAAATCAATGAGTACATTAAGAAGAGCCGTGAAAGCATTTAGATGTAACTGCGGTCACAATTAGGACGCTCCTTGGTTATTCACTAGCTAGATATAATGTCTACGCATACTTTTTTTCCTATTACGGAAGCGTCTTTTCGATACATATCGTACGGTAATAATTCTACTAAATTTCAAGTAAGTGATGAGGTAAATTTCAAACAATACTAAAAGTGTGTTACTGGGAATAAAACTTGACAGTTTCTGCCACCTTTTTGGGGTGTCTTTGTAACTCGGAAAAGATTATTAGTCTCAATCGGGACTCGAGCTTGCGACCTTTAGAACGATTCTATCGATTCACTTTAGTTTTGTTTATTTTTACTAAAAGAGATTTTACTTTAATATTTGTTTTCACTAAATGATATAAATTAGTATCAGATAACAATTTTACTAATGAAATTTGGCAACATGGCAGGTGGCCCTAGTATGTACTTTTATGTACAGAGTCTGCTTTTTCACAGAAACTGTATCAAAAGAAGATGTTGAAAGCTGATCAAGTCAGTTAGTCAGTTACAGTCCTTTGAGGCTTCATGCTGTAAAGCTAAGCAAGTTTTCTTGGCTGGGAGCGGCTGGCGACAACAGTCTACCCTGTATCTTTGTTATAATCTGCTTGGCTCTTTGCTCTCAGTCACACCGCCCCACCGGCCCTCTCAGTGTTTTGCGCGAAGCTCTGACAAGAGTCTTCATAATTCTAGTTAGCAGCTCCTTTTAAGGCAACTGCTGGGGTGCACCTGTTGTTGAGTTTGCGTTTCTGATTGTAGAATTATCATGTTAGCAGTGTCCTAGCTTAATGTTACCGGTAACCTTATTGGGGCTTACCTAGGATTTAAGGTTACAAATCTCCCTTCTCTCCCTGTCTCCCTGTCTCCCTGTCTCCCTGTCTCCCTGTCTGCCTGTCTCCCTGTCTCCATGTCTGCCTGTCTGCCTGTCTCCCTGTCTCCCTGTCTCCCTGTCTCCGTGTCTCCCTGTCTCCGTGTCTCCCTGTCTCCCTGTCTCCGTGTCTCCCTGTCTGCCTGTCTCCCTGTCTCCCTGTCTCCCTGTCTCCCTGTCTCCCTGTCTCCCTGTCTCCGTGTCTCCCTGTCTCCCTGTCTCCCTGTCTCCGTGTCTCCCTGTCTCCGTGTCTCCCTGTCTCCGTGTCTCCCTCTCTGCCTGTCTCCCTGTCTCCCTGTCTCCCTGTCTCCCTGTCTCCCTGTCTCCCTGTCTCCCTGTCTCCCTGTCTCCCTGTCTCCGTGTCTCCGTGTCTCCTTGTCTCCCTGTCTGCCTGTCTGCCTGTCTCCCTGTCTCCCTGTCTGCCTGTCTGCCTGTCTCCCTGTCTCCCTGTCTCCCTGTCTCCCTGTCCCCGTGTCTCCCTGTCTGCCTGTCTCCCTGTCTCCCTGTCTGCCTGTCTCCCTGTCTCCCTGTCTGCCTGTCTCCCTCTCTCACTGTCTGCCTGTCTCCCTGTCTCCCTGTCTGCCTGTCTCCCTGTCTGCCTGTCTCCCTGTCTCCCTGTCTGCCTGTCTCCCTGTCTCCCTGTCTCCCTGTCTGCCTGTCTCCCTGTCTCCCTGTCTGCCTGTCTCCCTGTCTCCCTGTCTCCCTGTCTCCCTCTCTCCCTGTCTGCCTGTCTCCCTCTCTCACTGTCTGCCTGTCTCCCTCTCTCACTGTCTGCCTGTCTCCCTGTCTCCCTGTCTGCCTGTCTCCCTCTCTCACTGTCTGCCTGTCTCCCTGTCTCCCTGTCTCCTAGTTCACAGGGTGTTGCGCCAGGATGCTCACAGCCCGTCCGAATATCCACCCATCCATCTATCTGTCTGTTGATCTTTAATCTCTAAAGATGCATGTGAATAGCGATTTTAGCAATGCTGGCCAGCATATGGAATCGATTAACAGCAGAGAAGCTGCATCATGCACGCAGACTCCCAGCAGCTGATCAGAAGAAAAATGTCCTCAAGGCCTGCTGGGTGGGGAATGCTGCATGCTTTGATTTATGATTATATGATAGCTTCACGGACAGCTTTCACACCCGAAGGCAATTGGGCCCCCGAAAGACACAGCTTTTTGATGATGGCGCTCAATGCTTTTGGCAACAAACGGAGCTGGGGGGAGTGGAGAGCGGGGGTTGTTATCTGTGCGGTCTGTGCGTCGATGGATTGGGGATTTCGGGAGAAAAATGAAAAATGGGAAAGATGAAGGGTGCAGAAAAATAGATTGATGGGACTGGAGGGAGGAGGGCGGTTGATAAAGATGCACATGAGAAGGTAAATTGGGATTGAGATATATTAGTGTGGATGCAGCATGGGAAGGGGTGGAGAGTAGGACAGGGAGACAAAGAGACAGGGAGACAGGGAGACAGGGAGACAGTGAGAGGGAGACAGTGAGAGGGAGACAGTGAGACAGGCAGACTGGGAGACAGGGAGGCAGGGAGACATAGAGACAAGGAGACAGGGAGACAGGGAGACAGGGAGGCAGGGAGACAGAGACAGGGAGACAGGGAGACAGGGAGACAGGGAGACAGGGAGACAGGGAGACAGGGAGGCAGGGAGACAGGGAGACAGGGAGACAGGGAGACAGGCAGAGAGGGAGACAGGGAGACAGGCAGAGAGGGAGACAGGGAGACAGGGAGACAGGGAGGCAGGGAGACAGAGACAGGGAGACAGGGAGACAGGCAGAGAGGGAGACAGGGAGACAGGCAGAGAGGGAGACAGGGAGACAGGCAGAGAGGGAGACAGGCAGACAGGCAGAGAGGGAGACAGGGAGACAGGGAGAAGAGAGGCCAATTTTCGTGCACAAGCACCAAATGAATGTTGCGACCAACGAACTCAAACCACTTGTCGTGGCGCGAGATTCAGACGCGTATACCGCTGAGCTGCTCTGCTTCAATAATATCCCTATATTTCTACTTAAAGTAGGATTGTTAGAAATCCGTCAAAAAATTAAAAAAATCATTGTTAAAAAAAGAAATAAAAGAATGCAAAGGTACTTACTTACTTACTACTGACGGGGGGCGCAGGCGCCGCGAATAGGCCGCGAGGCCCCTATCGCAACCCCAAGGTAAAAGAGCACAAGGATTAGCCTTGGGGGTGCGCCCAGTCCCCGCCAGTAGTCGGCAGGTCCGCAGTGGAGGCATCGGCGACCCTCATCCGGCCGGAGTCCCGGACGAAGGCGCGGAGGTCTCGGATATTGTCCGCGGTGGTCAGCTCGTCCATCCGCTGGGGGTGGCCGAGGTATTTGTGCCGCGCCTTGTTGAAGTAAGGGCAGAAGGTGACGTGATGCTCCGCGGTCTCCTCTCCTATGCCACAGAAGGGACAGGTGGGAGGGCAACCGGTTTGCAACGATATATGTCTCTGGAAGAATCCGTGGCCGGTTAGGACCATGCACATCTCCCTGAGGTCGGTTCTGTTAAGCGAAATCAGATAATCAGAGACTTTCCTGTTCAGGTTAGGCATGGCAGAGCGGCTCTGCCTGTACTCGGTGCAGCTGTTCCAGTGGAGCTGGTGCTGCTGATGGAGCCACCTGTTGATATGGCGGGTGACTTGCGACCTGGGGGTGGGTAGCCTCATCAGACGGTGGTTGCCGTCTGGGTTGCTGCCCTCCTTGGCGAGAGAGTCCGCGAGCTCGTTGCCCAGGATGTTGCTGTGACCAGGTGTCCAGATAATTCTAATCCTGTTAAGGACTGAGAGAGATTGCACACTGCGGTGGCATTGAGATACTGTAGCAGCGGAGATATTCTCAGTGGTTAAGGCCTTAATAGCAGCTTGGCTATCAGTGTAGAAATTAATGTCAAAATTATTAATGTTCGCCTGAAACAGTTGCTGGGCACACTGCTCAATGGCGCAAATTTCAGCTTGGAAAACTGAGGTGTTCTCACCGAGGTGCAGACTTTCCTGGAGAAGCATCTTACCCTCGTGGAAAATGGCAATACCCGCTCCAGCGCGGCCGTTGAACAGCGAGCCGTCGGTGAAGCAGTGAATGCCCTGGCTGCGCCGGTTCACACCGACATCCAGCGGAATGTTGTCTCGGCCAGGGATGGCGGTCTTGAAGCCCCTCCTGATGTTGAGGGCGGGAGGTCGACTATCCACATTGCCCAGGTCCATGTGGATGTTGTTAAGGTCGCGGCGGACAAAGTCCATATGCGGGATTAATGTTTTCATTGGCATAAAGCCAGAGGGCGCGTTATTTAACGTTTTATCTCTGATAAGCCGGGAGGCAGACTTCATAGCCTCCGCCCTAATAAATAGGTGAAGCGGAGGGAGATTAATGATAGTGTTCAGCCCCTCGTAAGGGGTGGACGGGTACGCACCTGTGATGGCACGGCAAATGCTGCCCTGAAGCTGGTACAGCCGCTGACGGGCGGCCTTCTGCTCCAGCACGCTAGTCCAGATGAGACACGCGTATGTGATACTGGGCCGGATGATGCCGGTATAAATCCAACGGACCGTTCTAGGCGAGAGGCCCCAAGTCGGCCCGATGGCTCTGCGCAGCTGGGCAAAGCAGCGTTTTGCCCGACCGATGACGTTATCAAGGTGCTTCGTCCAGCGCAGGTCATGCGTTAGCGTCACACCGAGGTATTTGACCTCCTTCTTGAAGGGGATGTTTCTGCCATAGACAGTGAGGTTTTTCATCTCCCACTTACGGCGCTTGGTGAAAACGACAGCGACAGTCTTAGTGACGCTGATTTTTAGGCCATGCTGTGTAGCCCAGTCGGCCGCCTTGTCGGCGAATTGCTGCATCAGGTTGCGCAGAGTGGCGGGGTCGGGTCCGCTGACGACCGCGGCAACGTCATCGGCGTAGCCCGCCCTGGTGATACTGCTGGGAATGTCAGCGGTTAGAAGTTCGTCCATGACGAGATTCCAGAGAAGTGGAGTTAGCACGCCACCTTGCGGGCCGCCTTTCATCACCGCCCGGGTGAGGGTAACGCCCATAAGTGTGGATGTCACAAACCTTTTGCGGATCATAAAATAAATCCAGCGAACAATGCTGTGTCTTACATTCCTGCGGGAAAGAGAATTTCTGAAGGAGCGGAAGAGGACATTGTCAAATGCTCCTTCGAAGTCAACGAACAACCCGCAAGCGAGTTGTTTGCTAAGGATGGCACTCTCAATTTTGGAGGTAATGGCGTGGAGAGCATGCTCAGTCGTCCTCCCAGGCTGGAAGGCGTACTGGTACTTACTGACAGGGTCGGAGCGCAGGTCGCACTCTCGAAGCCTCCACAGGATGAGCCTCTCCATCAGCTTAACACAAAAGGAAGTGAGGTTGATGGGCCGGAAGGATTTCACGTTGGTGTAGTCACCCTTAGCAGGTTTCGGGATGAACACGACTCTGGACATTCTCCAGATTGTGGGAATGTAACCTGTGGTATAACAGTCAACAAGCAATTTAGAGAAAGAATCAGCAAAGTTTTGCAGCTTTAGCGCCTCCTGCAGGATACAGGGGGCGATATTGTCAGGGCCAGACGATTTATACGGTTTAAAAGAATTTGCTGCCAGCTGGAGTAGCTGGGGGTGGCGCACTGCTGGAAAAGCTTGTGATCACAAGGCCTGTGGTCATCGACCACGTACTCCGGTTCGTCAACCTGCGGAAAGCAGGTGGAGAAAAGAAGATTTAGCGAACCTTCGGCACTGGTAGTGTAGTTACCATCCAGGTGCAGAAGGGAGTTACACTGAGCTAGCGTGTCGTGCCTGAGTCCTGACCAGCCGGGCTGTGGGGTGTTGCCCTTCCAGGCCGGCGCAGTAGGCTTTCCAGGTGGTCTTCTTAGCCCTTCGGATAGCACTTTTGTACATCCTCAGAGCAGAGTGGTAGTTCTCCCAATCCTCTGGGGTATTCGAGCCGTTTGCGAGGCGTTGCAGTCGGCGGGTGTTTTTCTTCATGCGAGTGAGCTCTTGACTCCACCAAGGAGAGTATTTCTTCCTGCAAAACAGCTTAGGGGCGTTAGCGCGTATGGCGGTGTTTAGGATCTCAACGAGGGAGTTGCACCGATGCTCAATGCCAGGGAGATCCTCGCTGGAGTCCGGTAAGTTGGCTTCGGTCAGGAGTTTTAGCAGGTCTCTTCGAAAACCTGTCCAGTCGGCCTTTTTCAAATTAAGGCGGTCTCGGTTCTCATGACGGGCTCCGACGGAGCTGATGCTGTACTGAATGTACGAGTGGTCGGAAAGCGATGGGAGGTCATCCCTAACCAGCCAGCTGTGGACCTGATTGAGGGCGTTGTTGGAGACGAGAGTGAGGTCGATAACCTCACGCCGATTAGAGACAATAAATGTGGGTTTGCTGCCTCTGTTGCAAATGTGTAACGAGGAGGAGTTAATGAAATCAATTAGTAAGTCACCGCGCCTGTTAGTATCGCTACTAGACCAGGCAGTGTTGTGGGCGTTAGCATCGCAGCTAACGATAAGCTTCCGATCCTGGAGATTACAGAAGTCCGCCAGCTCCTGCAGGAGGGGGGGAGGGACGTCCTCCTGAATGTCCAGGTAAGCGGAAACGAAGGTCAAGTCAAAGACTGAGAAAGTACACATGTCTTTAGAGCAAAACATTGGCATAATAGTGGCCGGGAGGTCGTTTTTGACGAGGGCGATAGCTCTGGGGTGTCGTTCGCGCAGAGGTACAGAACCTGATAGCCTGGCGGCAGGCAGGTCGGCTTCCCCTTGCGGGTATACGGTTCCTGAATAAGGTAGATGTCAACTTCCTTGTTGGCAAAGGTGCCTGAAAGGTTGCTAGATGCTGCAAGGGCGTGGTGCAGGTTGATCTGAATAATGTGCAGGTTAACAGGTTGGTTCGCCGGCGGCGGATTATTTATTTGGTTGCTGGTGGCAGTGTCATCATTGGGCTGGCCGTTAAGGTTCGCCCTCAGCGCCCCGCTCCTAGTTTGGCACGGGGTTGGGAACGGCATTACTCGTTCCCAGAGCTATCCGAGCTCACGGACTCACCTCGGCGCCGATCGCCGGCTGGACGACGCCTGAGCAGCAGGTGGAAGACGATCTTCCACGCTCCGATGTAGGCGGCAAAATCGTCCTTCTTGAGGGCGTCTTCCCACTCCGCGGAGAAACCCATGTACAGGGTCTTGCCGGGAGCGCCTTTCGCCGGAACCTCCTTGAAGGCCCGGATACCGTCCTGAGGTAGGTCGGGGTTTTTACTGAGGAGCCGGGCGCGGATCTCCTCGATGCTTCTCGAGCCGGAGTAGAAGGCTCGGTAGCGCCTGCAGGGCGGCGGTGGTCGGGCACGCTCAACGACCATAGGCGGGAGAGCGGTCGTGCAGGTGTCCCAGGAGATGGACACCAGGTTAGCCAGCGCGAGCTCGAGCTGGGGTTCGTCCTTGAAGGCGAGGATGACGCTGCCGTTGGCGTTTCGAATCGCCTCGACTTTGATGTCGAGGGCGTCGTTTTCCCAGAGGAAGTCATCAATCATGCCGATTGATGCTTCCATCTGGGCGGTGGTCAGCGTACCGCTAGCCGCGCGCACGCAGATTTTAAATTTTGGCTCCGTCGCCACTTTGGCGTACGTGCCAGCATTGGCCTCCTTTGGCCTCTTGGGGTCCAGCGAGGGGTCGGTACGCTCGTCTGGCTGCTGCCTTTTCCGCTCAGAGCCAGCCGAGGTTTTATCATCGCGCCTGCGACGGTTGACGACCTGGAAGCCGTCATTTTGAGACGCCCCTGTAGCGGGGGTAGAGGTGGACGCACCTGAGCGAGGTGTGGGGGTTTCCGCGGGATTCGCGGCAGAATCAACCTCCATGTTGGAGGGTAAAGGTAACAAGACAAAATTTGAGAGCAAATAAAATCGATCGAAATTTCGCTATGATCTCAATGTTTGAGCACAGGTTGCCTTTTCCAATTTTCTTCTGTCTAATCTCTGCGGCAAAAAATAGGAAAAGTTAGGCATGCATTTTTCTGGTAAATCCAAGCCGGTAGATTCGTATGACTCATTGTAGCATCTTATGACTCATTCTAGTATTCTATGACTCAATTTAGCATCTTGTGACTCATTTAAGAATGTTTTATTACTTTTTTACATCTATTAACTCATTCTACTCGTAGCTTCTTATGACTCATTCGCGTAGGAATCGCGAAATGTATCACGAACTTAATAAACATGACAGTGTACTTTTCCATACTTCTATGAGCTCATGCACTGATGCACATGCGGCCCATATGCTGCTTTTCAGATTGAATAATGAAGGAAGTCAAGCATTACACTGTTTGAGCGTTTGGTTCGTTAGTCAGTCAGCAGGTATTTGATCCCAGTAAAGAAAGAGCCCCTGCTTGAGTGGCAACTAACCAAAAGCGCAGAAAGGGGGAACACAGCCGTTTGT
>NIVC01000323.1:265000-354091 GCA_002269645.1 Macrostomum lignano
GTCGTGTTGGGGGTTGGCGTGTTTGGAGGTTGGCGTCTTGGGGGGTTGGCGTGTTTGGAGGTTGGCGTGTTGGGGGGTTGGCGTGTTTGGGGGTTGGCGTGTTGGGGGGTTGTCGTGTTGGGGGGTTGTCGTGTTGGGGGTTGTCGTGTTGGGGGTTGTCGTGTTGGGGGTTGGCGTGTTGGGGGTTATCGTGTTGGGGGTTGGCGTGTTGGGGGTTATCGTGTTGGGGGGTTGGCGTGTTGGGGGTTATCGTGTTGGGGGGTTGGCGTGTTGGGGGTTATCGTGTTGGGGGGTTGGCGTGTTGGGGGTTGTTGTGTTGGGGGTTGTCGTGTTGGGGGGTTGTCGTGTTGGGGGGTTGGCGTGTTGGGGGTTATCGTGTTGGGGGTTGGCGTGTTGGGGGTTATCGTGTTGGGGGTTATCGTGTTGGGGGTTGTTGTGTTGGGGGGTTGTCGTGTTGGAGGGTTGTCGTGTTGGGGGGTTGGCGTGTTGGGGGGTTGGCGTGTTGGGGGGTTGTTGTGTTGGGGGTTGTCGTGTTGGGGGGTTGTCGTGTTGGGGGGTTGGCGTGTTGGGGGGTTATCGTGTTGGGGGGTTGGCGTGTTGGGGTGGTGGCGTATTGAAGGGCTGGGAAATTGGCCGGCTGTGTATCGTGAATATTGAAACGCTGTCCTTTCTTTCCCAACTGCTGTCTTGCAAGTTAAAAATCCTAAGATAGCAGGGTAGTGTAATATTTTGCACTGTTATCTGGACAAGCTCAGCTATTATTTACTGTGACTGTTGGTTCTCAGTGTTTGATGATAGCATATGTTCTACTATACAAGCCATTAACGGAAAATGCACGCAATCTGGTATATTGATGGTCCGGTCGTGAATTAATTATGCTAATTAAATTTACATCCTGCCATACGAATGCAAGGATGAAGAGACAGGGGATATTGTCTGATAGTTGAGTAAATGGATGGTCCAGGAAGAGGCGGAGTGGACGGGAGCTGAGGCTCTTCAGGCAGTAAGATGATAAAGAATAAGATACAAGAAGATATAAGATTAGGGATTTTTGGTTCTGCAGATAGGCCCAGACATACATGTACTGTTGCCTTAGTGTGTTTTTTCCCTGTCATTTATTCTAGTCTAAAATATAATAGATCAGTAAAAAGCACTTTTATAGACGGGGATTAGCATTTAGTCTGGCAGTAAATGATTTAAATGCAAACCAGTAAAAGAAATCTTTGCAGTGTTTAGCCAAAAAAATAATAACTAGATTATCGATTGTGCGGCTTCGGTTGCCCTACTGAATTAGTGGGCTTTCTGACTGATTCAGTTCAAGAATTATTTTTGAGTGAGGAAGACTTACATGCAGAGTGAGACTTCACGCTGAGTTCTGATGGAGTTGCATATGGCAGAGCTCAAATTTTTTATGGGGTGGTCAGGTGAGATTTGATGGATGACGGTAGAGTGAGATTTGATGGATGACGGTAGAGTGAGATTTGATGGATGACGGTAGAGTGAGATTTGATGGGGTTGTAGAGTGAGATTTCATTGAGTTAGTAGAGTGAGATTTGATTGAGTTAGTAGAGTGAGATTTGATGGGGTTAGTAGAGTGAGATTTGATGGGGTTAGTAGAGTGAGATTTGATGGGGTTCTAGAGTGAGATTTGATGGGGTTCTAGAGTGAGATTTGATTGAGTTAGTAGAGTGAGATTTGATTGAGTTAGTAGAGTGAGATTTGATGGGGTTAGTAGAGTGAGATTTGATTGAGGTAGTAGAGTGAGATTTGATGGGGTTCTAGAGTGAGATTTGATGGGGTTCTAGAGTGAGATTTGATTGAGGTAGTAGAGTGAGATTTGATGGGGTTCTAGAGTGAGATTTGATGGGGTTCTAGAGTGAGATTTGATTGAGGTAGTAGAGTGAGATTTGATGGGGTTCTAGAGTGAGGTTTGATGGGGTTAGTAGAGTGAGATTTGATTGAGTTAGTAGAGTGAGATTTGATTGAGTTAGTAGAGTGAGATTTGATGGGGTTAGTAGAGTGAGATTTGATTGAGTTAGTAGAGTGAGATTTGATTGAGTTAGTAGAGTGAGATTTGATTGAGTTAGTAGAGTGAGATTTGATTGAGTTAGTAGAATGAGATTTGATGGTGTTGTAGAGTGAGTATGATGGGTTGATAGGTTGAGATTTAATAAGGTTTTAAAATGAGGTTTGATATTTTTTGTGTCGGTATTTCTACTTGTTTAGCAAGCGAGAGAGAGAGAGAGTGAGAGAGAGAGAGAGGTAGAGAGAGAGAGAAGAGAGGTCACGGCGTGTTTAAAAAATAATTAATTTAGTATGGGCTACCGGTTTCGAGCCTCTGGGCTCTTCCTCAGGCCAAAAATCATTTAATCTGTACTGTTTGCCACTAAGCCAGTTAATAAAATTAAAAAAAGAAATTCATGGACACTTCTCCCGCAGTGCCATCTGGAACAAGCCGGTCGTGAGCATTGGTTCAGTTGAGTCGACATTCCGCGATCCAGAAAAAATTAAATATAGAAACAAGATTTTCGCCCGAGTCAGCTTCGATAGCGGCGAATTGATGCGCTCGATTCTGAAGCGAATCTTCATCACAAACAACTGGAGCAGGTTCTTCGGCTTGTACTCGTGGAACTATGGCTATACCAAGGACGGCTGCAGCCTGCTAATGATGGATTTGAACAAAGAATGGCAAGCCATGGGCAAGAAGGCTGAGTTCATGGACACCTACGGCGGCCGGTTCTCTGATCAGGACCTGCACACCGCTTTTACCGAGAAAATTGGCACAGATTATTCTGGTAAAAGAAATCGATTTCGCAAGGCGCCGATATGTATCGAAATGAGGTTTTGTGGAGCAGAAATATTCTACTTAGATATGTTTCTAAGTGGGAGCATTTTCTAGTTAGTCTACTCCCAAGTAGTAAACTGAAAATATTGAAATAAAATCAGCAAAGAATCTGAAAATATCTAGTACGATAAACTGTCCCTGGATAAATAATTTGCTGTAGTTTGCAGAATTCACTGTTGTTTACTAAATTCACTATAGTTTACCGAATCTACTAAAGTTTACAGAACTTACTGTAGTTTACAGAATTTACTGTAGTTTACAGAATTTACTGTAGTTTACAGATTTTACTGTAGTTTATAGAATTTACTGTAGTTTACAGAATTCACTGTAGTTTAAAGAATTTACTGTAGTTTACAGAACTTACTGCAGTTTATAGAATTTGCTGTAGTTTATAGAATTTACTGTAGTTTACAGAACTTACTGTAGTTTACAGAATTTACTGTAGTTTATAGAATTTACTGTAGATTACAGAATTTACTGTAGTTTACAGAATTCACTGTAGTTTACAGAATTTACTGTTGTTTACAGAATTTACCCTAGTTTACAGAATTTACTGTAGTTTACAGAACTTACTGTAGCTTACAGAATTTACTTTAGTTTACAGAATTTACTGTAGTTTACATAATTCACTGTAGTTTACAGAATTTACTATAGTTTGAAAAGTGTAACACCAAAATGAAATTCGAAATTTTATTTCAAGACTCTGATCAAAACGATCTTTCCGTGAAATGGGCAGTATTATCTTCTTCAGTTGGTACTTTATGAACAGAAAATGCACAGTTGGCTTTTTCTTTCTTTCTTTGTGACATCTTTTTTTTTCTCAATCTCTGTGCAATGACGGGCTATGCTAAAACTGAAATCTTTTGCAGATATCGATTCTAAGGGTTTGAGGGGAGTTCGTTCAAAAGGGCCGTGTAATGAGAGGCTGAAGATTCAGGAGAAACGTGCTCAACATGATTAAGAAGTCAGATTTTTTTCTAAAGAGGGTCTTCATTGCTAAGTCAAAAAAAATCTTTTGCTTGAAAGAGAATTATTCTGATTATATTATTCTGATAAATGGAAAAAAGATATTCTAAAAAGATAAAGGAAGGAATTGATGCATGCAGAGGTCAGACTGATGGATGCTGGGTGAGAGTCATAAAACTAGACGAGTGACATGCCAATTAAATGGTTGAGATTGATGGAGTCAGGTGTGAGACTTTTAGATTAATGGTTGATAGATTAATAGAGTCAGGTGTGAGACTTGTAGATTAATGGTTGAGATTGATGGAGTCAGGTGTGAGACTTTTAGATTAAATTAGGAGATTGATAGAGTCAGGTGTGAGACTTGTAGATTATTAGTTGAGATTGGTAGAGTCAGGTGTGAGACTTGTAGATTATTAGTTGAGACTGATAGAGCCAGGGGTGAGATTAGTAGATTAATGGTTGAGATTGGTAGAGTCAGGTGTGAGACTTGTAGATTAAAGGAGAAGATTGATAGAGTCAGGTGTGAGACTTGTAGATTATTAGTTGAGATTGGTAGAGTCAGGTGTGAGACTTGTAGATTATTAGTTGAGATTGGTAGAGTCAGGTGTGAGACTTGTAGATTATTAGTTGAGATTGGTAGAGTCAGGTGTGAGACTTGTAGATTATTAGTTGAGATTGGTAGAGTCAGGTGTGAGACTTGTAGATTATTAGTTGAGATTGGTAGAGTCAGGTGTGAGACTTGTAGATTATTAGTTGAGATTGGTAGAGTCAGGTGTGAGACTTCTAGATTATTAGTTGAGATTGGTAGAGTCAGGTGTGAGACTTCTAGATTATTAGTTGAGATTGGTAGAGTCAGGTGTGAGACTTCTAGATTATTAGTTGAGATTGGTAGAGTCAGGTGTGAGACTTCTAGATTATTAGTTGAGATTGGTAGAGTCAGGTGTGAGACTTCTAGATTATTAGTTGAGATTAATAGAGTCAGGTGTTTCAGATACAACTTCATAGGGTGTATAAATATCTAATATTTGACCATAGAAACGCATTACAAAAGTCAACCCTATGCATCAGTTGAAGCACTTTAATCTAACAATGGAACTCCCTTGGCTAAGATGAATGCATCTTTCACCGTTCACTGGGGTAGCGGGGAGATGGGATGTCGCAGGTATGACGGCAAATATAATTCAGAAATTTTTAGGTCCAATTCCCAAAAGGGAGAAGCCCATGCTCTCAGCAGAGCTTGCCTGAGTCTGTTTTTTTTCTTGTCAAAGCGCCTGGCCTGACTTGGGTGTAGGGAGAATTGATGGGATGCTGCGCAGGCTGGCAAGAAGGCGTCGGGATCTCGAGGGATGCCCGGGTTTGCCAAGGGAGTTTTGAAAAGTCAAGGCAGCGTGTTTGCTGAGAGCACAATGGGCTGTTGGATGGGTTAAGGAGAATTAGAGACAATCTGGAGCCAAACTGTGCATCCATCAGTCTCATCCCTGCATCCATCAGTCTCATCCCTGCATCTATCAGTGTTATCCCTGCATCCATCAGTCTCACCCCTGCATCCATCAGTGTCATCCCTGCATCTATCAGTGTTATCCCTGCATCCATCAGTGTCATCCCTGCATCTATCAGTGTTATCCCTGCATCTATCAGTGTTATCCCTGCATCCATCAGTGTCATCCCTGCATCTATCAGTGTTATCCCTGCATCCATCAGTCTTGCCTCTGCGTCTAACAGTCTCGCCCCTGCGTCCATCAGTCTTGCCTCTGCGTCTATCAGTCTCATCCCTGCATCTAATAGTCTCAAACCTGCATTGGTTAGTCTCACAACTAATCTATCAGTCTCAACCCTGCATCTATCAATCTCAACCCTACATCTATCAATCTCAATCCTGCATCTATCAATCTCAACCCTGCATCTATCAATCTCAACCCTGCATCTATCAATCTCAACCCTACATCTACCAGTCTCAACCTTGCATCTATCAGTCTCACCACTGCGTCTATCAGTCTCAACCCTGCATCTATCAATCTTAACCCTTCATCTATCAATCTCAACCCTACATCTATCAATCTCAACCCTGCATCTACCAGTCTCACCCCTGAATCTATCAGTCTCACCACTGCGTCTATCAGTCTCACCTTAGAATCTATAATCTCACTCTTTTATCAATGAATTAGGAATTTCTTAGAAATAAGGGTTTAACTTTTCGACATTTCTGCGACTTCCCCTTTGCTTTCTTCCCAGATGTCTAGCTTTAGAGTTTCCATGATTTGAGGAAAGACTCACAGAGATTGGATTGGTTTGCAGCAGCCAATGGTGGCCCTTCAGAAGTGTTTATCAGGCACACCACCCACACACAGCCATTTTCTTTTTTTTAATGTATCGAGTACTTCTGCGCCCTCAGAAACCAGCAAACATGAGCTGATTAGTTAGTGAGAATTTCAGCTGTAGTTATAGTTCTGCTTCTTATAAAAGAAGGCAGAAAGCCGGAAAAAATGCTTGCTTGTTCGTATCGCTCTTTGACTCTGCTGTTGCTGCTCCTGCTGACTGCTCTGCTGACCAAGTCGGCACAGACAACGTCTGACAGACAATTGAAGTTCTCAGTTCTGCTGCCAAGGGCTCGGCACAATGTGTCCCACATGAGTTTGGAGCAGGTGCTGCCTGTGGTCGATATCGCCATCGAGACAGTGACAACCTTGGACTTACTTCACGGCCACTCTGTCAGTCTCATTGCCAACGACAGCAAATGCGACTATTCTGTGGCACCGGTGCTTGGAGTGCTGCTTCTGCAGCAGAAGATTGACCTCATGCTGGGTGAGTAACTTTCTGTTGTTGCTGATTATGATTTATTAAATTGTTGTTGCGGTTGTGCAGACTGTCTTTCTTGGGACTCTTTTTGCCTTCCAACACTCGTCTCCGCCCCCTCGTTTCCGCCCCTGGTTTTTGCCCCCCTGCTTTCCACCCCTGGTTTCTGCCCACATGGTTTCCGCCCCATTGTTTCTGCCCCTGATTCCCGCCTTCTGGTTCCCGCCCTCTGGTTTCCGCCCCCTGGTTTCCGCCCCCTGGTTTCTGCCCCCATGGTTTCCGCCCCCTGGTTTCCGCCCCCTGGTTTCCGCCCCCTGGTTTCCGCCCCCTGGTTTCTGCCCCCATGGTTTCCGCCCCATTGTTTCTGCCCCTGATTCCCGCCTTCTGGTTCCCGCCCCCTGGTTTCCGCCCCCTGGTTCCCGCCCCCTGGTTTCCGCCCCCTTGTTTTCCCCCTAATTACAACCCCCTCGTTTCCGCCCCCTAGTTTCCGCCCCTGGTTTCCAAACCCTCGTTTCCGCCCCCTTGTTTCCCCCTAGTTTCCACCCCCTGGTTTCCACCCTCTGGTTTCTCAAGAGTTTGAAACATTCGATACCAGAGAGGACCCCCAGCTGCAAAAGAAACCCAGCTAGGTATCTGATCTTCCTTCATCTTCCCTCAAGAGGGAATCAGATTTAAAACATCTAGGAAGAGATATGGAAGACAGACTACGCTGACTACGGGAGCGCAGCATCCTTCATCTTCATCCCCGAAGCTGGATCCCGCCGCCCCCCTCCTCGCAGAAAACCGCAATATCCGCCTCTCGGCTTCCCAATTAATGCTTATCCTATTGGGGATCAAAGTTCCCCCTAGTGGCAATACTAAAAGCTTATATACGCAAATACATAATGCCGCATCAGATTGGTGAAGCTGGGTTGCCAACCGGGCTGGGGCGTCAATCTTTCATTAATAATGAAGTACCGAATGGTTTGACTGCGGCTTGACTTTCAGACTGAAAGGCATTTTGGCTCTCCCTCCCTCCTCCATCCTTCCTCTGATCAGCCCTGCATGAAGTACTGTCTGGCCTCTCTGCCGTGCCGCAAGTCCACCACGCTGTGGACTCTTCAAGCATTTTCAGCATCCTATCAGACCTCTATTTTGTCTTCTATTCCACGCTCTACTCCACCCTCTATTCCGCCCTCTATTCCGCCCTCCATTTCCGCTTTCCATTTCTGCCCTCCATTTCTGCCCTCCATTTCCGCCCTCCATTTCCGCCCTCTACAAAGTATTTCCGCCCCCATTTCCGCCCTCCGTTTCCGCCCTCAATTTCCGCCCCCCATTTCCGCTCTATATTTCCGCCCTCCATTTCCGCCCTCCATTTCCGCCCTCCATTTCCGCCCTCCATTTCCGCCCTCCATTTCCGCCCTCCATTTCCGCCTCCTATTTCCGCCCTCCATTTCCGCCCTCCAATTCCGCCCTCTATTCCGCCCTATACATTCCGCCCCCAGGCCCGTACTGCTCGTTCGCCCTGGCAGCGGTGGCTCGCTACAACCGGATGCCGCACTACCGACGGCCGATACTCACCACCGGCGGGGTGGCCAGCGCACTTCGCGACAAAGCCGAATATTTCAATCTGATCCGAGTCGGCCCCAGTTTCGACGGCGTGGAGAAGATGCTCTACCTGGTGTTCCAGAGGTTCAACTGGAAGCCGAGGGACGTGCAGACAATCCTGTTCATCGAGCTGCCCGACGAGGACGTGAAAGAGAAGCGCACCAGAGATGAGATCGGGGTCACCCAGAGTCGAATCTTGTGTCACGGAATTGAGAAGCACTTCGTCCAGGAGAAGTACATTGTGCGCAGGCTGCAATACGAGATGCACAATGCCCAGTTTAAAAGCGAAATCTTTCGAGTCATGCGCGATGAGATTCGGCGTAAGACAGCTTGAGGTGTCAGCATTCCTGGCTGCAGTGAGCAGAGAGAAAGATATCCACACCTTCAGATGGAGAGATTCCACACCTTCAGATGGAGAGAGATTCCCCACCTTCAGATTGAGAGAGATTCCACACCTTCAGATGGAGAGATTCCACACCTTTAGATGGAGAGATTCCACACCTTCAGATGGAGAGATTCAGCATTTTCAGATGGAGAGATTCCACACCTTCAGATGAAGAGATTCCCCACCTTCAGATTGAGAGAGATTCCACACATTCAGATGGAGAGATTCCACACCTTCAGATGGAGAGATTCCACACCTTCAGATGGAGAGATTCAGCATTTTCAGATGGAGAGATTCCACACCTTCAGATGAAGAGATTCCCCACCTTCAGATTGAGAGAGATTCCACACATTCAGATGGAGAGATTCCACACCTTCAGATGGAGAGATTCCACACCTTCAGATGGAGAGATTCCACACCTTCAGATGGAGAGATTTCACACCTTCAGATGGAGTGATTCAGCATTTTCAGATGGAGAGATTCCCCACCTTCAGATTGAGAGAGATTCCACACATTCAGATGGAGAGATTCCACACCTTCAGATGGAGAGAGATTCCCCACCTTCAGATGGAGAGATTCCCCACCTTCAGATTGAGAGAGATTCCACACATTCAGATGGAGAGATTCCACACCTTCAGATGGAGAGATTCCACACCTTCAGATGGAGAGATTCAGCATTTTCAGATGGAGAGATTCCACACCTTCAGATGAAGAGATTCCCCACCTTCAGATTGAGAGAGATTCCACACATTCAGATGGAGAGATTCCACACCTTCAGATGGAGAGATTCCACACCTTCAGATGGAGAGATTCCACACCTTCAGATGGAGAGATTTCACACCTTCAGATGGAGTGATTCAGCATTTTCAGATGGAGAGATTCCCCACCTTCAGATTGAGAGAGATTCCACACATTCAGATGGAGAGATTCCACACCTTCAGATTGAGAGAGATTCCCCACCTTTAGATGGAGAGATTCCACACCTTCAGATGGAGTGATTCAGCATTTTCAGATGGAGAGATTTCCCACCTTCAGATGGAGAGATTCCACACCTTCAGATGGAGAGATTCCACACCTTCAGATGGAGAGATTCCACACCTTCAGTTGGAGAGATTCCACACCTTCAGATGGAGAGATTCCACACCTTTAGATGGAAAGATTCCACACCTTCAGATGGAGAGATTCCACACATTCAGATGGAGAGATTCCACACCTTCAGATGGAGAGATTCCACACCTTCAGTTGGAGAGATATCCCCACCTTCAGATTGAGAGAGATTCCACATCTTTAGATGGAGAGATTCCACACATTTAGATGGAGAGATTCCACACCTTTAGATGGAGAGATTCCACACCTTTAGATGGAGAGATTCCACACCTTCAGATGGAGTGATTCAGCATTTTCAGATGGAGAGATTCCACACCTTCAGATGGAGAGATTTCCCACCTTCAGATTGAGAGAGATTTCACACATTCAGATGGAGAGATTCCACACCTTTAGATGGAGAGATTCCACACCTTCAGATGGAGTGATTCAGCATTTTCAGATGAAGAGATTCCCCACCTTCAGATTGAGAGAGATTTCACACCTTCGGGTTGAGAGATTCCACACCTTCAGACTGAGAGATTCCACACCTTCAGATGGAGAGATTCCCACCTTGAGATGGAGAGATTTCACACCTTCAGATTGAGAGATTCCACACCTTCAGATTGAGAGAATTTCAAAAAATCAAAAATTCTCAACGAATAAAATATTTTTATGCATAGAAAATGCTGGAAAACAGACAAGCCAATAACCAAATGTTTTTGAAAGTACACGAAGCTATTTATAAGGCTACATACTCTAAAGTCGAGATCGGCCTGTGTATCACTAAGCACAGCATAAGTGCTGATGGATATGTAACTGGTGTGTGTTATCGATCAGCTTTCAGTCGGCAGGAGTGAAGCCTTCATTAGCGGCAAGCAAGTTAGGCTGAACTGGTTACCTGAGCGATTGAGGCGGTGAAACTTTGGTGAAGGACAGAGCAGATGAGAGAGCTGAAAATAAAGGAGTGCTTTTTAGTTTGGCGATTGGTTTTTATTTGCTTTCTGTGTCCCCATAGGGTGCAAAAAATATTTTGACGGGATTTGGTGGGTAGGGTGAGATTTGGAGAGGTAGGTAGAGTAAGACTTGGAGAAGTAGGGTTAGCTTTGGAGAGGTAGAGTGAGATTTGGAGAGGTACATGTAGGTGGAGATTTAGAGAGGTAGGGTGAGAATCGGAGTGGTAGAGTGAGATTTGGAGAGTTAGAGTGAGATATGGAGAGGTAGGGTAAGATTTGGAGCGGCAGGGTGAGATTTGGAGAAATAGAGTGAGATTCGGAGATATCAGGTGAGATTTGGCGAAGTAGCGTGAGATTTGGAGAGGTACATGTTAAGTGAGATTGGGAGAGTTGGGTGAGATTTGGAGTAGTAGAGTGAGATTTGGAGAGTAGAGTGAGGTTTGGAGAGGCAGGGTAAGATTCGGATAGGCAGGGTGAGATTTATAGAGCAGGGTCATAGTGAGATTTGGAGTGCAGTGTGACATTTGGAATTTATAGTATATAGGATTGGATAGGCAGGATGAGATTTGGAGATGTAGAGTGAGATTTGGAGAGGCAGGATGAGATTTGGAGATGTAGAGTAAGGTTTGGAGAGGCAGGATGAGATTTGGAGATGTAGAGTAAGGTTTGGAGAGGCAGGATGAGATTTGGAGATGTAGAGTGAGATTTTGAGAGGCATAGTGAGGCATAATGCGGTAGTAATAGGAGAGATAGGCGATACAGGCGAGAGAAGGAAAGTACAATAGGACGCAGGTTCTCAAAGACAAAATAAACTAATGCAAATTAGATAGAGAGCCTCCCATGTTTTGTTGGCTTTGGTTCTCAATTAATTTCTGGCCAAAGCAAACACTCTGTTCCATCCATATTTTTATGATTCACTTCGCTAAGAAGGTGTGGCTGCCGGTCTGAGGGCGAGGCGAGGGCGAGGGGGCGTTAGAACGTGAATTGGGAGTTAATTATTTTTCACGCGTATTTTTCCACTCGCACTCAGTTCCACTCAGTTCCATCTCTAGGCTGGCGACTTGAGCACTCGGGGAGCTGGATAAGGGTGACTCCATTATTTCTTATTTAGTGATTTTTCCCCGGCTAGCCCAGAGGTAAAATTAAAACTCGACGCATTGGAGTTGCAGTGCAGTGAAGGGGTAACTACGAGTATATTGGGGAATTGGCAGATATTTTGGGAAGTCTAGCTTGCAATGTTGTAGTCTAGTTAGTTGTCTGTCTTAGTGTCTGTCCTAGTGTCCGTCTCAGTGTCCGTCTCAGTGTGTGTCTTAGTGTGTATCTTAGTGTCTGCCTTAGTGTCTGTTTTGGTGTCTGTCTCGGTGTTTGTCTCAGTGTCGGTCTCAGTATCTGTCTCAATGTCTGTCTTAGTGTCTGTCTCAGTATCTGTCTCAATGTCTGTCTTAGTGTCTGTCTCAGTGTTTGTCTTAGTGTCTGTCTCAGTGTCTGTCTCAGTGTCTGTCTCAGAGTCTGTCTCAGTGTCTGTCTCAATGTCTGTCTCAGTGTCTGTCTCAGTGTCTGTCTTAGTGTCTGTCTCAGTGTCTGTCTTAGTGTCTGTCTCAGGGTCTGTCTCAGTGTCTGTCTCAGTGTCTGTCTCAGTGTCTGTCTCAGTGTCTGTCTCAGTGTCTGTCTCGGTGTTTGTCTCAGTGTCGGTCTCAGTATCTGTCTCAATGTCTGTCTTAGTGTCCGTCTCAGTGTTTGTCTTAGTGTCTGTCTCAGTGTCTGTCTCAGTGTCTGTCTCAGTGTCTGTCTCAGTGTCTGTCTCAGTGTCTGTCTCGGTGTTTGTCTCAGTGTCGGTCTCAGTATCTGTCTCAATGTCTGTCTTAGTGTCCGTCTCAGTGTTTGTCTTAGTGTCTGTCTCAGTGTCTGTCTTAGTGTCTGCCTCAGTGTCTGTCTCAGTGTCTGTCTCAGTGTCTGTCTCAGGGTCTGTCTCAGTGTCTGTCTCAGTGTCTGTCTTAGAGTCCGCTTCGGGGCGCCCGAACTCGCCGCCCAAATATTTACTCCAGTGTTCAGCGGAAGCTGCAGCAGTCCTCAAAGTCCATTCCCAGCTATCGCCCTTACAAGCCGTAACTTCAAAAGAAGAAGAAGCACTTCTCAAACGCTCCCATTGGAATGATTCGATCTCCTGCCGAGCTCAAATAATAAGCTCATAATTGGTGCGGCGCCGAACCAGGCAAAGCTAAACTCGGTCTCCTTGCTCAGACTCCGGGAATAGAGGCCCTTACCGAGTGGAGCTGATCTATCCGATATAGTAGTCCAGCCTCCGTGATGGAGTTTCACTCTCTGGACACAGCACCGGGTTCGGGCACCGAGACAAATTGGGGGCCGGTCCGCCGGCTCGGGCAAACACTGGAGGACGAGAGGCAGAGAAATCCCTGGGGGTAGAGCTAGGGCAGCTCCACCCAGCTCGGCAACTCCGTCATGCAGTGACGGCAGCAACCGATGTGACAGAAAAAAAACAATAATACGTGACTCTCATATCTACTCACTGACTGTCAGCCCGGCTAGTTGACTTTCCTAGGCCCAATGAGAGATATCTTTGGAAAAGTATATTTTTATGCAAATTAATCTCTCGAAAATCCCACCGGCAGAGCGTCTAATTGAATCAGTTCGTTTGGGATTTTTTAATTCCCGGAAAAAGCGCGGGTCAACGATAGCGAGATGGCCGAGCAGTTTAGGGATCTTTTGGGTCAGAGTGAGGAGAGATGAAGAGAGTTCACGACTGGCTGCATCCAAGCCCCGATGACATTCGGTCAGCGACTTCCACGAGTCTCGTAGAAATATTAATTGGGTTCTTTCAGAGTGTAGGAACTCAAGCCATCCAAAATTTATGAGCCTCTTGAAGGCGGTGCAAGAACTCGTCCGAACTATATTTTTAATCTGAAATCGGAATTCCATTTGCAAAGGGAAGAGAATTTCTGCAATTTTCGCCCACGCACTCAAATTCTGCATAGATTAGGCTTTATTCTCTTCAGGCTCAAATTCTTAAGCTGAGGCCGTCATGTTTACCTTTCGTGCCTTTCTCTGTATGTCAGGCCAGCATCTTTATAGGCATCCTCCATGCTTATTCTGCATCGTTTGCAATTAAATCGGGTTCTAAAGGCGAAAAACTACAGAAAAACTTGATACTATAAACACCGTGGCGCAATGGCCTTAGCGAAATCGTCCCACACTATGTCGTTATCCGTCATGTAATGTAAAACTTACATCGTTACTGTACGGGTTTACTCTAACAGCTGCAATTTTTAGAACTGGTCAGTTGAGTCAGACCAACGCTACACTTATTTCAAAAGAAACGAGACTTATCTAGAAAACTGTCTTCCGGCGCTTCCCCAATGTTATGATGCCGATTCGCGCTGTGTACGAGTATAGACAAGGACTTAACGAGTATCGTACCGGTTTTATGCCTTCCGGGCACAAGCAGGGGTCACCATGGCTTAGCCACTTTTTATGGCGATGGCGGTAAGGAAGGAAGACGGAGTTTTTAACAGCTCTACATGCAGTACATGTGCAGAGAGCTGATTTGGCTAGTAAAATCGGTATTGGCCGGGTTTGCAGCCGTGCGCGCTCCAGATAAAGTTCTGCATTTGCTGTTGTCCGCACGGCAAGGCCAATGCATTGACCATTTTGCCGTCCACTTTTAGGATGTCCCCACGTCCTCTGTCACTAGCTCTCCACTGGTGTTGGCATGAATAATTTGTGCTTTAACTGCTGCAATGAGCTGCTCAGACTGCTTGCACTGCAGCTCAGTTGGGTTTAAAAAATGCAACCATCATGCCCACTGCCAGATGGTAATTTAATTGCCCCGACAGTCTGTGTGTGCCCTTAGCTACTACAGCGAATTTCCATTCGATATTCAAAAATTCTACGTCTCACTAAGTGCTCATAGTTTGCATAGCTGGTGATATACGACTGGGCTGACTGACTGACTGACTGGCTGTGTTGATTCGTGCTGCACCATCAGTGGGTGAATATTGAGCATAGTACCTCTACTTGTAGTGTGAAGGCTAAGCTACCAAGCTGACATCGAGATAAGAACTCGAGTTCGGACCAATGCTTATTCAAAAGTACAAAGTCTGCATCAAAATTTACAACTTTATCATTCGATGCACTTTAAACTACGTAGGCTTTAAATTTGTGCAAGTTCCGGAAAAGGCTGCATTTCACTGAATTAGGATTGCCTCACCTTCTCAAGTTTGTGTGATTTAGTCCACGGTTGATTGCACTTTTGGTTCTTAAGCAAAGTTTCTGCGAAATGTCACCTGTTCCAGTCTCTCTTTTGTGTACTTTTTTGTAGCCCGAATTCGTCTATTTTTCGTAAATAATTTATTATTTTGAAACAATTTTCTCACGACAAATTTAAGGGTCAACAAAAGGAAAAACAAATTATTATCTCACTTTGTAATTATGACGTTTCTTTCAAAGTCGAACATCGTAATAACACACTTACCGTCTCTACTGTATTTCTCTCCCCCCAACCCTTCAGTCGTGGTTCTCTGCGCGGACCCGGACACTGTTCGCGAGATCATGATCAAAGCTCAAGAGCTGGGCTTCATCAATGGAGAGTACGTTTTCTTTAACATCGACTTGTTCAGCAGGTGAGTATGGCAGTGGTATTTTTATCAATCATAATAAAAGCCTTTTGTCTGCTTTGCTTCTTCTGCCTTAGCGCTCCCAAGTCCCGCATTGCATTAGACTTACTCTGACTCCCTCCACGCCTCTGAGCTCCACAGCCTCACCTTCGGCCTCAGAGGGCCCGGGGAAACCTAATCCCCCCACCCCTATGTGAGGGCGAGCAGAAAACTTCTGTTTTCCTTCGTTGCCAGCCTCAGTGCCTCCCCGTCTCCTGTGTGCGACTGTCTCTCCGTCTGTTCATTCCCAGCATCTGTGCTTCATCAGCATGCAATTATTCGCCTTTCTCTCCATCGTTACACAGGAGCCTTCTAATGCATGTTATATACAGAGTTTAGTAATCCGATTGGTTCAATACGCGAACTTGATTTCATGCGTCTGCCTTGCTGCATGCCTGTTTCATTCTCACGATGCGCACTAGCCCGTATGAATGGTGACAGGTTTCTATGCAAATATGGATCGAAGTTCAATAATTTAGTAGCTTGAGTTGCTACAGCAAAGTAAACATAGACTTGTATGGTCTCACACTTGCTTAGACCTTATTTTTGAAGCAGTATCAGTATCAGGGTTTACAGGTGCACTTCGAGGTTTATCTTCAAGTTGGTTAATTGTGCAACAAGAAAACTAGTTAGGGCTGGGCGAGCAGGTTAAACAAAAGAGCTCTCCAAAAGACTACTCAGTTTTGTCTAACAGCATACAGCATAAGAGAAAATTCACAATGTGCAAAATAGCTAGATCAGCTGAGCAAGATATTGAAAAAGATGAATACCCGGTAGAATCGTTCTGCTAAGCACAAAAGACCTGAAGATGCACCTCAGAGGATGAAACGCGTCGAAGCATTTACCATCGATTTTTACTTTTTAAGAGACCTTCATCATGCTGCACACCTGTAACTAAAACTGAGCACGTACTATATAAACAATATTGTATTGAAGCAAGAGCCAACGATATCATTTGCCTTAACCTTGTCTTCTATCCAGCGAGAAGCTCACCCTGCAGCCGTGGCGCCGAGAGAATGACACCCACGAGCGCAACGAGAAGGCGGCCAGGGCCTACCGGGCCCTGATGACCATCACCCTGCGCAAGCCGAGCAGCCCTGAGTACCGCAACTTTAGCCAGCAGGTGAAATCCATCGCCAAAAGCAAGTACAACTTCACCTATCCCGAGGAGGAGGTGAACAGCTTTGTCGGGGCATTCCACGACGCTGTGATCCTGTACGCCCTGGCCATCAACGACACCGTCTACGAGCACGGATTCGAAGGCATCGCCAACGGATCGTTGATCACTGAGAAGATGAAGAACAGAACATTCGAAGGCATCACTGGCACAGTCAGCATCAATGCAAACGGTGACCGAGACGCGGATTACTCACTGTTGGACATGGACAAGAACACCAGGAACTTTGTTGTCGTTGCGCATTACTATGGCAACCGGCAGAAGTACGAGCTAGTGCCCGGCAAGGAGATTGATTGGTACAATGAGGACAATCTTCCGCCGAGAGACATACCGAAATGCGGATTTGACTACTCCATGTGCAAGCAGGGTGAGTTTTTCTATCAATTTCATTTCATGCAGTAGCAAAGTTTCAGCCATGAGTGAACATTTCTTACGTGGTCACATTAGTGCGATTCTAGCCCTTGCCTGGAATTGTGGCCTACTAGTGAGAGCGTCTGACTCACGACTTGAAGGTCGGGGTTTCGATTCCCGATACCACTGGAACAATTTGTGTCATTGAGCAAGACACTTAACTCTGCATTGCTTCAGTTCACCCAGCTGTAAAATGGGTGCCAGAATTAACTGGGGTAATTGAGGTTGTGTGTGTGTGTGGCGACCTCCCAGACCTTGGACTGAACAGCCTTCAGAGGCACCGCGCAATAGCTATGGCTGAGCTGTCGGTTGCACACATCTGCCAAATGGGGCGGGTGTAATAAATTATTATTATTATTAGCCCTTGAGGGATAGCCCGCAAGGCAAAGGGTTTACATGTCTAGCTATGAGAGTGTAAGTATGCCTACTCAGATGTCAGCGAAATGGACATGACTGCTCTTTGTTCGATTCGTGCTCAAAAGTTCACCTTTTAGGCCCTAAAGCGACAGCTAAAGAATGAAAGTAAAGGATTGCCTCGCTCATGTTTCCGCAGACCTGAGCAAGGTGGCCACGTACGCCGTCGTAGTTCTCCTGGTGCTCATCTGCGTTCTCTCCGTAGTCATCGCGGTCATCTACCGGAAACTGAGGCTGGAAAGCGAGCTGCACGCGATGAACTGGCGAATCCCTTGGTCGGAGCTCGAGCCGATGGAGCGAATCGCCGCGGGCAGGCGGACCAGCGAGTCGGGGAAAGACCTGCAGCAGCAGGACGAAGAGCCGGAGCAGTCGCAGCCTCACCGACACCACCAGCACCGCGGTCAGTCGCATCAGAAGCGAACCGACAGCGTTCGAATTCTGTTTGGAAACAGTCACAACGAAGGCAGCACGTCGAAGAAGAACCGAGATGAGAAAAAGCATCAGAATGACCAGCACAGCGGAGCAGCTGCCGAGGAGATGAGCCTGGTGTCAGTTGACACGATTGCAGGGGTGCCGCTGAGTCAGATTCCAGTGACGCAGCTCTTTACCAAAACTGCCTACTACAAGGGAGCTCTGGTAGCTTTGAAGCCGCTGTCTCTGAGAAACAAACGAATCGAAGTGACGAACAAACTGCTGATGGAAGTGAAGCGGGTCAAAGATTTAACATCCGACAATGTGATCCGGTTCATTGGAGCGTGCCTGGACGCGCCGAACGAGTGCCTAGTGAGCGAGTATTGCCCCAAGGGATCGCTACAGGACGTACTGGAGAATGACAATCTCAATCTAGATTGGATGTTCAAGTTTTCACTGATGCTCGACATCTGCCGGGTGAGATCGGTTTGAGTACATTAACGCATAATACTTCAACTTCAAAGTGGTACTTTTTTGTTCAGGGGCTGTTAACATTAGTTTTAAGCTAGACACTCTGGTTTCACTGTAGACACTCTGGTTTCACTCACTGTAGACACTCTGGTTTCCCTGTAGACACTCTGGTTTCCCTGTAGACACTCTGGTTTCCCTGGTAGACACTCTGGTTTCCCTGTAGACACTCTGGTTTCACTGTAGACACTCTGGTTTCACTGTAGACACTCTGGTTTCCCTGGTAGACACACTACAAAGTGTTAAGTTTGTAAACTTATGTAGACGCCCTACGCTCTAAATAGTGTCCACTGCTATTGAAGTTGTTAAATTCAGTTCTAATAATTAATTGTTCTTTGAAGACTCTGTCATTCATTTTTGGCAGTTGCACTTAGATTTTACCTCTCTCTACTACTGTCCTGTCACCTTTCAACCGAGTCTATCACGCGGAGCTTGAATCCATTAGCTAAGGGGACTCAGAGGTTCCATTAGACAGAATTTTGAAACAATAGTTCGTTCCTCTTTCTTTTGTTAACTTGCTTAATTTCTTTGGAATTGGAAATTGAATCGCCCAGCTGGGATTGACAATGTTTAAACTGCCCTTTGCTGATCCCATCCAAATGACGTCGTTGCTGTGATGAGCTTTCTGCAAAGCTAGAATATCCCATTAGCCCAAAAAATCCGCATCTGTACCTCTGCTTAAATATAAGTCCGTTAATACGAGTAGCTCGCTTCAGAGGAAGCAGTCCATTAAATTTATGCCAGCTTCTTATTTAATCTGACTATATCGCGTCAAATAACTCCATTAGCAACTAGGCAAGATTTGCCATTATCATTTCTAAAAAAATCCTACAAAAATGATACCCTTAATTTAGGGAATGATCTACCTGCATCACAACTTCGGCTCGCATGGAAACCTGAAGTCTTCTAACTGTCTGGTGGATTCGCGATTCAGCTTGAAGATCGCCGACTTTGGACTGCAGTCTCTGCGAGGCACCAAGGACTACAAGGACAAGGAGGACGCTGAGTATTCTTCATATCGCAGTGAGTTCGATTCCCAACCAAGCCTTCATGAACCTTAGTTAAACCTGAATTTACAAAATATCGTATACTAACAACCATCATAATTAGATGATTAAATTACCTGACATGAATTACATGCATATATCGTGTAATCATTAACTAACTATTGTATTTACTAACTTAGCCTCAAAGGATTCGATCATAAAATAACTAGTCTTTATGGTATAGTTTCTTCCCCGTGTAGAGACTTCATTCGGTCTACAACCTTCATATATTATTAATGTTACCTGTATCTTTTGTTATTTACAGCGTGAACTTATATATCAGTCATTAAATCAGTCAGTCAGTCAGTCAGTCAGTCAGTCAGTCAGTCAGTCAGTCAGTCAGTCAGTCAGTCAGTCAGTCAGTCAGTCAGTCAGTCAGTCAGTCAGTCAGTCAGTCAGTCAGTCAGTCAGTCAGTCAGTCAGTCAGTCAGTCAGTCAGTCAGTCAGTCAGTCAGTCAGTCAGTCAGTCAGTCAGTCAGTCAGTCAGTCAGTCAGTCAGTCAGTCAGTCAGTCAGTCAGTCAGTCAGTCAGTCAGTCAGTCAGTCAGTCAGTCAGTCAGTCAGTCAGTCAGTCAGTCAGTCAGTCAGTCAGTCAGTCAGTCAGTCAGTCAGTCAGTCAGTCAGTCAGTCAGTCAGTCAGTCAGTCAGTCAGTCAGTTACTAACAACTAGCTACTATCCTTTAATTTTATGAAAAAAATTATTTAACGTGATAAGCCCAATCTATATTTGGTCTGTCATATATTTGGATCAATGTTTAATTGCTACACTTTTCCATGTTTTCCATTTTTTCAGGACAGTTCTATGGTAAGAGACACATTTGCAAGTGCGTAATCGGAATGAATAAGTCGTGTGTTTTTTGCCTTATAAAGTTTTAAATAATAACATCGCGATAATGCGGCCTTGTATACAGTGTGCGGCTTGGTAGGATATCACTGTACACCATATATTCATCAAGTAGCAAAAACTTCGAGGTTAACCAGATATTTCACCGATTGTCTAATTATATAATAGCTTTCGAAAAAAGCCAGTATAGCTACACTCCGCTAAAATGGTGCGGAATCACAAAAAACTGTCAGAACGGCTATAGCTAACACAGTGAGTGTATAGACTGTTAAAAATTTATTCAAAAAAATTAAAATATAGTTTTAATATTAATTAGCTATTGTCAATTACATCACATGACGTTTTTATATATGCACCCATCAGATATGCTTTCCATGCAATCACCTCGAAATGCATTTTAATCTGTCATTATTTAAATATATATCGAGATGGATATGCAGTTAATTAGTAGTTAACCGAGTTTCATCTTATTAGTATGTGATTCTCTCTTTTACTATATTTTTGTAGTGGCCTGCAGATGCCGTTTTAATCTTCACAAATATCACTATCACTATTTTAACTTGTTTAACTACATTAACTGACGTGGAACTTTTAAACAAAATATTTTTACCAGCTTTCTAACGAAAATTAGGAAGAATATCTAAGAAATTCTGACACGAACACTGAAGCTTGCTTTATTACGTATTTAAATTTACCAATTAGATCAAGCCAGGAAATTAATATCGATCTAAGCGTTGGTTGGATTTCTGAGTAGTTAAACAAAAGTAGAAATTAATTTTTAGCAAACTATTTTAATACCATAAATATTTTTATTTCAGTGCGTCATTGCGGTAGGTTGGAAAACTTGAGTGTGAGTGTCGAGTTTGAAGTACCGAAAAAACGATTGTCTTGCTTTAATTTCTGTCAGACAAGAGCCAGAATGTCCAATTTCTGCTTTACTCATAATTATCACTTCCAGAACTGTTTTTATTAACTCTTTTCTGTAAATCTGTCATTTTGACGCAAAATTTTAGGAACTTTAGAAAACAAACAAAACTTTTAAACAACAGTGGACAAACATTATTTACATAAGCTGAAAAAGTATTTACTGTCATTTTAAATGCCCTGGCAATCTCCCCAATTTTTATTCCGTTTTTTATTTAGGTCGAAGCGCCGTTTTATTGTCAAGATAAACAAAAAATCTCTTTAGCATAATACGCACAAAAAACTATAGGCACATATTGTAGATAGGATAAAAGATTTTAATAAAGATCTAAAACTCTTGAAAGAATTATGGGTTTCAGCTAATAAAATCCTGCTTTACTCGCCTGCTTCTTCCTTCGCTGCTATGTGAAACTTTACATGTATAAAGTAAAAAATTGTTGGGGACTTAATTTATAACTAATCGAATCTCCAAAAATCTAGCAGTAACATAAGTCGTTAAAAAAGTTCAATTATTTACTTAATTAGCTCAGGCTTCAATAGCATGTACTCCGGATTTGCTTTTTGGCTAGATTTAAAAACACTGCTTGAGGTGTGCGAAAATTAGATAAAAAATACACGTAGCATACCGATTTTTTTGGGAAATAATACTTTTTTCTAGGAAATGTCAACTCTGCACTCCGACTCTCTAACCGGGTCTGCCACTCTACCGACTCGGAATTTTGTCTAGAGCTTGCGTTTTCTCGACGCATGAAGTCCTTGAGCCTGTTCTTTGAAATTTGTTTGACTTTTCATTCACTAACTTGAGCCCTACTGTCTGACTGCATTTTTCCACCTTCTCCTTCCCCTGCCTACCACCATTTTTTATAATCTACAGACAAGCTCTGGACTGCGCCCGAACTGCTCCGCAACCCGACGCCGCCGCCTGAGGGGACCAAGGAAGGCGACGTCTACAGCTTTGCCATCATTTGCCAGGAGATCATCTACAGGAGAGGCGTCTTCTTCATCAGCGACTACGACTTTCCCGAGCCGCAAGGTAAGATAGATACTCGTAGATAGATAGATAGATAGATAGATAGATAGATAGATAGATAGATAGATAGATAGATAGATAGAGAGATAGATAGATAAATAGATAGATGGATAGATAGATAGATAGATAGATAGATAGATAGATAGATAGATAGATAGATAGATAGATAGATAGATAGATAGATAGATAAATAGATAGATAGATAGAGAGATAGATAGATAAATAGATAGAGAGATAGATAGATAGATAGATAGATAGATAGATAGATAGATAGATAGATAGATAGATAGATAGATAGATAGATAGATAGATAGATAGATAGATAGATAGATAGATAGATAGATAGATAGATAGATAGATAGATAGATAGATAGATAGATAGATAGATAGATGGTGTGTATTGGATTAGTAGAGCTGATCCAAGTTAGCGCGAAGCAAACTTGCTGTCCTCAAAGAGCAATCGCATTGCGCGGTCAGTAAGCCATCGCATCTAAAAGCAGCGAAGCAATCCCATGAAGAGCTCAAGACTGAACGAAGCCAGAAAGTTAAAAATAGCCCAAAAGGCAAAGCCATTGCCTTCCCTTTTGCGTGCTTTCCAATATCTGGGAGCATTCCTGTCACTTTATGATTTACAATGGCCCTACTTAGCGTCTAAATTCACGGGATTAGAGAGAGCCTCTACGTTAGAACCGATTCCGTATGCAGCTTCTACCTATTCGAAATGCGCTTAATCCTTACGTGACTAAATGCGCACTTATTCCGCATTCCTGAATTATTCCAAAATCATCAACAGAGTATTAAAAATTGCTCGCAGCGTTTTCGCCTCCAAGTAGAATACAATCGAAGTTGTACAAACTGGTTTTGTTACAGCACACTTTGACATTGGAATGCAAGATTTAAGCTTTGATGCACCATTTTTTATTGCTTAATCTTTTTTTTATTTTACAGTGACATTCGACAGATAAATGTTTAACAAAATGAAACAGGCGTATTGAGGGTTAAAATAGGTCAAGCATTAAAAATATATTCTGTTTGCATCACAACTATGCCCGTAGTCCGAAAAGAGAAGAATGTTGCGTTTTAAAAACTCAAGTCGAGAACTTGCTCATATAGGCTATCGCTTTGATCCCAATGGTACAGAGAATTTTATTCAGCTTTAAATTGAAACAAATCTTCCAACAGCCGGTTCAACCAAACTGAAGTTGTTTATAACTTTACATTTAGTACGGCTCGTAAAAACCTCGATGTACGAGTAAAACTACAAACCTAACTCACTAAACCTAAATTAGACTAACTCACCACTTGGTCCATTTCACCTTTTCCTTAGCTCAAAGTTGTTTTGCTCCTATATCTTTATTCTTCATCATCGTAATTTTTGCAGAAATCGTGGAAAAGGTTAAAGAAATCTCCAACCAGATGTACCGACCAACTCTGGACGCGGAAACGAACGATCCGGACCAGGAGCGCTCCGAGGCGCTGATCAACACCGTCAGAAACTGCTGGCAGGAGGACCCCGCCGCCCGGCCCAGCTTCAACTCAATAAAAAGCCGCATCAGCCGTTTTAACAAAGACGCTGAGTCGGGCAACATTTTGGACAATCTTCTTAAACGGATGGAGCAGTACTCCAACAATTTGGAGAGTCTTGTTGCTAAACGAACCGATCTCTACCTTGAAGAGAAGAAGAAAGCGGAGAACTTGCTGTACTGCATGCTGCCAAAGTCGGTGGCCACCACCCTACTCAGGGGAGAGTCAGTCACCGCCGAGTGGTTCGACTCTGTCACCATCTATTTTTCGGACATTTGCGGCTTCACGGCGCTGTCTAGCGAGAGCACCCCACTGGAGGTGAGGCTCAGTTTCTGAGGGTCCTGTAGCTACATTTCCAATAACTTGGTTACAAGCATTAATAATTGTTGTACTGATTCGAGCACTTTCCTGAGTGAGGTGGCTCCAATCTGAAGCCTTCAACAGTAGCGTCGGTAGTTGTGCTACCACCAGTCCCTTTGGGTCTCAGTCTCCGGTGAGGTGCTGGTGAAGATTTGCGACTCCAAACGACCTTGTCAGCTCAGCGGGTGGTTAGGAGGGCGGCGATCTTAGCCTTACGGTAATCAGGAACATCTAGGTCTTAGGACTGAGCTTTTGTCCATCTAGGCTTTACGTACGTAATCTTACTGCCTACATAATATATCTTTTTTCCTGTCACAATTGATTGAAATAACTAAATGATTTGATACAATTATCCTGCCTGTTTCAGGTAGTGACCCTGCTAAACGATCTCTACACTCTATTTGACCGCATCATCGAACAGTACGACTGCTACAAGGTTGAAACCATTGGCGACGCCTACATGGTTGTCTCCGGTTTGCCAATGCGAAACGGCATCCTGCACGCCAGGGAGATTTCACGGATGGCTTTGAGCTTTCTGCAAAATATCTACAGTTTTAAAATTCGTCACAAACCGGATGTGCAGTTGAAGCTACGGATTGGAATTAATTCTGGTTAGTCAGTCGATTAGGTCGCTTTTGCCCAGTGTTATTTGTCGTTGATATTGGAACTTGCCAGTCGAATGATAACTGTTGAGCTTATGGGAGTCTCGTCACCGTTGGACTTGTTGGGTGCCAGTCATGGAGAACAGTTAGGCTTGTGGGGTGTCAGTCATAGAGAACAGTTAGGCTTGTGGGGTGTCAGTCATAGAGAACAGTTAGGCTTGTGGGGTGTCAGTCATAGAGAACAGTTAGGCTTGTGGGGTGTCAGTCATAGAGAACAGTTAGGCAATTGTGGGGTGTCAGTCATAGAGAACAGTTAGGCTTGTGGGGTGTCAGTCATAGAGAACAGTTAGGCTTGTGGGGTGTCAGTCATAGAGAACAGTTAGGCTTGTGGGGTGTCAGTCATAGAGAACAGTTAGGCAATTGTGGGGTGTCAGTCATAGAGAACAGTTAGGCAATTGTGGGGTGTCAGTCATAGAGAACAGTTAGGCTTGTGGGGTTTCAGTCATAGAGAACAGTTAGGCTTGTGGGGTGTCAGTCATAGAGAACAGTTAGGCTTGTGGGGTGTCAGTCATAGATAACAGTTAGGATTGTGGGATGTCAGTCATAGATAATATGCTGTATGTTTTTTACATAATTATCAGCCGTATAGCCATAACTGTGCTCGGTAGTCTTGAGCTTCATATCCAGACTAACCATTTCATCCTTCAGGTCCCGTCTGCGCGGGCGTTGTAGGCCTAAAGATGCCTCGCTACTGTTTGTTTGGCGACACAGTCAACACAGCCTCCAGAATGGAGAGCAACGGCCTACCGCTAAAGATTCATATCAGCTCCTTCACGCACGAGATTTTAGAGGAAATTGGAGGATTTGTCACTACAGCTAGAGGCGAAGTCGAAATGAAGGTACGGAGCTATACACGTGTGAATAACTTTTAAGCTTTTAAATATGTATAATCTCTGTTTCTGACCTGAATACTTTGATTGATCTCCAGGGTAAAGGAAAGCAACTCACCTACTGGCTTCACGGCGAGGGCGACAGCATAGTAGACCCGGTTGTATCCAACGGGTCACTCAATCAGTAAAAAAGCGTGCTTTTAACATCTGAATTGGTTCACAAAACACCTTCTCATTCGCTTAAAAGTAATGTGCTTATCCGCTGAACACAGTTTACCTGGTGATTGTTTTTAAGAATCAGATGGCAGTAATAACAACTCCCTGCTTACTGAAGTACAGATAATTAAAGTAGAATGACGCTCACCTTCAAAGAAAACAAAAATATTATTTGAACTAAGGTAGTAAATACTCGTAGTATTTTGCATATCCAGATGGGTCACAATGCTCTGTTCTAGGATGCGTATTTTGCTTGTTATTTTGTATATATTCATTAGCTCGTACTGGCTTTGACTTTCAAGCATTCTCAGTTTTGAAAACAATGTAGTAAGTTTAATGTGCGTATACTACTAATTAGTATTCATTCTAAGTAGCATTTTTTGAATTTCGCTACGGTATGAAATTGCTTAATTACATCATTTCTAGCTGGTCTTATTTAAAAGAGATTCTACGAATTAATTTGTGTGATGGATGCTCCACAGCTTAGTTTAGGGCTTTAAAATTTACTCATTTTCTTAATGGGACGCTAGAATTCGCGCAATTGGATTTGAGTTAGAGGGTTTAGATAGGAGTATTTGTTGGTGTAAATGTATTTAAATACATTCCCGCGAAATTCAGTCGCTTGGATTCCAGTTTGTTCAAAACCTAGTCGCGCGAATGCCAAATCGCGCGAATTCTAGCGTCCCCTTATGATTAGAAAACTAAAAAAACATGTACACACACGTAGAGCTAAGCTTGCTTATAAATCAAAGAGAACGAATACTGCAGTCGCACATTTATTTAGCAAAGTGTCTTGTCCACTAAAGCATGCTCGATTGGGTCGATGTTAGCGGCAACTCAGCTTCAAGTTCACGCTTGCAACTGTTTAGATTCATTCCACGGCTTAAAAATTTGAATTATGTAAACTTTTTTCGTTTTCTATAATTAGAATTGATATTTGATGAAAAACTTGCAATACATTAAAATAAATTTGTAGATTCATATACACATATTTTTGTATGTCAATCCTACGAGCTAAGCAATTTTTCAACTGTTTTTTAACGTTAAGACATTAGGATGAATATTTGTGCAAAGCCCGCTTCAAATGAAAGTCTGCCGTTTGTTGTTGTGAAATAAAAAAGTTATATCGCTAATAATATATTACGCATACAAGCACCACAATGTACATGGATTCTGAGCTCAAACTTGTTAGTGTTTTCTGTTAATGCTGAGATTACGCCTGCCTGTTTTGTACATTAGTATGATATATATCTCAGGAATCAGAAAGAAGAATACGTGCTTCAGCCAGTTGTATTATTTGTACAACTGTCCCATCGTTAAGTTTTGTATATGTGGCGATAAATAGCTATATTGTACGAAAGTATTCAAAGATTGATGTATTTCTTGTATTTGTTAGTTCTCGAATACGGTTTGCAATTCAAACCAGGTCAATGATCAAGCTAAAGCTAATTAGCTACAACTAACCAACCAAATGTACGCGCTAATAAAAGTACATGTAAACTAGCTCGTAAACTAAGTCCAACAAAAGTTCGAATCCCCTATCAAAAATGAGTGAGCTATCAGACGAAACAAAATTGCATGTTATACAAAGAAAATAACTCACGTTAATTCGCGATATGTTATACTTATACATTCTCGTACAACAATTCAACGTTCCCGAGATGTCGATGACAGATACGTACTTTTACATTTCACCGACGTTCAGCCTCGACCAGACTGCGGTCCTCCTCCGACGGGCTTAACAGCTGGCAGGCCAATACTACTAGTACGTCCTTATCCGTCGATGTGATGTAAATGTCGACGTCGATGTGTATTGAATTGAAGGGAAAACCAGTAAAGAATGTAAAAAAATTAAAACGACCATGAGTGTGCTGTGTAGTTTTTTATTTTCAAAAAAACCTCAGGAAGATGACCAGAGCGTCAGTCTAAAGCAGCTGGCCAGAGCGATCAAACTACAGAAGCTGCTGAAGTTTGACAGCTGCGACGACCTGTCTGACGAGTTCCGCGGGCGCACTGCTGAAAATAGCGACAAGACAGATTCAAAGCTATGAGGCTGAATTCGACATCTAAAGTCTTCCATGAGCCCCTCATTGACTTCAAAGCTATCAGCTGGGACATTCACCAATCACACGGATCTGTAATTCCTCTACGGCTCTGATGAAGGCTGCTGCAGAAAAATTCCACTAGCTTTACTGGCTTACCAATTGGAGCACTGAAAATGCTTGGGGCAGGACTGCTCTACTAGACTTGACTGACTGTTCAAAAAAGTAAAACAGGTGAATTCTTTCGAAGCGGTAAGCAGCTTTTTAAACAGTACGCCCATAGAACTCATAGAACACAAAGTAACAACAAAGTACTTTGACTACTCGCCGTCGAGCTTAGGTAGTTTTTTGTAACAAGTTCAAAACTCATGCAAATGCTTAACTCAAGGACTTCTAGACGAGAAAGAAGTCTCGTCTATAACTAAAATTGTCCTTAGCTTAACTTTGCCCTGCATTTGCTTTTAAAAAGAACAGGCTCCAGTTTTAAGGATTGGCAGTAGTACTTATGGCTCTATAGAGTGTGTCAATCAGATTCAAACAATTTTTTCAGTGTAATTTGAGAATTATTCGTTCATCAAACTTTTTTACCGCAAGGACCGGATGAAGAATCCAGCTCATGGCAGTTTTACAGGTTTGTGCTCGACCAGCTGTCTCTCATTCGGCCGAACCGCGACATTTTCGGCTTTGCTGGACCAGTTGGACTGACCAGAATCATGGAGCGGTACGAGGCCAAGCATCCGCTGACAAACGACTCCATGGAAGCGGTGTACGTGCCGCCATCGTTCAGCTTCTATCCGTACGAGAACAACTCGTGGAGCGGCATTTCGGAGGTTTTTTCAAAACTATCGACTGTCCAATATGGGCATTAGCTGCAGGAAACTGACCGACGCCAATGATCCCAGTATGCAGCATCTCAGAACGGTGAAGAACCTGACGCAGCTGTGATCAAATATCACCAATTATAACCCGGTCACGGATTCGTCACCAACTGTGTTCGCCCTTCACGACATGCGGAAGAGCGGAACGAGCAGGGGTGGAGTTCTTGGACGGGAGTACTTCTCTGAGCAAATCGAAATTGTTCAAGTTGTAAAAGGGATTCTACTTGGTAGCTCGTACTAACTTTACAAGAGTTTAAATATCGTTGATTCGTCACCCGTCTCGGCTTTTTCTTCTGCTAATTGCAATGATTTCAGCTGTACTTAAGCAGTGTATTTCATTGCATGAGATGTGGACAAAAAGAAGCGAGGGTTAATTAAATTTATACGTCACAATATGAAGTTTTTGCTGCGGAGCAAGGCCGATCAAAGTATTCAATCATGAAATTTTTGTTACACAACTGTAACGGTTCGATAATTCTGAGTTTGAAGCGATTGTGTTTCTTAAAACTTTAGTAGAATCAAATGCTATTTTTTGCTGTCTTACTTGTGTACGTCAATTTATTCTAGGGTTCTAATAATATGTTTTAGGATTTTGTTTAAGTAGATTTCGTTTCCAAGAAATGAGACTCATATTTAAGCATGCAACTTATAGTATTTTTCTGTAAACGTGTGGCAGCCTTGAACGTATATCAACTTAGCATGTACGTGAGATATAAATTATAATCAGAGCCGATCACTTATCAAGATTTATTATGCTACGAGTAATAGTAAATCGTCCAGGACTGACAGACGTAGCTGCTGAACCATACGCTGCTAATACTCTCCTTCGCTAGTAATATTAAATATACCGGACTCGTTACACAACATTTATTCGAAGTATTGAACACTTCAAAAAGCGAAATACATGTACCAACAAAATCATTTATCTTTTCTTAGAGCACGAAGGCTTTGTTGAAGTTATTATCAGCAAAAAGGCAATAAAATTTTATTGCTTAGGTCATTGATGGTTTTCTAATTTTAACTCATCAGACAAGATAAGATAAGACAAGATAAGACAAGTGTCAACGATGCATAAGCTAAGATGAATTCTAACAAAACGAAAAAGTTGCATGTTGTTATACAAAAAAAGCGTTCAAGTTAAAGATCAACTTTTTAGTTTTACTTGAGTTACTTCAGTCTCATGGCTGAATAACTAAATTGTCTATAGTAACATGCACAGTGTATACGCGAGTCGCTGAGCCGCTAGATTAAAAGATACTAAGAAATAATAAAAGATAGTTTTACGTGCTTTGAGCAGAGCATGAGGCCTTCTCTGTAAAAACTGGAATACTAATCCTTGGCTTTTTCACTGAAAAACGACACTAGCGACGACGCTTGGTTTAATCGAGCCACTCGAGCCAGCTGAAATCGGACGCTGGTTTCAGCGATTTTAGGCGGTCGCCAAGGTGCACAGATGGACTGACGAGGCGCTAAAGTATGCACTCATCTCTTAACTTTGGAAGGAAGGCGTTTTAAACACTGGCTGCCAGAGGAGGTCTATCAAAAATCCTATGCAGATCTATGCTAGAAAAGGAAATTGAGACTGAAAATTGATCGCGCACCGATACGCGTTTCATCACATGAGACAGGAAGATGGAGAAGAGGTAGCAACTTTCTCCAGAAGACTCCGACTATTAGCGGAGCCGTGTGTGTTTACGGACCGGGAAAGATTTGCCTCCAACTCATGGAGAAAAATCTTTTAACTCAAATTTTTATCTCTGAATTTTGCTTTAGGGTAATGCTTCTCCAGTGTCGAGAATGAGGAGCACTTCGTCTGTGACTGCCCAGCCTTTGCCCTTTACTCAGGGCAGGCTGACCTACCATGGGCACAATGTAATCCGGACCTCGCCGACGCTTTCAGTTCTGCCAGCTCGTAGCGCAACCAAAAGGCTACCGGGCGAGCGACCATCCACCTCCCGGACTCTACGAAGGGGCACCCAATTGGGACACCGGCACCACCGGATCTTCCTGCGCAGCACTAGCTGCCCGTGGTTTGCTAGGGCCAAGACACAGTCAACATGGTTTGACATTCACCTCATTTTCATTTCCACCAATGAAAATTTACCGAAAAGCAAGCACACGGTTGGTCAGAAAAAGGATATATAATAGGCTTCATAGAAATTTTTATTTTAGAAGCGATCAGCATCGTCTCTCGTTTATTACTCTGAAAAAATCCAGCAGCCTACAAGCAAAAATGAACAGGGTATCAAACATTGTAGCCTGGATGAGTCTTGTACTCGGCCTCACCGCCGCCAGCGAACAGGTGTACACCCTCATTGACGGCAGCCTCTGCATCAACGATGAGTTTGTTGAGTCCTACCCGAACGAGGACAGCAAAATTGGGTGCGCTGCTCTGTGCTCCGAGAAGCTGCGCTGTCAGGCGTTCAGCCTGGCTGACGGTCCGTGCCAGCTGTTCGTGTTTGATAAGTGCAGCAAGTCGGTGAGGAGCTGCGGCTGCTCCAGGAGAGGCCGGGTGTTCGTCAAGCAGCGGCCGGGACTCGAGGCGGGCGCGCTGTGTCCGTCTGGCTACGGCATGGACCTGTGTGGAGTGAAGTACAGGCTGTACTCTGGCATCGGGACGTGGTGGCCGAGCAGGCAGAAGTGCGAGTCAGAGAGCGGTCTGGTCATCATGGCCGACGTGACCAGCGCTGAGGAACTGAGCCACGTGGACTGGATTTTTACCGACAATAGTAATTCGAGATTCTGGCTCGGAGGCCTCCAGCCAGAAGGCAGTGCGGAGCCGGCTGGCGGTTGGTACTGGGTCGGCTGCAACACCACCGTTGATCCAGCTTTTTGGCGCAGCGGAGAGCGAAACAACCACGGCGGCTTTGAACCCACGATAGCCAAGACAAACACCCAAGGCCTGACTGACGTCAGGGAAGATTCTTCGGCCAGCATTGCATTCTGCGAGTGTGCCTCTCCGTTCGACTGAAACTCATCGGATTTTTAACAACATTAGTGAACAACCACTGAAGTCGAGGTTGAGCTTTAGCTACTCAGTGGACTTTCAACCAAGGACTGTCCTCGAAAACTTAAAAGTTTATCATATATGCCTGAATACTCCGTTGATCTCTACGTAGTTGATGAAACGATTTTTTTCTCTCTAAAATTTGTCGTGGCCTATATAGCCTTTCTCTCGATGGCAAACTGAAAATCGAATAGGTTTGTTGTTGCTGCTTTTGCTTTGAAATTAGTAATTTTAAGTTCCAACATTTTTTATCATATGCAAATTTTAATTAACCAAGACAGATGCTGACAGAACCGGACAAGTACTGTGTTCTGTGCAAGTGACTACTGCCTTTTAATTGATTCTGAGAAACTGCAGGCACCGCCGAGTAAGAGGAACCGGATAAACAGATTTAATCACAAAATTATATTTCTAAGCTGTCAAAGTGACCGTCAAGCCGTGTTTAAGCGTCCAGAATTAGTTATATACTGGGTGCTGGGACTGGGTGCTGAGAACCGGCCTGCCCAACCTGGATGACGGCTTCCTTTTGAGAAGACGCACGAGTCGGCGGCACCCGGAGAAGCGGCTCTCCGTTCTCGGCTACGCGGACGACCTCGCGCTACTTTCATCGACGGCTGAAGGTGCCCAGCGGCTGCTTGATGGCCTGACGGCGGCAGCGTCGCGGGTCGGCCTTAAGCTGAACGCGCGGAAGACGGTAGTGTTCACGGTGCCCTCCGACTTGCCGGCCGAGATCAATTACCGAGACGCTGCCGGGAATGCATTTATGCTTACCCGCTGCGAGCGCTTTGTGTACCTCGGCGGTTCCGTGCCGGACGTTGCCGACGACCTGAAGAGACGACGAGGACTGGCCTGGGCCGCATTTCGATCTGTGCGCTCCGTGCTCCAATCTGAGGCCCTGGACGACGGGCTCAAGGCTCGGCTGTTTCAGGCAGTCGTCGAGACTGTCCTGTTGTACAACGCCGAGACTTGGACCCTGACGGACGCCTTGGAGAGGCAGCTGGACGCTGCGCATGCGGCCATGCTGCGTGCGGCTTTCGGAGTGCGCAGCGGCCCAGGCAGCGAGACCAATGCCGCGCTCTACACTAGGGCGCGCCTGACGCGGCCTTCTGACCTGCTGCGCGGGCGGCGACTTCGACTGGCTGGCCACGTCATCCAGTCGGAGGCCCGCTGTCCTGAGCCGCTACACGACGTGCTGCTGCTCAAGCTGCAGGGACCGCGGAGGCGAGGCCAAGGGCGAACGGTGCGATACCCTGACCGACTTTTGAGTGACGCTGGCGCCCCGGACCAAGCAGAGGGATGCGACTTCCTGAGGGCAATGGCCCAGAGACGCGCTTTCTGACTGCTCCCCCCTTTCTGGCTACTGCGTGGCCGGCGGGAGCAGTACCTTGTTGTTGTTGTTGTAGTTATATAACTACATGTAATAATTCAAACATTCCGTCTGCTTACAGTACACAGATTTCCTAATGAAACCTGACGCAATGTATTCAGAAATTTATTCAGTAACGTCGCAATGTTACAACGTGCTAGATATTACCTAGCTCGTAAATACATGCACTTTTTTTAAAGCACAAATACCGTGTATTCAATACAGTTTACATTGTTATGATTGTCGGAAGTCGTGAAGTCGGAATGAAAAATCCAGCTGTAGCTAGTTCATTAGACAACCTTCTACTTCGATTTTTAAGCAAACCCTCTCTTCATTAAACAAAACTGCAGTCAGTTTTTTATTTAAAATCTGTTTGACCTTCTTAAATATAGTTGACCTCAGTTTTAGTCTGACGCATAAACAGTTTGCATCAAAAGTTACTTGTACTTGTTCTTTCGTAGTTTGGAGTTTTTATACAACGCCAAGCAACATCATGTATCAAAAATACTCGATGGATCATTTCTGAGAAGCGATCAGTGTGAAATTACCGGTTTGCATTACCCCCAAATGGTTTCGCGGGTCAAAGATTCCTCAAATCAATGAATGAGTGCCATCTGATTTTTCAAAAACATATTGTGGTAAAGAAGTCGAACAACACATTACATTCGCACTAGACTGCGTTGCAACTTAGACTTGACTTCACCCTGTCGAAAATAAAAAAATCATTGAGGAATTGCTGGGACGTCAAGGCTCATGGGGAAATTTCTGAAATAGACTCACAGGGGTTGCCGATATAAGACGATCTCTTTCTTCTAGTGTTAGCCATCTTCTAGTTCTAACGGATTCTGCTGCATTTTTGAGACCTTACAACCGAGATCGCGGTTGGCTATATTCTTTCTTGTCTCAACTTTGTCGTTAACTTAAATATAAGTTAGGACTTAAGTAGTTATGAATTAAGTTCTTTGAAAGCGAGGAAGAAAGAAGTGTCCTGGGGGCTGAGCTCCCGTCTATTCTAAAAAATAACTCCAACTTCATCCCCTGCCATCGATGGGTGTGGTGTCGCGTGGTTAACGACGGCAAGTTTTACACAAACAGCAGATGCAGTAACAACAACAATAACAACAGAATACGCAGTTAGCTTCACTGTGTCACAGGGCGCGCTTCAAGGCCAGGTCGCGGATGAACACCACGCTGCCGGCCGAATCCGGGGCGCCGGCGTCAGCCAGCAGGCAGTCGACGCGCCCGCTGGCTCCTCCCCAGTAGCGGCCCCGTGCCGAGCTGATTTAATATTCTTTGGCCGGCCGCTTCCGCTAGTCAGCCGCCTCGCCTTTGAGCTTCTTAACTTTGAAATTGATGGTTGCTGCTGTATATTTTTGCCTGCGTTGCTGCATTCCATTCTGGGCCCCTACTCGTTTGCTGTATTCCATTGTCTTGGCTGCCTCATTAGATACTGTATGCCGGCTTCAGTTTACCTCAGCCTTGCCTCTCTTCCTGCCCTTGTCTTTGCCTCATTTTAAGTCTACAAGCTGTTGATACCCGCGGATTTTGAACCATCTGAATTCTAATTCCCGTAACTGTTTTTGCAGGCAGTCTTGAATTTAATTTCATACTCAACCAAAAACTGCAATATCGCAACTCCCAAAACTCTGCAAGGTCTGCAAGAAGGTCACCCGCCGAGCTTATGCGAAGGCATGCGCTTCGTACCACGGCACTCATCGTGGTCATCGGAAGTCATTCAGAAGTCATCGGACAAGAAGGCAAGACCATCGTGGACGTCCAATTGGATGAAGACAAAGTTGGGCGTTACCACCGAGAGCAGACCAGGCCAAGGTTCCCACATGAGAGACCTCAGCAGGACATCACAGCTGATTCAGGCGAATCTGAGGTAACCGAACCTTGGAGAAGCAACCGCTTGAGAAAAGCTTCGGACAGACTAACCTACGATCGACCTGGTCACTCTAGCTAATGGGAAGCAGTGTTGGAATTGAAGATAAATTTTTAGTTTTACTTGAAAGAGCCGTTAACGGCTGAGTGACTTATTTGCCTATGGCAACATGTACAGTGTACTATTCGCGAGATTAAATATACTAGGGAATAATAAAAGATAGTTTGATGTGCTTTGAGCAGGGCACAAGGCCTCCTCTGTAAAAGTGGAGCATTAATCCTTTGGTCGTAAATTGATCAATCAAAAAGTTGTAATTGACATTTGATTGATGGAAATTCTCATGCGTTTTTAATTCCTTTAAAAACAAATGAAAACGTATGAATAATGGACAGTGAAGTGAATGCTTTATAAACATGTGACACCGAAGTAACCTGTCACCTAAATGGATGTTACTGAAGTGATTGACACCGAAGTGCGCTTTGTAGATGATATTTTTGACATTGATAATATTTTAGCGCTGAAGGCAGGTAGTTCAGGTATTTAAGTTTTAAAATATCTATACTCAGCAACATTCAAAAGTTCCACCCTCCAAGCGAGATGAAAATGTTCTCACTTATTGCGACAACTTCTCACTCTGCACAATCCAACCCTCAATTGTTACGCAACTAAGCCGCGAGGAGAAGAAAGTTGATTAAATCAATAATAAACGTCAGTGGCACAAAATCATAACAATTTATTTTTTACAATATTAAGTTAGAATCTCGGTGCTTAATAACGCGTGTGGGATCTCAACGCACACAGAAGTGCAGCGAATCTGCGGGGCATCGCCAGGATGAGGCAGCGCAGAAAGTCCTGGGGAAGCTGCGGCCAAGCGTTTTCAGTGGCATTACGCAGCTCTGCAACATTTTGTGGTGGATTCTCTTTCCAAATGCTGCGTTTTCGAAAAGTCCCAGACATGCTCGATGGGATTCATGTCTGGGAACCGGGAAGACCAGCGCAGAGTGCGCAGCTGTAGCTGTTCTTTCAGTTGACTAACAGCATCGGCTTGGTGAGGCGGCGCGTTGTCACCCTGGACAACCCCCGAGTGGTAATAAGCTTCGCGCGTACCGTAAGTTGCGTCACTCGCAAAGTGAGCAAAATTCATCTCGTTTGGAGGGTGGAACTTTTGCATGTTGCTGAGTATATACACAATACTCTCAGTCTAAATAGCTGGCAGTGGCAGTACGAGCTCGCATATTTACTTGTACGAATCAAAGCGGCTCAAATCGGAATCAAAACACTCAACAGATAAGAGAGCAAAGCAGCAAATTAAGCCAGCAAATTCCTGCCAGCAAGCTTCAGCTAGCGCAGCAGATTTCCTGCTGGCAAATCTCGTCCTCGCATTTAGCAGAGTAATTTTAATTACAATTAACGATAGGTTCTCCACTATGCAGCGTCCAAAACACCTGAAGGCACTGGGAAAACTTTTAGTCAGCCCCAACTGGATCGGTGTTAAATATCAGAGTTTGCAGTTGCCAAGATAAATGTTTGCATGTCGCACCAACCCGATGCCGGATGCCAACTCTCATAACTAAAGCAGCTGCTACATGTACGAGTAGATCGCTTATTTGAGTTTTACATTATGCTCAAAATAAAGAGTCTAACCTGGGTTTGGGTAGGGAAAAACTGACTCCAACGGAATTTGCACAAGTTTATCTACAATTCTGTATAAAACTGCGTGGGTGTCAAATAACTGCAGTAACCAGATCAGGTTGCATTAAATAAATTTGGAGTGTAGAAATTGACTAGCAGTGGAAAATAAAAAATTAATATTGGATACAATTTTTTCTCGGAAGTAAAATGGTCCGACCGGGCGTAGCTTGGTTGAGTGTTAAACCAGTGGGGCGTGGCTCATGTGCGTTGGTGCAGGGGGAGGTGGGCCGGGCCTTGGTCACGTGCGTTTCTTTATTTATAAACTTGGTGGCGTTATTTAGTGCGATGCGGGCTGTCGCTGACCCGCCAAGCGCGTATTGATTTTTTTATGACTAGTCCTGTGAAGTTTGCGTGCTTACGGCAAAAGCTTTTGCGGGGATTTGCGGGGATTTTTTTTCACACGTTTTTCAACGTAGAAAGGCGTATTATATCTTCTTGCTACAGCAATCAAACTAGCCATAGGATCTGCTTTGAGCTACCAAGAATGGGATTTTCATCTCTAATATCTCTAATCCTCCATGTTTACAGCCATACGCCGATAAGTCCGGAGGAACTGCCTCAGCAGTTTGCAGTCTTCAATGATCAACAAACATAGAATAATGATTTAGTATTTGTAAGATAAATAAAAGAAAAATACAGACCAAAGAAAATTTTAAAACTGTCTTCTTTCCAGATAACTAAAATCTTTCGAAAACGCGATCAAAATCAGTATAGGACTGTAAGTCCTATAGGACTAAATCGCTAATCTAGGTTTGCTCGTATGTAACGCTCTAGAGATTTAACCGATTGTTTGTATTCTCTAAAAAATTTTGGTGAAAACGCGATCAAAATTGGTCAATTCCGCGCTGTCAGCAGTTCGTCTACCTCGGCGGTCTGGTACCTGACGTCCGCGAAGATCTGCGGCGTCGCCGCGGGCTCGCTTGGGCTGCCTTTCGCTCTGTGAGGGCGGTCCTGCAGTCCGAGGCCCTACCCGACCGCCAGAGGGCGGCGCTGTTCCAGGCGGTGGTCGAGACCGTTCTGTTGTAGTACAACGCCGAGACCTGGACGCTGACGGATTCGCTTGAACAGCAGGTCAACGCGGCGCACGCTGGCCTGCTGCGCGCCGCCTTCAACATCGGCGTCGAGCGAGTCAACAACGCGGCACTCTATCGCCGCGCCGGCCTGGCCCGTCCAAGTGAACTGCTGCGACTTCGGCGACTCCAGCTGGCAGGCCACATCATCCGCGCCGAGTCCTACTGCCCGCAGCCGGTGCAGGAGGTGCTGCTGCTGACGCTGCAGGCACCCTACCGGCGCGGCCAGGCCCGAACTCGGCGTTTCGTCGACTGCCTGCTGGCCGACGCTGGCGCCCCGGACTCTGCTGGCGGTGCAGCCTTTGTTCGCAGCCAGGCTCTGAAGCGTGCCCTGTGACGCTGCTTTTTTCCACCTGACAGCGTAATTTGTTGCTTTGTTGTTGTTGCTTACATACAAACAAACATAGGTAGGAGATTGAGTATAGGTAGATTGTCATTTTCATCTTTAATATCTCTAATCCTCCAAGTTTACAGCTATTATACGCCGATAAGTCTGGAGGAACTTCCTCTGCAGTGTGCAGTCTGCAATGATCAACAAACATCGATTAGATATTTAGTATCCGTAAGATATATAGAAGAAAAATACAGATCAAAGAAATATTAACTGTCTTCTTTCCAGATAATTAAGAATCTTCTGGCGAAAACGCGATCAAAATTGGTCTATTGGTTCTATTTCTAGAGCGTTACATACAAACAAACATAGATTAGATATTTAGTATATTTAGATATATAGGTAGAAGATAGAAGATAGAGATGGATAGACAGAATATAGAAAGAAGTGAGCTGTTGATTGGTCAATCAGTGCAATCAATCAGTGCAATCAATCAGTGCAATCAATCAGTGCAATCAATCAGTGCAATCAATCAGTGCAATCAATCAGTGCAATCAATCAGTGCAATCAATCAGTGCAATCAATCAGTGCAATCAATCAATGCAATCAATCAGTGCAATCAATCAGTGCAATCAATCAGTGCAATCAATCAATGCAATCAATCAGTGCAATCAATCAGTGCAATCAATCAGTGCAATCAATCAGTGCAATCAATCAGTGCAATCAATCAGTGCAATCAATCAGTGCAATCAATCAATGCAATCAATCAGTGCAATCAATCAGTGCAATCAATCAGTGCAATCAATCAGTGCAATCAATCAATGCAATCAATCAATGCAATCAATCAGTGCAATCAATCAGTGCAATCAATCAGTGCAATCAATCAGTGCAATCAATCAATGCAATCAATCAGTGCAATCAATCAGTGCAATCAATCAATCAGTGCAATCAATCAGTGCAATCATTAGAAATTTGAGAAGGGAAGAGGTGACGGTGAGCGCACAAAATACTGTAAGTAGACGCAGAGAAAGGGGGGGCAGCGCAGGAAACTAGTGCAGAAAGAGACAAAAAGAGGGGAGATAGGGAAAGTACACGAAGAATAGGGCGGAGCGCAGAGGAGATAGGGTAGAGGGGGAGGTACAGAGAGGGGTAGGGAGCTCCGGAAAGGCAAGTGTGGCGGCAGGGGAGACGGAGCCAAGGCAGCAGGGGGTGCAGCAGAGCGGGAGTCTCTAGGCCTGGTCGGAGACCTGGCCGAGTCTCGACAGCTCTGAGCAGGAGGTGCACGGCGATGAGCGGGACCCTTCGAAAATGTGTTCAAATCATGCTTGCATTGACAATGATTCAATTGCCCTCGAAACCATTCATTCAAGTCCTGCAGCTATTCTCTCACCTCTGTCTTTCCCTTTGTGTAAGAGCCCAGGAGTAATGCGTTTTACACCCCGTCAACCTTTTATAACGCTACAAATCACTAATGCATACAAAAAGTCCCTATTCCTAATACCAATACAGTCACAGTCACAAAATTGTATTACATATAATATTATGCTTAATGACTTATAATTAATTGCTAAATTGTGCTCGTACAACTGACTGAACCACCTTAACTTAACAAAACTTTCTGCGAACAGATCGACTCAAACACAGCCTGCGAGGCTGTGGAAGATGGAACCAAAAAGCTCGAACGAGAGTCACAAAAGCGCTCAGCTGCACACAGAGATCTGGATCACGATGTGAAACTTAAACTGTCGTTTGAAGAAACTCTCCGCTGTGCGAGTCCAGACGTTCAGGAGGAGCTGCTTGTAACTCTTGAGCTTTGCGAGGCCTGCTACCTGCTTGTCCAACTGGTTCAGAGACACAGGCGAGCCATTTGCGACCACCAGGGGCACGAGAGAGAAGGTTGAGCAGCTGATGCACGGGTCGGTGAGTCAGACTAGTCATTGCAATAGCTTTGCAACATCGCATAAAAAAGACCAAGGTGAGAGATTCAATTATTGAATATACATGTAAGTGATTGGTGATTCTCTTGCAGCAGTCACTGGCTGAAAGGAGCTTCGAAGGACAGCGCGAGCGTTGCCAGGTCCAGAAAGCACCGATAAGGACCAGCTGGACCGGGGAAGAGACCCACCCGTAAGGTTCAGCCTCGTTGCCCTGTTCATCTGCCTTTGCGGCCTGTCGCCCCTGGTCTTCTTAGGGCAGAAGTCCCGGCGCTACGGATTTGCCTTTGGCAAGGAGTGCCTGGTGGCAGCCGTTTGCAAGCATCTCGCTCGCCGCGTCAGAAGAAGCGTTCTGGGTCGCTACTCGTCTGCTAGAAGGATTTTGATTGGCAATTGCGTTTTGCTTCTCTTCTTTGGAACATATGTGCTCATCTGTTCGGTTAGCTACTCATATCACATATCATGTGATCACCCCGAGTCAGGCAGCGGCAGCGGCGGCTTCTGACCTTCCCTGTGCTTTTTTCTAACTGGCGTCAGAGCGGAAATAAAATTTCTAAGAAACACCGCGGCTGCGCACCTGCGGCGCTCGCGGCTCCTCTGGGGAGCGAGTTTGGAGATAAAATGCTTTGTTGCCATGGCAACCTTCGGCTTTGTTACCTGCTTTTGAAGTGACTGTAAGTTGAGGCCAGATTGGTGACTCACTCATTAGTGACTGTGAGCTGAGGCCAGATTGGTGACTCACTCATTGGTGACTGTGAGCTGAGGCCAGATTGGTGACTCACTCATTGGTGACTGTGAGCTGAGGCCACATTGGTGACTCACTCATTGGTGACTGTGAGCTGAGGCCAGATTGGTTACTCACTCACTGGTGACTGTGAGCTGAGACCACATTGGTGACTCACTCATTGGTGACTGTGAGCTGAGGCCAGCCAGATTGGTGACTCACTCATTGGTGACTGTGAGCTGAGGCCACATTGGTGACTCACTCATTGGGGACTGTGAGCTGAGGCCAGATTGGTGACTCACTCATTGGTGACTGTGAGCTGAGGCCACATTGGTGACTCACTCATTGGGGACTGTGAGCTGAGGCCACATTGGTTACTCACTCATTGGGGACTGTGAGCTGAGGCCAGATTGGTGACTCACTCATTGATGACTGTGAGCTGAGGCCGGATTGGTGACTCACTCATTGATGACTGTGAGCTGAGACCACATTGGTGACTCACTCATTGGTGACTGTGAGCTGAGGCCAGCCAGATTGGTGACTCGCTCATTGGTGACTGTGAGCTGAGGCCAGCCAGATTGGTGACTCACTCATTGGTGACTGTGAGCTGAGGCCACATTGGTGACTCACTCATTGGTGACTGTGAGCTGAGGCCAGCCAGATTGGTGACTCACTCATTGGTGACTGTGAGCTGAGGCCAGATTGGTGTCTCACTCATTGGGGACTGTGAGCTGAGGACAGATTGGTGACTCACTCATTGGTGACTGTGAGCTGAGGCCAGATTGGTGTCTCACTCATTGGGGACTGTGAGCTGAGGACAGATTGGTGACTCACTCATTGGTGACTGTAAGCTGAGGCCACATTGGTGACTCACTCATTGGTGACTGTGAGCTGAGGCCAGATTGGTGACTCACTCATTGGTGACTGTGAGCTGAGGCCACATTGGTGACTCACTCATTGGTGACTGTGAGCTGAGGCCAGATTGGTGACTCACTCATTTGTGACTGTGAACAACTCAAACAGCTCGCGCAAAAGCCAGAGAAGCTGACAAAATTACGAATTCAACTTAAGCTGCTGCATCAAGTCTCTCCAGCATCTCCCTGACCAAGCCGACCTTTAAATTTTCAAGTTTCATGCAGAAAACTGCTACTGTACATTTGGCTTATATATTTCATTAAAAGCATTGGCAATTGGGTATTGAAGTCCGCAGAACAAAATCGCAGAGAAAAGCCCGCATCAAAGCAGACACGCAGCTTGAACCGAAAAAGCAATTCAGCATGCAGTGTGAATTTAATTGCAGCACAAATGTACAAAATTGCAATTCACAGCAGGAAGGCTGCTGGAACTCGATGGCTCTCGATGTGCTCATTTCCTAAAAGTGCAACTGAGTCAGCCACAATGGAAGATCTATGCACAATAACCCAAGAGCATGTACAAAACTTATGAATCAAATAAATACAACGGTAAGGAAAACAGGAAAACAGAACGCTAAAAGTACTAAGTAACTGGGTCTAAAATTCCGGTCCAGCAAAACTTATAAATCTGAGCAAGTCACCTGACAAGTCTTGTTTTCTCGAAGTCCTAAAGTGCAGTAAACATGTTTAACATGGCTCGTTTGCCCGTGTTTACGGGAGGAATCACTTCGGGGCCGTTGCCTTCTCTAAGGTAATAGGTGACTCTTGTTTCTAAAAATAGATACTGAGTCATGCGGCCCTCTGCACTTTACCCGCAGACCCTGCCTTCTCTAAGGCGGAGGGTGACGTCAGTTCTAAAAATAGAACAGAGTCACGAGGTCTGGCACACACTGGCGCAGCGGGGATTTCCTACCTATAAATTCGTGCCCCTCACCCTTGGTTCAGTCAAAGATTCGGAGTCTTCTTGATCTTCTTTAGTCTAGTTTTCCAGACTTAGTTCAGTTTCCCATTTAGCTATCTGTAATTGGCCTGACTAAACTTAGACGCCCAAGCCTAAAGGAGGCTAGCACTGTCTTCCCAACCACCCCCTGAGCCCGGTGGGATCTGCTGACCACCAGGACGCCTTGTTCATTAATCTGCAAATCTGCACGCTGTGCTGAGTTCGTTGACTTATTTATTTCGTTTCGACGGGAAGCTCACCTCATCAAAGGCCGAGACCTAAAAAACTGGTGGCAGCACTACCTACGCTACTAAGAGCTAATAGAAGGCTTTCGGTTAAAGCCGGTTAGCCCAAATCACTGTGCTAGACAGCAGGAGAAGCACAGGTACAACATTGGAGGCAGCGGTGGGATTTGAAGACCTACTAGACCACCCCAGGAAAACCAAAAGTACTTCAAGAGCAACGAAGTCTTCAGATCACTGCAGTCTCATCCGACTGAGCTTGGCGTGAGTCCAGCTGTCTCTCTGCTCCGCTGCTGTTTCCATGGCAACCAGGCGCCCCAAGTCCGAGCCGTCTCGCCGCAGCCTCGCCCTCGCCCACAGCCTCCGCTCCTCATCTTCCCTGCTGCGGTGAGCGGAGCTGTCACTGCCGCTGCGGTTCAAAACTCGCCACCGCTTCTGCCTGACCCAGCCGATCTTCTCCTCGTCCTGCGTCTCCATGGCGACGCGTCTCTCTTTCTCGATCATCTCCATCTGCCGCAGGCTGAGATCCACGTGCTCGCGGCAGTCGCTGTAGTGAGCCAGAGTGAGCAGCTCCTCCAAGTCCGGGTCTCCAAGCAGCTGTTCAATCCAATGATCTAATTCGATTGCAGGTGCGCGATTGCGGAGCAGCTCAGCTTGGAGACTCCAGCTCAGGCAGCGGAAGTTCACGTACAGGTGGGAGGAGAGAGGCTGCGACAGTCTGGCTGTGAACAGAGTCTTCATGAACTCGGGAAGGAATGGAAAGCGAGGCGGAGAGTCGCAGGGGAGGCAGAACCTCCACGCCCAGTCTGAGTCTGTTTGCAATTTTATCAATATACTCCAGTTTCTACTCTCGTCTCGAATATCCTGTGGCTTCAACCCTGACTCAACCTGATGTCTCTGCAGCTCCATCGCGAGTCTCTCAGCCTCCTCAGATTCTCCGAACTTCAAATGCGCCATGGCGGTCATGCACAGGGCGGCGCACTTGCACCACTGCAGCTCATGCAGGAGACTGAGCTGCCTCATCACGGTGTCTCTGTCGCTCGATTCCGACTGCAGCTCGCTCACACACTGGTGCACCACACTGTACACGTCTGCGAACTTGTAGTAAAACTCTGAAGCATAACTTCCTTTCCTGATCTCCGTGACAGCAAGCGGGGCTGTCAGAGGCAGCAGAGTGAACGGGTGAAAGTAGAACTTCTCTGGCTGCAGAGGTCTCACGAGTCTCCTCAGCTGCTCGACCACTCCGCTGATGTCGCTTCTCAGCTCACAAAGTCGGTCTCGAACCCTCGCCTTCGTGTTTTCGAAGTCGCCGCCAATTCCAGCGTTCTTGAAGTAGAGCGGAGCGTCGGGCATGAAGAAGTGCGGCATGCACTCATCGGGCGAGCTGCTCGAGTCGATGAAGCTCAGCATCAAGTCGAGAGACTCCTTGAGCAGAGCGATCAGATTGTGGGGCTGCCAAGCCTCACTTGAAGGATCTGTTCCATGCTTCTCCAGCATTGTGAAGAGCAGAGTCTTTGCATGGTAGGTCTTGAGTCCAGGTGTGTCCAGAGTGAGCGGCAAGTGTCTCTTGAAGATGAACTTGGTGAGTGTGAACAGCTGGCCCTGGACTGTGCTCAGCCGTCTCATGATGTCTTTCTCTTGGAAGCTGAAGCTCACTCTGAGCTCGTTGGTCGAGCTCGGTCTGGTCGCCCGTACGAGGTGAACTTTGCCATAATGCTTAATTTTATAATTAATGTCGTCATCATCATCATCATCATCATCACCATCATAATCATTATCATCATCATCATCATCATCATCATCATCATCATCGTCATCAGTGTCACCATCAAAAATACTGAATGGAATCAGTTTTCTCATTCTGGCCTTGCAGAAACTTCTGCAGCACTGGATCGCATGGCATGTGTCCTGTGCAGGCCGCACACCGCATGCCGTGGCTGTCACTGCAGGTTGGCTGCCTGCAGAGCGTAGTTAGCGGAGAGTGGCTTTATGGCGAGTGAAAAATATAAGTTTGTTTGAAACTGCTTGAATGTGCTGGTTGAGTTCGTTCTGCTCATGTGTCAGTGCTACTACTGTAATCAATGAATGAAGCAAAGTATTCGTTAAAGTGCTTGCAGGGGCACCGCTATGGGGTTGATGATGGGGAGAGAAAGCGAAAAGTTATTAAACTTCCTTTCAGATCAGATTTTAACGTACTGCGCATAGTAAGCATTGTAATTATAACATCTGAGGTGCTGAGGCAGTACATTGGATAAATAATCAGCGGTCTCCGTCCGTGACAACGATTGTCTGGCGTATATTACCTCGTGCTCATTATCTTAAAGAGTCACGAAATACAATGAAAAGAACACTAAGTGTCTGTTGAGATGAGCTGTTGAGAAGGCTGAAAAGGAACTGAAGGACTGGAAGTCAATTCCAAAGACAATCAAACAAGTTGCCTGATTGGTTGCCAGAATTTTTTTCAAAGTGGAATGAGAGCTGGATGTTTTTCAGAATGGTTTTAAATTCAGGTTGAACTTGTGAACTCAAAAATTCAGAAACTTCGTATTGAATAAAAAATCGATTGAGCAATTCATGGATTGGCATAGGGAGCCGAGCGTCACTCACCTGCTCCGACTGGCACCTGTGCGTGGCCCTCCTTGACCTGCAGCGGAGTGGCGTCTTTGCAGGAATCCCGGAAGCTTTCTTGTCCATCGCAGCCGCCTTCTAGATGGAACTTTTGCCCAGCAACCAGCACAGTCCAGTCAATGTCCGAGTCTGCAGCTGTCCTGCCGTTTACTTGCACCAGACTGTTGGCCCAGCCCTCTGCGTAGCTGCCCGTCATCTGCCTGCAATTGCCATCCTGTGCGACGTCTTTTGCTACTTGTTGCAGCCAGTCAGCCAGTCTCTGCTGACGCTTTGCTCTCTGCTCGGTGAATCCCGCCTCGCTGAGCAGTCGATGCAGCTCCTCGCTGAGACGGCGGTCTTGCTCGGAGTGGTCTGAGAGTCTGGGTGGAGAGGTGAGAAAGGAGTCAGTGGAGGTGGATTTGCAGCGTGGCCCAAGCTCAACCCAAGGGAGGAAGACAGTCAGACTCACGGATGGAGGCGTTGAGCGACTGTCTGCGGGTGCTTTGGGTTTCTGGAATGTGTGAAGGAAAGCGAGGTAAGGTAGCGAAGTGATTGCGAGTAGAATGGCAACTAATGCAAACTGACTTGGTGGGATTCAGCAGCCGCAGCACCTGCCGCTGCTCAAATCGCTGTGCGAGCTGCTCACACATGAGGCCCTGACTGTCTCGATGGCTGGAATCGGCTCCATTGTCGATGAGAGTCTTGGCTGCTCGCACGTGACCGGCTTGGCAGGCTCGTGACAGAGCAGTGCGACCGTGAGTGTCTTGAGCGTGCAGTGAGGCGCCGAGTTGGATGAGTTGGTGAATGAGCTCGTGATGACCTGCATCAGCTGCGAGCATGAGAGCGGTGGCTCCGGTGTTGTCGTCTGGAAGATCGACATGCTGTGTGCTGAATCGCTCATAATTGAGCAGTGTGGAAGCAAGAGCGACGTGTCTTTGAGAGATGGAGAGACGGAGCAGGCATGTTATTTGATCTGGTTGCATTCGAGAGAGGGTGTCGTTGAGCACAAAGTTCCTGCCTTCAATGGCCTTTGCTGCAGTGAAGCTGAGGATGGAGCTGTATTTGAAAAGCCATTCCGGTTCGAGTACGAGGGAGGCAACGACATTTTCGCGAAGACGAGAGCAAGCCGGGACTGCGCATTGGAAACGGAGATTCGCTCTCTGATCCGGACTCGAGAGACACGCAATGAGAAAATCGACGATTTCAAAGTGACCCTCTTTTGCAGCGTTTTTGGCAGCATTGATGCAGCAGGTGTCCCTGTTTGGTTGGTCATTGATTTGCATGACGAGAAACTTGACGATTTCAAAGTGACCCCGGTCTGCAGCAATACCGGCAGCTTTGGTGCAGTAGGTCTCCCTGATTGGTTGGTCATTGATTTGTGGAACTAAAAACTTGATGATTTCATAGTGACCAGGAAGTACAGCCCATTCGGCAGCGTTTTTGCAGCAGGCGTCCCTTTTTAATCGGTCATTGATTCGTGAGACGAGAAACTTGACGATTTCAAAGTGACCCCGGTCTGCAGCATTTACGGCAGCTTCGATGCAGCAGGTGTCCCTGTTTGATTGGTCATTGAATTGTGGAACTAGAAACTTGATGATTTCAAAGTGACCATAAAGTAGAGCGCTTTCGGCAGCTTTATTACAGCAGGTGTCCCTGTTTGATCGGTCATTGATTTGTGAGACGAGAAACTTGACGTCTTCAACATGACCAATTCTTGTAGCAGTGCAAGTAGCCTCGACGATGTCGTTAAAGTTCCCGTGGGTTGCAGCGCGTCGAGCAGTTTGCGTGATGTTGTCGGTGGTGACGGACTGATGGCGACTTTGGTTTTGGTTCATTGTTCTGGAGAGCGGCATTGGACGTGAAAGGCTAAAAGTGAGAGAAAAAGCAAGGAGGAAGGGAGAAAGAGAGGAGCGAGAAAATGGAATTGAGAAAGAGGGTAGGAAAAAGAGGGGGCGGAAAGGAGAAAGGCAGGAAGAGATAAAAAGGGGAGGGAGAGAGAAAGAGAGGAAGGGAGAGATGGAGAGGTGAATCTTACCTTTGATCTTTGGCTGCTGTCAAAGTAGCAGCTGTCAGTCACCGGTGCTGTCTGCAGCTCAGTTCGCCCTTATTGCCCCGGTCAGGCAGTCTAAAATTCAGATTATGCTGAAATGTTCAACCTGTTTACCTACCGCCTGCCCCAGCAATCTGAGCCTCACTAGGCACGGTTTAAATGGTAGCGTCATCCGTGCTGTCTATCTATCTATCTATCTATCTATTGCCAGGACCTGCACCGGAGCGGTTACGAAAATTAGATATCTCGGTAGTTGCTCGCACTCTTTTGCACTACTTGAGTAGTCTGATTTTCGTTCGGCATGGCTGGTTCCAGCAGGTAGTTCCTCTGGATAAAAGCGCTTACCGCGCCCATTGGCTTTCCAGCTGCCTTAATCGTTTCCGGTGATCTTGTGTGCGTGCTTTTAGCTTGATTGGCTCGCTTCGCTCGCTCTTTCTCGCTATCTACTATCTATCTATCTATCTATCTATCTCTTAGATAGTGACTCTTAGTCAGTGAGCAATCGCAAGCCCAATTAACAGCCCACTCCAGGCAAACCCAGCAGACTGAAGCAGGGCAGAGCAGGACTCACCGATCGCCAGTTATGATTATGAACTCGCCAGTCTGCTGACGGAGCGGCAGGCAGAAACTCCCAGGCCGCAGAGAAGGCGGAACTCGCAAAAGCAGGCAGGAGGCTCTGCAGCAAGCAAACACTGATACTTGGGATAAAAGGAAGAGACAGAAGACGGCAGAGGGGCAGAAGTTCTAGCCAAGAGCAGCGGCGGGCTGCTACAGAAATACCGATCGCTGGTTGGAATGAGGAAAGGCTGGGAGAGAAAAACCAGACGGCAAGGCAGAGCAAAAAAACGCACAGCAGAGTGGGGTCTTGTCGATGCGAGTGTGTGCAGCGGCCACAATGGAAACTCATTCCCGCACATTGGGAGGGCTGACTGGGCAAACAGAGGAAACATAAAAGAAAGCATTTAGCCCTCACACCAATGAGTACATGTAACTGCGCATTGGCAGGAAAATCGTGTCCGAAACGCTTCCGGAATAGCAAAAGCAAAATTGGCCATTTCAGTCTCGCTTTAAAGCCGGGATTCAGATCAGATTCTTCACAACTGAGACAAGCTTTATTGGAATCTGAGCACGAGTTTCACTGGAATCTGAGCACGAGTTTCATTGGAAACTGAGCACGAGTTTCATTGGAAACTGAGCACGAGTTTCATTGGAAACTGAGCACGAGTTTCATTGGAAACTGAGCACGAGTTTCACTGGAATCTGAGCACGAGTTTCATTGGAAACTGAGCACGAGTTTCACTCTGGAATCTGAGCACGAGTTTCACTCTGGAATCTGAGCACGAGTTTCACTCTGGAATCTGAGCACGAGTTTCATTGGAAACTGAGCACGAGTTTCACTGGAATCTGAGCACGAGTTTCACTGGAATCTGAGCACGAGTTTCACTGGAATCTGAGCACGAGTTTCACTGGAATCTGAGCACGAGTTTCGTTGTAAAATTTTTGAAGGTTATTATTGACCTTAAAAATTTTTAATGCAGAACAATTTTTGTACTGGCAGCTTCCATGTCTCCTCTGTAGCCAGGGCTGACCGCTCGCCCACCTGCCACTCACCGAGCATTTTTGCTCTCTGCTTGCTTTCACTACGAGTATCTTGCTGCAGTTTGAGTTTGAGCAGTGCGGCACGCGGCCATTTTGCAGCAGGGGCGAATCCAGTGGGCTGAGCTGAGGGGCTGCTGCGGCCCCACTGAAATTTTGAGCTGCCCTTCTGGCGACCCCGCCAGGACAGCCGCTGAGGACCGGCGCCCAAATGCAGCCTCCGCACCGCAGCCATGGCGCCCTTTTCCTGCTGCCCCTGCATTGCGGCCTGGCATTGGCGCCCTTTTCCTGCTGCCCCTGCATTGCGGCCTGGCATTGGCGCTCTTTTCCTGCTGCCCCTGCATTGCGGCCTGGCATTGGCGCCCTTTTCCTGCTGCCCCTGCATTGCGGCCTGGCATTGGCGCTCTTTTCCTGCTGCCCCTTCATTGCGTCATGGCGTCAGTGATGGTGAAGACACAGTGCGTGGAAAAACGTGATTGACTTCGGCAGTGAGGCCAGCACTATGTCACAAAAGCATGTAGGATGTAGTTTGATATTTTGATTATTTACTGGGATTTTACGGTAATTCGCATTCAGTTTTCTTAGAGTTCCTCACATCTCACAACACTTTCTGCATCCATATGCGCTATCCATTGAACACTAAACCCGCAAGCACAGGAGAATCCTTCAAGGAATACTAAGTGCTCGTAGTTATTTGAATCGAATCCTTATGGTGCGTTTGCTGCACCAAAGTGCTTTGATGCCTCAAGGCAAATTTATCTGTAAAAAGAATGCCGATGTGAATGACATTCTAGATTTAAAAAGATGCTGCAGAGCCGAGCGGCCACCCACAGCCGGAAGTTCAGGAGGTGCCGCTGCTGGCGCTGCAGGCAGCCACCGGCGATTCTGCAAATCTGCAACTGAAAATTCGTCAAATCTCTCAGCACCCCGCACTTTGAAGGCAGCATTGTGGGGCAGAGAACACCAAAGGTGAGTTTAAGAACTCATGCACAAACTCTTCCATTATTTTTAAATCTATTTGTGAGCTGTAAAAAGCAAGCAAACATACTACAAGCGCATTTGAGCAAAGCAACTTCAGCTACTGAAGTACAGATTGGGGAATTTTTTTATTTTTATAGTTTTCTGATCAATACGAAACAGCAGTAAATAAAATAAGCGAATTTTAGTTACTGTTCATGACGGAGCTGTCAGGCTGTCAGTCACTGAATGTTCATGAGGGAGCTGTCAGGCTGTCAGTCACTGAATGTTCATGAGGGAGCTGTCAGTCACTGAATGCTCATGAGGGAGCTGTCAGGCTGTCAGTCACTGAATGTTCATGAGGGAGCTGTCAGTCACTGAATGTTCATGAGGGAGCTGTCAGGCTGTCAGTCAGTGAATGTTCATGAGGGAGCTGTCAGGCTGTCAGTCAGTGAATGTTCATGAGGGAGCTGTCAGTCACTGAATGCTCATGAGGGAGCTGTCAGGCTGTCAGTCACTGAATGTTCATGAGGGAGCTGTCAGTCACTGAATGTTCATGAGGGAGCTGTCAGGCTGTCAGTCCCTGAATGTTCATGAGGGAGCTGTCAGATACATGAGTACATGATGAAAGAACATGAAATCGGTTTGCAGACCGATTGAGGTGATTCTGCAATAAACCAGGAGCATGTGCACATAATAATTTCAGCATAAAATACAATTATTTAGGAGAAATATGCAGCAAAATTTCTCAAAAAGCTCGCGCAAAAGCCAGAAAAGCTTACAAAATTTCGAGTTGAACTCAAGCTGCTGCATCAAGTCTCTCCAGCTTCTCCCTGACCCAGCCGACTTTTGAATTTTCAAGGTTCATGTAGATAACTGTTACCTGTGCATTTGGCTTGAATGTTGTCATTAAAAAGCATTTACAACCGGGTATTGAAGTCCGCAGAGCAAAGAAGACACGCAGTTTGGACGGGAGAAAGCTATTTAGCATGCAGTGTGAAATGAATTGAAGCACAAATGTACAAAACTGCAGTTCATAGCAGGAGGCCTACTCGATCTCAATGGCTCTCGATGTGCTCATTTCCTCGCAACTGAGTCACCAACAAGGGAAGAACTAGGGAAAATATTCAATTTACAAAAAACCCATGGATCAACTGAATTTAGCCGAACAAAATCAGGGACTAAGAAGCAGATTAGGGAGACCGAACATTTAAATCAAGCAATATCTTAATAATGCGACTCGAATTTGAGGACTCCGGCTGCTGCATCAAGTCTCTTTAGCTTCTGCCTGACCCAGCCGATCTTCTCCTCGTCCTGCGTCTCCATGGCGACGCGTCTCTCTTCCTCGATCATCTCCATCTGCTGCAGGCTGAGCTCCACGTGCTCGCGGCAGTCGCTGTAGTGAGCCAGAGTGAGCAGCTCCTCCAAGTCCGGGTCTCCAAGCAGCTGTTCAATCCAATGATCGAATGCGATTGCAGGTGCGCGATTGCGGAGCAGCTCAGCTTGGAGACTCCAGCTCAGGCAGCGGAAGTTCACGTACAGGTGGGAGGAGAGAGGCTGCGACAGTCTGGCTGTGAACAGAGTCTGCGTGAACTCGGGAAGGAATGGGAAGCGAGGCGGAGAGTCGCAGGGGAGGCAGAACCTCCACGCCCAGTCTGAGTCTTCTGGCAATTCAGTTTCTCTGATGAATTCTATCCCTTCAATATCCTGTGGCATCAACCCTAACTGAACCTGATGTCTCTGCAGCTCCATCGCAAGTCTCTCCGAATCTTCGGATTCTCCGAACTTCAAATGCGCCATAGCGGTCATGCACAGGGCGGCGCACTTGCACCACTGCAGCTCATGCAGGAGACTGAGCTGCCTCATCAGGGTGTCTCTGTCGCTCGATTCCGACTGCAGCTCGCTCACACACTGGTGCACCACACTGTACACGTCTGCGAACTTATTGTAAAACCCTGACCACTTAGTTCCTTTCCTGATCTCCGTGACAGCAGGCGGCGCTGTCAGAGGCAGCAGAGTGAACGGGTGAAAGTAGAACTTCTCTGACTGCAGAGGTCTCACGAGTCTCATCAGCTGCTCGACCACTCCGCCGATGTCGCTTCTCAGCTCACAAAGTCGGTCTCGAACCCTCGCCTTCGTGTTGTCGAAGTCGCCGCCGATTCCAGCGTTCTTGAAGTAGAGCGGAGCGTCGGGCATGAAGAAGTGCGGCATGCACTCATTGGGAGAGCTGCTGCTCGAGTCGATGAAGCTCAGCATCAAGTCGAGAGACTCGTTGAGCAGAGCGATCAGATTGTGGGGCTTCCAAGCCTCACTTGAAGGATCTGTGCCATGCTTCTCCAGCATTGTGAAGAGCAGAGTCTTTGCATGGTAGGTCTTGAGTCCAGGTGTGTCCAGAGTGAGCGGCAAGTGTCTTTTGAAGATGAACTTGATGAGTGTGAACAGCTGGCCCTGGACTGTGCTCATGTTTCTCATGATATCTTTCTCATGGAAGCTGAAGCTCACTCTGAGCTCATTGGTCGAGCTCGGTCTGGTCGCCCGAACAAGGTGTACATTATCATTAATACTCGTATAAGGAAGCAGTTTTTAATTCCATCTTCACAGAAACTGCTGCAGCACCAGATCGCATGGCACGTGTCCTGTGCAGGCCGCACACCGCACGCCGTCGCTGCCACTGCAGGTTGGCTGCCTGAAATGCGCAGAGAGCGGAGAGTCGCTTTATGGAGAGTGAAAAAGATGGGTTGGTTTGAAACTGCAAATTTTCTCTTGATTAGTTCAGTTTAAGTTTCTAATGAAATATCCTTTAAAAAAGAAAGTTTTTTTCACTTATTTGTTTAGCGGATCTGCATTCGCATTCAAAGAAGTTGCTGGAGGCTGATTGCATGCAGATTTCAGCATTCTGATGATGAACCCAGCCTCACTCACCTGCGCCTACCGCCACCTGTACGTGGCCCTCCTTGTTCTGAAGCCGAGTGGCTGTTTTGCAGGAATCCAGCCAAATTCTTTGTTTACCGGTATTGCAGCCACCTTCCAGATGGAACTGATGCCCAGCAACCAGCACAGTCCAGTCAATGTCCAAGTCTGCAGCTGTCCTGCCGTTCACTTGCACCAGACTGTTGGCCCAGCCCTCTGCGTAGCTTCCCGTCATCTGCCTGCCATCCTGTGTGAGGACACGAGCGACTCCTTCCAGCCAGTCAGCCAGTCTCTGCTGACACTTTGCTCTCTGCTCGGTGAATCCAGCATCGCTGAGCAGTCGATGCAGCTCCTCGCTCAGACGTCTGTCTTGCTGGGAGTCGTCTGAGAGCCTGGAATGATCCGAGATGCGTGTGGGTGACTTGCTCAAAGTTGGATGGACAGAACAAGCAGGAGAGCTGAGAGTGCAGCTGCTGCAGCACTCAGACTGGCATCTCAAGCAGGAGAGCTGAGAGTGCAGCTGCTGCAGCACTCAGACTGGCATCTCAAGCAGGAGAGCTGAGAGTGCAGCTGCTGCAGCACTCAGACTGGCATCTCAAGCAGGAGAGCTGAGAGTGCAGCTGCTGCAGCACTCAGACTGGCATCTCAAGCAGGAGAGCTGAGAGTGCAGCTGCTGCAGCACTCAGACTGGCATCTCAAGCAGGAGAGCTGAGAGTGCAGCTGCTGCAGCACTCAGACTGGCATCTCAAGCAGGAGAGCTGAGAGTGCAGCTGCTGCAGCACTCAGACTGGCATCTCAAGCAGGAGAGCTGAGAGTGCAGCTGCTGCAGCACTCAGTCCAACCCAATCTCAACCCTGCTGAGTTTCGCTGCAATTTCTGCCCCAAGCTGCCAGCCTGTTAGAAGGCGCAATGCGGCAGTGAAAGCCGAACCGATCAGACTCACCGATGGAGGCCCGAATCCAAGAGGTGAGCGGCTGCCTGTCGGGCCTCTGGGCTTCTGCAATGCAGGAAGGAAAGGAAGTTCTTACAGCATTTGAGTCTAAGATTTTCAAAGTCAAAAAGAGAAAGCAGAGGCAGGCGGAAGCAGAATACCGAGAGAAAGCAGACAATTAGCAAGAGATAGTCGAGTCAATACCGGGAATACCACCATTTCAAAGAGAAGTTGCTTGCTGGACGGGAGATTTGTGAGTTGAAAATATTGAAGCGGCTGCGGTCTGCAGTGAGCTGCACCTGAGCAAACCGCTGCCCAGATAGGGGCTGCTCACGAAATCATGATATCACGAAAACAGCGAGTGACCATCCTATAATGGGACTCCTATTATTCGAAAAACCGGTTTTTGAACTTCTGTTTTAATAATAATAATAGTATTTGATTACATCTGGCCTAATAGGTCGATGGGCAACCGACAGCTCAGCCGCAGCTATTGCGCGGCGCATCTGAAGACTGCGTATGGCTGTTCAGTCCAAGGACTGCGGGGGTCGCCACACACAGCCTCAATTACCCTTGATTTTACGATTTTACAGCTGGGTGAACTGAAGCAATGCAGAGTTAAATGTCTTGCTCAAGAACACAAATTGTTCCGAGTCGGTCGAGAATCGAACCCCCGACCTTCCACCAACGCTCTAACCACTAGGCACTATCACTAGGCACCTACTAGGCACCACCACAATATTTAGAACTACCGAATATGGCAAATGCTAACCTGAATGTGACCCAAGTCTCACCCTTTCTATTCAAAAAACCGCACCTGTTAAATGATAGAATTCCTTTTTTGACCTCATCAAAAAATGGGTAGAGGCCATGTTCGGATCAAATCATGTATAAATACAAACGTAAAATCCGAGCTCAAAAGAGATCTTGAGTTTGCTAGAGCAGCATAACGAGGCAATTGTTATTTAGTTATTGAAAGCTGCGTATTGTCGGCCGTTACTAATCTGTCGATTTATATTGAGCTATTGAATTTGAGGCCTCCATATTCTTATGGGATTATTTTTTTTTATTAGAGGCAGGGGGGTTGTGTGCACCCTGGCGCACTTTAGGCGACATAGGCACACAACCGGCGAGAGGCATTGCTGCCCATTCCGCCGACTCCCCTGAGCAGGCATACAAGCGGGCGGATACGTTACGCAGGCACACACTCACACAGGAGTGTACAGCGGCCCTAACTTTATCAATTGTTAGGCATGTACACTTCACTGCGCCTTGGGGGGTTGGCTCTCAAGGCCGTTAATTGCACAAGCGAGCCAAGCCAAAATTCCAATTCAGCCCCAAATTAATGTGGCTGCACTTGGAATCGAGCCTGGGTCGCGGCACACCAGAGCAGCTGCGCTACCGCTGGGCTACGGCCCCCCTTCTTCTTATGGGATTGGATACTCGTAGGATCCGCGGACCGATTCCGATACTCTTAGACGATGTTTGATTGATTGAGTTTGGTACCCTAGAGTACCCGATAGGAGCACAGGACTCCGATTCCGTTACTTCTAGAAACATACGCTCTTTTGGAGGACCTCGCTATTGTCCTAGAGTTGAGTTTATTACTAGGGCGCATCCCCGATATCGGTATTTACTGATTAAAAGAAATGCATTAACGTGGACGGATCAATTTGTTAAATTCATTAAAATGCTATCATATTCAGCCGCCTTCAGAATCTTAAGAAATCCGGAGGAGGAAAACTTGAGTAGACAAGCTCTACGGACCAGCACGACAAAGAGGAGCCCGCAATAGTAAGTGATCACTGAATTCGGTCACTTACTTGCGATCTGGAAAAAGGAGTTCGTGCGTTTAGACACTAGACTTAGTTCTCTCTCTCTCTCTCTCTCTCTCTCTCTCTCTCTCTCTCTCTCTCTCTCTCTCTCTCTCTCTTTCTGTCCCTTTCTCTCTAGTGTGCTAAAGCGAGCTCTTCAGCATTACAGAAGTACTTACTTTACTAAAACGCGATACAGTACTCAAAAGTTCGCGAGATTTTCGCCTCACTCACCCCGCTCCACTGGGATCCAGCAGCCGCAGCACCTGCCGCTGCTCAAACCGCTGTGCCACCTGTGCACACGTCAGACCCCGACCGTCTCGATGACTCGCATCCGCTCCTCTGTCCATCAGAACCTTGGCTGCTCGCGCGTGACCGGCTTCGCACGCTCGTGACAGAGCAGTCCGACCCTGACTGTCTTCAGCACGCACTGACGCACCGAGATCGATGAGTTTCTCAATGAGTTCGTGATGACCTGCATCAGCTGCCAGCATGAGAGCAGTGGCTCCAGTGCTGTCTTCTGGCAGATCGACATGCTCTGTGCTCACTCGCTCATCATTGATCAGTGTGACAGCAAGAGCGACGTGTCTTTGAGAGATGGAGAGACAAAGCAGCTCTGTGATGCGAGCTGGCTGCATTCGAGAGAGGGTGTCGTTGAGAACAGAGTTTATGCCTTCGATGGCCATTGCTGCAGTGAAGCTGAGGATGGTGCTGGATTGGAAGAGCCAGTCGGGCTCGAGGCCGAGGGAGGCAACGACATCTTCGAAAAGACGAGAGCAAGCCGCGACTGCGCATTGGAAACGAAGATTCGCTCTTTGATCCGGACTTGAGAGACACGAGATGAGGAACTTGACGACTTTTTCTTGATTCGATTCTGCAGCAGATTTGGCAGAGTCAATGCAGAACTGATCTCTTTTTGTTGGGTCAGCGACTGTCTGCACCAGAAACTTCACCACTTTTAACTGACCCTCGGTTGCAGCAGATTCGGCAGCCTCGATGCAGCACTGATCTCTTTTTGTTTGTTCAGAGACTGTCTGCAGAAGAAACTTCACCACTTCTAATTGACCATTGATTGCTGCAGATTTTGCTACCTTCCTGCAGAACTGATCTCTTTTTGTTTGTTCAGAGACTGTCTGCACAAGAAACTTCACCATTTCTAATTGACCATTGATTGCTGCAGATTTTGCTGCCTTCCTGCAGCACTGATCTTTGTTTGTCTGGTCAGCTATTGTCTGCACCAGAAACTTGACCACTTCTAACTGACCTTTGTATGCGCCTTGTTTTGCTGCCTCAATGCAGCACTGATCTCTGTTTGTTTGGTCAGTGACTTTCTGCACCAGAAACTTCACCACATCCCACTCACCAGCGAATCCAGCATATTCCGCAGTCCCCATGCAGCACTGATCTCTGTTCATTTGATCAAGGATTGTCTGCACCAGAAACTTCACCACATCCCACTCACCAGCGGATGCAGCATATTCCGCAGCCCCAATGCAGCACAGATCTCTGTTTGTTCGGTCAGCGACTGTAGGCACGAGAAATTTCACCACATCCCACTGTCTTTCTTTAGCTGCAATTGGCACACATTTTTCACAAAAGTTTGTTTTGTCTTTCTCGCTTTTCTGAAGCTGCAAATGATGCTGCAGTGCTTGGATGTCTCCAGCCTTCACGGCTTCGTAAGCGCTTTCTCTTTGGCTCATTGGTTTCTCCTCTTATACAAGGTTTTACTGTGGCTGGTTTGATGCTGCTGGCTAGAACCAAAAATTGCCTCTCTGCTCTCGTCCTTGTAAGTCTGAGGGGTTGAAAATATGGTAACAATTTACGGTCATGCTAAGTTTCTCCGTTTTATCTAATCACTGTGCGGTTTTGTTTGACAATCCTCTGGCTGAACTCGGGGAAGTGGATGAGGCAAGTCGTGAGGGGTGGCAAATGGAATGTTCAAGGAGAGAATAGAGAGGGAAACTGGAAAATGAGAGACAGAAGAGATTGAAGGTGATAAGAGAGGAGAGAAACGGAGAGATGGGGAGATAAAAATGGACAGAGTGGAGAGGAGGGCATCGCTGCGTTTTGATACGCTTTTCTACCAGGGGCCTTGCCACCAGGGGCCTCACCACCAGGGGCCTTGTCACCAGGGCCTTGTCACCAGGGGCCTTACCACCAAGGGCCTTACCACCAGGGGCCTTGTCACCAGGGGCCTTACCACCAAGGGCCTTACCACCAAGGGCCTTCCCAGGGGCTTTAGCACCAGGTGCTTTAGCACCAGGTGCTTTAGCACCAGGGTAGGGGTGCTCAGGGTCGAGTCGGGTTTCGGGTCGGGTTTTGGTACCGGGTTTGGAGTTTGGCGTTAGGTGTTCGGATTCAGGTTTAGGGTCGGGTTTATTTGGGTTTTCGATTTCAACGAAAAATAAATTTTAGCTATTTTAAAACAAATTTCTCCTAATGTCGTTATGTAACATTTTTTCAGTATAAAAAAGCGACAATTTAAACTTTGAAAAACCGAAATGATGCTTGAATTTAAGTTTTCAATTACAAATGTAGGGTTCTACGGATGAAATCTATGAATGTATGGATTTTGGCTGGCCACTGGACTATGCTTGTGGATTTAAAAAGTCTCTATAATTTATAAACTTTTTTATTGAACACATGAATTGCTGATGCCAACGGAAATAGCACATCGTCCCGTGACATTTCTGACTTCGATTCGACATTCGGCAAACCGGCATTCCATATTGTTACATTCAGCCTTTATTAGACCTAAATATAATGGTGTTACCGTTAATTCTATTCCGTATGGAGCCAATTAATTGTAGTCCTACACTGAGGGTTTTGGCTTGTAGGCCCCCTAGTTGTAGCTTGTGTTGCAGTTGTGAGATAAAATTAAGCTAAACACCCTACTAATGAATATACCTACAGTACAGTATACTATCTACTAGCTAATGACTAGAAATAGTGAGTTTTGGAGTCAGGACTGCAGATGAAAACGAGATGTAGACTAATGTAGACTAGGACGAGTAACACTCCCCTCCGAGCCCCCCTTCATTCGTCACTCTTAAAAAAACGATTATCACAGAAAGCCTGAGATGTGGCGTTTACCTTTCAGGGAAAGTTCGGTCCGCATTGGGTTTTGGTTCGGGGTTTTCTGCACGAGATTCATTGCAAAGTTTACCCTGAACCCGGAAAAATGGAAACCCGAACACACCTAAACCAGGGGCTTTAGCACCAGGGGCGCCAGCACCAGGTGCACCAGCACATTTTCCCCTTTGTGTTGAGTTGGATTTTTTATAATATTGCTAGAGATTCCTTGCAAGCGGAGATAAAAAAGGGAGGGGAAAGGCAAAATATAGTCTATTAACCCGGAGTATAGGAGTGAGTGAGTCAGTGAGTAATCGCAAGCCTAATTGACAGCTCACTCCAACGCCAGCCCAGCAGACTGAAGCAGGGCAGACTCAGGCAGAGCAGGACTCACCGATCGCCAGTTATGATTATGAACTCGCCAGTCTGCTGATGAAGCGGCAGGCAGAGACTCGCAGGCCACAGAGAAGGAGGAACTCGCAAAAGCAGACGGGAGGCTCTGCAGAAAGCAAACACGGTACTTGAAGTACCGAACGCTGGTTGGAGGGAAGGCTGGGAGAGAAAAGCCAGACGGCAAGGCACAGGACAAAAACGCACAGCAGAGTAGGGGCTTGTCGAAGCGAGTGTGCGCAGCCGCCACAAGAAACTCATTTCCGCACATCGGGAGGGCTGACTGTGCAGACAGAGGAAACAGGAACGAAAGCATATGCCCCTCACCAATGAGTACATGCAACTGTGCATTGGCAGGAAAAGCGTTGTCCAAATCGAAACGCACATTGGAATTGCCCAGCCCAGTTGGTTTCCACAAAGCAGTTTGTCCAAGAGAGCGGAGGCAGCTAGCTGTCTGCTCAAAATTCTCGATAATTTCGGAATAGCAAACCAAATTTGGCAATATTTGTCTCGCTTTAAAGCTGACCGAACTCTTCACTACTGAGCACGAGTTTCATTGGAATCTGAGCACGAGTTTCACTCTGGAATCTGAGCACGAGTTTCACTCTGGAATCTGAGCACGAGTTTCATTGGAATCTGAGCACGAGTTTCACTCTGGAATCTGAGCACGAGTTTCATTGGAAACTGAGCACGAGTTTCACTGGAATCTGAGCACGAGTTTCATTGGAATCTGAGCACGAGTTTCATTGGAATCTGAGCACGAGTTTCACTCTGGAATCTGAGCACGAGTTTCATTGGAAACTGAGCACGAGTTTCACTGGAATCTGAGCACGAGTTTCACTGGAATCTGAGCACGAGTTTCATTGGAATCTGAGCACGAGTTTCACTCTGGAATCTGAGCACGAGTTTCACTCTGGAATCTGAGCACGAGTTTCACTGGAATCTGAGCACGAGTTTCACTCTGGAATCTGAGCACGAGTTTCATTGGAAACTGAGCACGAGTTTCACTGGAATCTGAGCACGAGTTTCATTGGAATCTGAGCACGAGTTTCATTGGAATCTGAGCACGAGTTTCACTCTGGAATCTGAGCACGAGTTTCATTGGAAACTGAGCACGAGTTTCACTGGAATCTGAGCACGAGTTTCACTGGAATCTGAGCACGAGTTTCATTGGAATCTGAGCACGAGTTTCACTCTGGAATCTGAGCACGAGTTTCACTCTGGAATCTGAGCACGAGTTCCACTGGAATCTGAGCACGAGTTTCACTGGAGTCTGAGCACGAGTTTCACTGGAGTCTGAGCACGAGTTTCACTGGAATCTGAGCACGAGTTTCACTGGAGTCTGAGCACGAGTTTCACTCTGGAATCTGAGCACGAGTTCCGCTTGTAAAATTTCTGAAGGTTATTATTAACTTTAAAAATTTTTAATGCAGAACAATTTTTGTTCTGGCAGCTTCCATGTCTCTTCTGTAGCCAGGGCTGACCGCTCGCCCACCTGCCACTCATCGAGCATTTTTGCTCTCTGCTTGCTTCCACTATCTTGCTGCAGTTTGAGTTCATGCAGTGCGGCACGCGGCCATTTTGCAGCAGGGGCGAATCCAGTGGGCTGAGCTGAGGGCTGCTGCAGCCCCACTGAAATTTTGAGCTGCCCTTCTGGCGACCCCGCCAGGACAGCCGCTGGGGACCGGCGCCCAAATGCAGCCTCCGCACCGCCCTTTTCCTGCTGCCCCTGCATTGCGGCCTGGCATTGGCGCCCTTTTCCTGCCGCCCCTGCATTGCGGCCTTGCATTGGCGCCCTTTTCCTGCCGCCCCTGCACTGCGGCCTGGCATTGGCGCCCTTTTCCTGCTGCCCCTGCATTGCGGCCTGGCATTGGCGCCCTTTTCCTGCTGCCCCTGCATTGCGGCCTGGCATTGGCGCCCTTTTCCTGCTGCCCCTGCATTGCGGCCTGGCATTGGCGCCCTTTTCCTGCCGCCCCTGCACTGCGGCCTGGCATTGGCGCCCTTTTCCTGCTGCCCCTGCATTGCGGCCTGGCATTGGCGCCCTTTTCCTGCTGCCCCTGCATTGCGGCCTGGCATTGGCGCCCTTTTCCTGCTGCCCCTGCATTGCGGCCTGGCATTGGCGCCCTTTTCCTGCCGCCCCTGCATTGCGGCCTGGCATTGGCGCCCTTTTCCTGCTGCCCCTGCACTGCGGCCTGGCATTGGCGCCCTTTTCCTGCCGCCCCTGCACTGCGGCCTGGCATTGGCGCCCTTTTCCTGCCGCCCCTGCACTGCGGCCTGGCATTGGCGCCCTTTTCCTGCCGCCCCTGCACTGCGGCCTGGCATTGGCGCCCTTTTCCTGCTGCCCCTGCACTGCGGCCTGGCATTGGCGCCCTTTTCCTGCTGCCCCTGCATTGCGGCCTGGCATTGGCGCCCTTTTCCTGCTGCCCCTGCATTGCGGCCTGGCATTGGCGCTCTTTTCCTGCTGCCCCTGCATTGCGGCCTGGCATTGGCGCCCTTTTCCTGCTGCCCCTGCATTGCGGCCTGGCATTGGCGCCCTTTTCCTGCCGCCCCTGCATTGCGGCCTGGCATTGGCGCCCTTTTCCTGCTGCCCCTGCACTGCGGCCTGGCATTGGCGCCCTTTTCCTGCCGCCCCTGCACTGCGGCCTGGCATTGGCGCCCTTTTCCTGCCGCCCCTGCACTGCGGCCTGGCATTGGCGCCCTTTTCCTGCCGCCCCTGCACTGCGGCCTGGCATTGGCGCCCTTTTCCTGCTGCCCCTGCATTGCGGCCTGGCATTGGCGCCCTTTTCCTGCCGCCCCTGCACTGCGGCCTGGCATTGGCGCCCTTTTCCTGCCGCCCCTGCACTGCGGCCTGGCATTGGCGCCCTTTTCCTGCTGCCCCTGCATTGCGGCCTGGCATTGGCGCCCTTTTCCTGCTGCCCCTGCACTGCGGCCTGGCATTGGCGCCCTTTTCCTGCTGCCCCTGCACTGCGGCCTGGCATTGGCGCCCTTTTCCTGCCGCCCCTGCACTGCGGCCTGGCATTGGCGCCCTTTTCTTGCCGCCCCTGCACTGCGGCCTGGCATTGGCGCCCTTTTCCTGCTGCCCCTGCACTGCGGCCTGGCATTGGCGCCCTTTTCCTGCCGCCCCTGCACTGCGGCCTGGCATTGGCGCCCTTTTCCTGCCGCCCCTGCACTGCGGCCTGGCATTGGCGCCCTTTTCCTGCTGCCCCTGCATTGCGGCCTGGCATTGGCGCCCTTTTCCTGCTGCCCCTGCACTGCGGCCTGGCATTGGCGCCCTTTTCCTGCTGCCCCTGCATTGCGGCCTGGCATTGGCGCCCTTTTCCTGCTGCCCCTGCACTGCGGCCTGGCATTGGCGCCCTTTTCCTGCTGCCCCTGCATTGCGGCCTGGCATTGGCGCCCTTTTCCTGCTGCCCCTGCATTGCGGCCTGGCATTGGCGCCCTTTTCCTGCTGCCCCTGCATTGCGGCCTGGCATTGGCGCCCTTTTCCTGCTGCCCCTGCATTGCGGCCTGGCATTGGCGCCCTTTTCCTGCCGCCCCTGCATTGCGGCCTGGCATTGGCGCCCTTTTCCTGCTGCCCCTGCACTGCGGCCTGGCATTGGCGCCCTTTTCCTGCCGCCCCTGCACTGCGGCCTGGCATTGGCGCCCTTTTCCTGCCGCCCCTGCACTGCGGCCTGGCATTGGCGCCCTTTTCCTGCCGCCCCTGCACTGCGGCCTGGCATTGGCGCCCTTTTCCTGCTGCCCCTGCACTGCGGCCTGGCATTGGCGCCCTTTTCCTGCTGCCCCTGCATTGCGGCCTGGCATTGGCGCCCTTTTCCTGCTGCCCCTGCATTGCGGCCTGGCATTGGCGCCCTTTTCCTGCTGCCCCTGCATTGCGGCCTGGCATTGGCGCCCTTTTCCTGCTGCCCCTGCATTGCGGCCTGGCATTGGCGCCCTTTTCCTGCCGCCCCTGCATTGCGGCCTGGCATTGGCGCCCTTTTCCTGCTGCCCCTGCACTGCGGCCTGGCATTGGCGCCCTTTTCCTGCCGCCCCTGCACTGCGGCCTGGCATTGGCGCCCTTTTCCTGCCGCCCCTGCACTGCGGCCTGGCATTGGCGCCCTTTTCCTGCCGCCCCTGCACTGCGGCCTGGCATTGGCGCCCTTTTCCTGCTGCCCCTGCATTGCGGCCTGGCATTGGCGCCCTTTTCCTGCCGCCCCTGCACTGCGGCCTGGCATTGGCGCCCTTTTCCTGCCGCCCCTGCACTGCGGCCTGGCATTGGCGCCCTTTTCCTGCTGCCCCTGCATTGCGGCCTGGCATTGGCGCCCTTTTCCTGCTGCCCCTGCACTGCGGCCTGGCATTGGCGCCCTTTTCCTGCCGCCCCTGCACTGCGGCCTGGCATTGGCGCCCTTTTCCTGCTGCCCCTGCATTGCGGCCTGGCATTGGCGCCCTTTTCCTGCTGCCCCTGCATTGCGGCCTGGCATTGGCGCCCTTTTCCTGCCGCCCCTGCATTGCGGCCTGGCATTGGCGCCCTTTTCCTGCTGCCCCTGCACTGCGGCCTGGCATTGGCGCCCTTTTCCTGCTGCCCCTGCATTGCGGCCTGGCATTGGCGCCCTTTTCCTGCTGCCCCTGCACTGTGGCCTGGCATTGGCGCCCTTTTGCTGCTGCCCTGCACTGCGGCCTGGCATGGTTATGACACAAAATGTATCAATAAATCGGGAAGAAAATTTAAGATATCATCCTACTAATACAAAGTAGAAATGTAGAAAAGTAAACAAAAACTAATAACTGTTTGATTAAAAAATTGAAACTGACGAGGGAAACCGAAGATTTATAATAAACAAAGACAATGAAAGCTATAAGAAAAATTGCAAAAACAGATGGAAGTGAAATTCAAGGACCTGTTTGCTTATGGAGAAGGAGACAAATATGCAAGCTGAAATTAGTAGATAGAGGTGCAGCTGAGATGCGGAAGATCCTGAGAAGTAGAAGTAGAGATCCATTTACAGACGTGAGTAAAAATATTAAAATTACAAAATTATAACATGGGTTTCAGCATTTGAAATCATATAATTAAGTGCATTGCCTAATAATCAAAAAGTTTTATTAAAAAGCTGTAGTGTTGAGATAAAGAAAAGCAAAGAACAGTTCCGGAGTAAATTCAGTCATGCAGTTTTGGTTGCTTTTCAAACAATTCCAATTAGCTGACATCATGCATGGCCTCCGCCTTATCTACTTGGCGGAATTCCGCTCCAAGGCTCGGAGAGGCGCACGGGTGGCGCCACTTCATTTGCTGCTGGATGGCGCCAATGGTGCAGCCAGGCGCTCGAAGGCGGGCGTCCAAAAATTGAAGATGCGCTTTGGTCATCGAGCTGACGCCCCTTGAGCATTTGGTGCCTCGGCGCGGTTGGCAAAGTCTGCCCGCGTGCGTGTTTCGCCATTTGTCGGCCAGCAGCCCATGATGAAGTCTCCAGGCTGAGTGGCTTTCAGCGGCAGAGGAAGCGTCGGAGCTGGGCTTGCTATCGCCTCCGCCGCCCAGCTGCCTCCGCCGCCCAGCTGCCTCCGCCGCCCAGCTGCCTCCGACGCCCAGCTGCCTCCGACGCCCAGCTGCCTCCGACGCCCAGCTGCCTCCGACGCCCAGCTGCCTCCGACGCCCAGCTGCCTCCGACGCCCAGCTGCCTCCGCCGCCCAGCTGCCTCTATACCGCAAAGGTCATTCAGCGTTTCTGCTGCCTCGGCATCGCTGCTCGGATCTCGCGGCCTCCTTATCACGTCGCCCACAATGTCACCGCATTGTTGGTGGCATTCGACTGTTCGAGTCTGTTTAGAAGGGAATTTCGAAGGGAATGAAATTATTTTAATATGCGATCTTCGCTGTTGATTATATGATTATCACAGTTGATTATCTATCAGTTGTGAGAGAATTCATTTACCTTTCTATTTTTACGGTGTTCAAGACCAAGAGCTTAAAAAACTCACCTATGGCTGAGACGCAGAACTCCTTCGGCACGGTGCAGCTGATCGGCCATCCGTCCTGTTTCTCAGCCGAGTCGCACAGCAGCAGGCCTTGAGTCTCAAGATATTCCGCTAACAACTGAAGAAACTTCGCACGGCATCTGCTGACCCATGAGTGGCTCTCGATTTGTGTGCCTTGACACAGGTAAAAACAAATGACCAACAGCTCAATGACCAACAGCTCAATGACCAACAGCTCAATGACCAACAGCTAAATGACCAACAGCTCAATGACCAACAGCTCAATGACAAACAGCTCAATGACCAACAGCTCAATGACCAACAGCTAAATGACCAACAGCTCAATGACCAACAGCTCAATGACCAACAGCTCAATGACCAACAGCTCAATGACCAACAGCTCAATGACCAACAGCTCAATGACCAACAGCTCAATGACCAACAGCTCAATGACCAACAGCTCAATGACCAACAGCTCAATGACCAACAGCTCAATGACCAACAGCTCAATGACCAACAGCTCAATGAGTTTGAGCAGTGCGCCACTCGGCCATTTTGCAGCAGTGGCGAATCCAGCGGCTGAGCTGAGGGGCTGCTGCGGCCCAACTGAAATTTTGAGCTGCCCTTCTGGCGACCCCGCCAGGACAGCCGCTGGGGACCGGCGCCCAAATGCAGCCTCCGCACCGCAGCCATGGCGCCCTTTTCCTGCTGCCCCTGCATTGCGGCCTGGCATTGGCGCTCTTTTCCTGCTGCCCCTGCATTGCGGCCTGGCATTGGCGCCCTTTTCCTGCTGTCCTGCACTGCGCCTGGCATTGGCGCCCTTTTCCTGCTGCCCCTGCATTGCGGCCTGGCATTGGCGCCCTTTTCCTGCTGCCCCTGCATTGCGGCCTGGCATTGGCGCCCTTTTCCTGCTGTCCTGCACTGCGCCTGGCATTGGCGCCCTTTTCCTGCTGCCCCTGCATTGCGGCCTGGCATTGGCGCTCTTTTCCTGCTGCCCCTGCATTGCGTCATGGCGTCAGTGATGGTGAAGACACAGTGCGTGGAAAAACGTGATTGACTTCGGCAGTGAGGCCAGCACTATGTCACAAAAGCATGTAGGATGTAGTTTGATATTTTGATTATTTACTGGGATTTTACGGTAATTCGCATTCAGTTTTCTTAGAGTTCCTCACACCTCACAACACTTTCTGCATCAATATGCGCTATCCATTGACACACAAAACTCGCAAGCACAATAGAATCCTTCAAGGAATACTAAGTGCTCGTAGTTCTTTGAATCGAATCCTTACGGTGCGTTCGCTGCACCAAAGTGCTTTGATGCCTCAAGGCAAAATTATCTGTAAAAGAATGCCGATGTAAATGACATTCTAGATGTAAAAAGATGCTGCAGAGCCGAGCGGCCACCCCAGCCGGAAGTTCAGGAGGTGCCGCTTCTGGCGCTGCAGGCAGCCACCGGCGATTCTGCAAATCTGCAACTGAAAATTCGTCAAATCTCTCAGCACCCCGCACTTTGAAGGCAGCATTGTGGGGCAGAGAACACCAAAGGTGAGTTTAAGAACTCATGCACAAACTCTTCCATTATTTTTAAATCTATTTGTGAGCTGTAAAAAGCAAGCAAACATACTACAAGCGCATTTGAGCAAAGCAACTTCAGCTACTGAAGTACAGATTGGAGAATTTTTTTATTTTTATAGTTTTCTGATCAATACGAAACAGCAGTAAATAAAATAATCGAATTTTAGTTACTGTTCATGACGGAGCTGTCAGGCTGTCAGTCACTGAATGTTCATGAGGGAGCTGTCAGGCTGTCAGTCACTGAATGTTCATGAGGGAGCTGTCAGTCACTGAATGCTCATGAGGGAGCTGTCAGGCTGTCAGTCACTGAATGTTCATGAGGGAGCTGTCAGTCACTGAATGTTCATGAGGGAGCTGTCAGGCTGTCAGTCACTGAATGTTCATGAGGGAGCTGTCAGGCTGTCAGTCAGTGAATGTTCATGAGGGAGCTGTCAGGCTGTCAGTCAGTGAATGTTCATGAGGGAGCTGTCAGTCACTGAATGCTCATGAGGGAGCTGTCAGGCTGTCAGTCACTGAATGTTCATGAGGGAGCTGTCAGTCACTGAATGTTCATGAGGGAGCTGTCAGGCTGTCAGTCCCTGAATGTTCATGAGGGAGCTGTCAGATACATGAGTACATGATGAAAGAACATGAAATCGGTTTGCAGACCGATTGAGGTGATTCTGCAATAAACCAGGAGCATGTGCACATAATAATTTCAGCATAAAATACAAATACAATTATTTAGGAGAAATATGCAGCAAAATTTCTCAAAAAGCTCGCGCAAAAGCCAGAAAAGCTTACAAAATTTCGAGTTGAACTCAAGCTGCTGCATCAAGTCTCTCCAGCTTCTCCCTGACCCAGCCGACTTTTGAATTTTCAAGGTTCATGTAGATAACTGTTACCTGTGCATTTGGCTTGAATGTTGTCATTAAAAAGCATTTACAACCGGGTATTGAAGTCCGCAGAGCAAAGAAGACACGCAGTTTGGACGGGAGAAAGCTATTTAGCATGCAGTGTGAAATGAATTGAAGCACAAATGTACAAAACTGCAGTTCATAGCAGGAGGGCTACTCGATCTCAATGGCTCATTTCACACTGTCATTTGACATTTGATTGTGCTCATTTCCTCGCAACTGAGTCACCAACAAGGGAAGAACTAGGGAAAATATTCAATTTACAAAAAACCCATGGATCAACTGAATTTAGCCGAACAAAATCAGGGACTAAGAAGCAGATTAGGGAGACCGAACATTTAAATCAAGCAATATCTTAATAATGCGACTCGAATTTGAGGACTCCGGCTGCTGCATCAAGTCTCTTTAGCTTCTGCCTGACCCAGCCGATCTTCTCCTCGTCCTGCGTCTCCATGGCGACGCGTCTCTCTTCCTCGATCATCTCCATCTGCTGCAGGCTGAGCTCCACGTGCTCGCGGCAGTCGCTGTAGTGAGCCAGAGTGAGCAGCTCCTCCAAGTCCGGGTCTCCAAGCAGCTGTTCAATCCAATGATCGAATGCGATTGCAGGTGCGCGATTGCGGAGCAGCTCAGCTTGGAGACTCCAGCTCAGGCAGCGGAAGTTCACGTACAGGTGGGAGGAGAGAGGCTGCGACAGTCTGGCTGTGAACAGAGTCTGCGTGAACTCGGGAAGGAATGGGAAGCGAGGCGGAGAGTCGCAGGGGAGGCAGAACCTCCACGCCCAGTCTGAGTCTTCTGGCAAATTAGTTTCTCTGATGAATTCTATCCCTTCAATATCCTGTGGCATCAACCCTAACTGAACCTGATGTCTCTGCAGCTCCATCGCAAGTCTCTCCGAATCTTCGGATTCTCCGAACTTCAAATGCGCCATAGCGGTCATGCACAGGGCGGCGCACTTGCACCACTGCAGCTCATGCAGGAGACTGAGCTGCCTCATCAGGGTGTCTCTGTCGCTCGATTCCGACTGCAGCTCGCTCACACACTGGTGCACCACACTGTACACGTCTGCGAACTTATTGTAAAACCCTGACCACTTAGTTCCTTTCCTGATCTCCGTGACAGCAGGCGGCGCTGTCAGAGGCAACAGAGTGAACGGGTGAAAGTAGAACTTCTCTGACTGCAGAGGTCTCACGAGTCTCCTCAGCTGCTCGACCACTCCGCCGATGCGCTTCTCAGCTCACAAAGTCGGTCTCGAACCCTCGCCTTCGTGTTGTCGAAGTCGCCGCCGATTCCAGCGTTCTTGAAGTAGAGCGGAGCTTTGGGCATGAAGAAGTGCGGCATGCACTCATCGGGCGAGCTGCTCGAGTCGATGAAGCTCAGCATCAAGTCGAGAGACTCGTTGAGCAGAGCGATCAGATTGTGGGGCTTCCAAGCCTCACTTGAAGGATCTGTGCCATGCTTCTCCAGCATTGTGAAGAGTAGAGTCTTTGCATGGTAGGTCTTGAGTCCAGGTGTGTCCAGAGTGAGCGGCAAGTGTCTTTTGAAGATGAACTTGATGAGTGTGAACAGCTGGCCCTGGACTGTGCTCATGTTTCTCATGATATCTTTCTCATGGAAGCTGAAGCTCACTCTGAGCTCATTGGTCGAGCTCGGTCTGGTCGCCCGAACAAGGTGTACATTATCATTAATACTCGTATAAGGAAGCAGTTTTTTAATTCCATCTTCACAGAAACTGCTGCAGCACCAGATCGCATAGCACGTGTCCTGTGCAGGCCGCACACCGCACGCCGTGGCTGCCACTGCAGGTTGGCTGCCTGAAATGCGCAGTGAGCGGAGAGTCGCTTTGTGGAGAGTGAAAAAGATGGGTTGGTTTGAAACTGCAAATTTTCTCTTGATTAGTTAAGTTTAAGTTTCTAATGAAATATCCTTTAAAAAAGAAAGTTTTTTCACTTATTTGTTTAGCGGATCTGCATTCGCATTCAAAGAAGTTGCTGGGAGCTGATTGCATGCAGATTTCAGCATTCTGATGATGAACCCAGCCTCACTCACCTGCGCCTACCGCCACCTGTACGTGGCCCTCCTTGTTCTGAAGCCGAGTGGCTGTTTTGCAGGAATCCAGCCAAATTCTTTGTTTACCGGTATTGCAGCCACCTTCCAGATGGAACTCTTGCCCAGCAACCAGCACATTCCAGTCAATGTCCGAGTCTGCAGCTGTCCTGCCGTTCACTTGCACCAGACTGTTGGCCCAGCCCTCTGCGTAGCTGCCCGTCATCTGCCTGCCATCCTGTGTGAGGACTCGAGCGACTCCTTCCAGCCAGTCAGCCAGTCTCTGCTGACGCTTTGCTCTCTGCTCGGTGAATCCCGCATCGCTGAGCAGTCGATGCAGCTTCTCGCTCAGACGTCTGTCTTGCTGGGAGTCGTCTGAGAGCCTGGAATGATCCGAGATGCGTGTGGGGGACTTTCTCAAGTTGGATGGACAGAACAAGCAGGAGAGCTGAGAGTGCAGCTGCTGCAGCACTCAGACTGGCATCTCAAGCAGGAGAGCTGAGAGTGCAGCTGCTGCAGCACTCAGACTGGCATCTCAAGCAGGAGAGCTGAGAGTGCAGCTGCTGCAGCACTCAGACTGGCATCTCAAGCAGGAGAGCTGAAAGTGCAGCTGCTGCAGCACTCAGACTGGCATCTCAAGCAGGAGAGCTGAGAGTGCAGCTGCTGCAGCACTCAGACTGGCATCTCAAGCAGGAGAGCTGAGAGTGCAGCTGCTGCAGCACTCAGACTGGCATCTCAAGCAGGAGAGCTGAAAGTGCAGCTGCTGCAGCACTCAGACTGGCAATCTCAAGCAGGAGAGCTGAGAGTGCAGCTGCTGCAGCACTCAGACTGGCATCTCAAGCAGCAGAGCTGAGAGTGCAGCTGCTGCAGCACTCAGACTGGCATCTCAAGCAGGAGAGCTGAGAGTGCAGCTGCTGCAGCACTCAGACTGGCATCTCAAGCAGGAGAGCTGAGAGTGCAGCTGCTGCAGCACTCAGACTGGCATCTCAAGCAGGAGAGCTGAGAGTGCAGCTGCTGCAGCACTCAGACTGGCATCTCAAGCAGGAGAGCTGAGAGTGCAGCTGCTGCAGCACTCAGACTGGCATCTCAAGCAGGAGAGCTGAGAGTGCAGCTGCTGCAGCACTCAGACTGGCATCTCAAGCAGGAGAGCTGAGAGTGCAGCTGCTGCAGCACTCAGACTGGCATCTCAAGCAGGAGAGCTGAGAGTGCAGCTGCTGCAGCACTCAGTCCAATTCAATCTCAGCCCTCCTGAGTTTCGCTGCAATTTCTGCCCCAAGCTGCCAGCCTGTTGGAAGGCGCAATGCGACAGTGAAAGCCGAACCGGTCAGACTCACCGATGGAGGCCCGAATCCAAGAGGTGAGCGGCTGCCTGTCGGGCCCCTGGGCTTCTGCAATGCAGGAAGGAAAGGAATTTCTTACAGCATTTGAGTCTAAGATTTTCAAAGTCAAAAATGCAAAGCAGAGGCAGGCAGAAGCAGAATACCGAGAGAAAGCAGACAATTAGCAAGAGAGAGTCGAGTCAATACCGGGAATACCACCACTTCAAAGAGAAGATCGCTTGCTGGACCGGAGATTGGTTAGTTGAATCGGGCTCGATTTGTTAGTTGAAAATACTGAAGCGGCTGCGGTCTGCAGTGAGCTGCACCTGAGCAAACCGCTGCCCAGATAGGGGCTGCTCACGAAATCATGATATCACGAAAACAGCGAGTGACCATCCTATAATACGAGCTAGGACTCCTATTGTTCGAAAAACCGGTTTTTGAACTTCTGTTTTAATAATAATAATAGTATTTGACTACATCTGGCCTAATAGGTCGATGGGCAACCGACAGCTCAGCCGCAGCTATTGCGCGGCGCATCTGAAGACTGCGTATGGCTGTTCAGTCCAAGGACTGGGGGGGTCGCCACACACAACCTCAATTACCCCAGCTAATGCCGGCACCCATTTTACAGCTGGGTGAACTGAAGCAATGCAGAGTTAAGTGTCTTGCTCAGGGACACAAATTGTTCCGAGTCGGTCGAGAATCGAACACACGACCTTCCACCGACGCTCTAACCACTAGGCACTATCACTAGGCACCTACTAGGCATCACCACTACTTTTAGAACTTCCGAATATGGCAAATGCTAACCTGAATGTGGTCTAAGTCTCACCCTTTTTATTCAAAAAACCCCACCTGTCAAATGATAGAATTTCTTTTTTGACCTCATCAAAAAATGGGTAGAGGCCATGTTCGGATCAAATCATGTATAAATACAAACGTAAAATCCGAGCTGAAAAGAGATCTTGAGTTTGCTAGAGCAGCATAACGAGGCAATTGTTATTTAGTTATTGATAGCTGCGCATTGTCGGCCGTTACTAATCTGTCGATTTATATTGAGCTATTGAATTTGAGGCCTCCATAGTCCTATGGGATTGGATACTCGTAGGATCCGCGACCGATTCCGAAACTCTTAGACGATGTTTGATTGATTGAGTTTGGTACCCAAGAGTACCCGATATGAGCACAGGACTCCGATTCCGTTACTTCTAGAAACATACGCTCTTTTGGAGGACCTCGCTATTGTCCTAGAGTTGAGTTTATTACTAGGGCGCATCCCGGATATCGGTATTTACTGATTAAAAGAAATACATTAACGTCGACGGATCAATTTGTTAAATTCATTAAAATGCTATCATATTCAGCCGCCTTCAGAATCTTAAGAAATCCGGAGCAGGAAGACTTGAGTAGACAAGCTCTACGGACCAGCACGACAAAGAGGAGCCCGCAATAGTAAGTGATCACTGAATTCGGTCACTTACTTGCGATCTGGAAAAAGGAGTTCGTGAGCTTAGACACTAGACTTAGTTCTCTCTCTCTCTCTCTCTCTCTCTCTCTCTCTGTCTCTCTGTCTCTCTCTCTCTTTCTCTTTCTGTCCCTTTCTCTCTAGTGTGCTAAAGCGAGCTCTTCAACATTACAGAAGTACTTACTTTACTAAAACGCGATAAAGTACTCAAAAGTTTGCGAAATTTTCGCTTCACTCACCCCGCTCCACTGGGATCCAGTAGCCGCAGCACCTGCCGCTGCTCAAACCGCTGTGCCACCTGTGCACACGTCAGACCCCGACCGTCTCGATGACTCGCATCCGCTCCTCTGTCCATCAGAACCTTGGCTGCTCGCGCGTGACCGGCTTCGCACGCTCGTGACAGAGCAGTCCGACCCTGACTGTCTTCAGCACGCACTGACGCACCGAGATCGATGAGCTTCTCAATGAGCTCGTGATGACCTGCATCAGCTGCCAGCATAAGAGCAGTGGCTCCAGTGCTGTCTGGCAGATCGACATGCTCTGTGCTGACTCGCTCATCATTGATCAGTGTGACAGCAAGAGCGACGTGTCTTTGAGAGATGGAGAGACAAAGCAGCTCTGTGATGCGAGCTGGCTGCATTCGAGAGAGGGTGTCGTTGAGAACAGAGTTTATGCCTTCGATGGCCATTGCTGCAGTGAAGCTGAGGATGGTGCTGGATTGGAAGAGCCAGTCGGGCTCGAGGCCGAGGGAGGCAACGACATCTTCGAAAAGACGAGAGCAAGCCGCGACTGCGCATTGGAAACGAAGATTCGCTCTTTGATCCGGACTTGAGAGACACGAGATGAGGAACTTGACGACTTTTTCTTGATTCGATTCTGCAGCAGATTTGGCAGAGTCAATGCAGAACTGATCTCTTTTTGTTGGGTCAGCGACTGTCTGCACCAGAAACTTCACCACTTTTAACTGACCCTCGGTTGCAGCAGATTCGGCAGCCTCGATGCAGCACTGATCTCTTTTTGTTTGTTCAGAGACTGTCTGCACAAGAAACTTCACCACTTCTAATTGACCATTGATTGCTGCAGCTTTTGCTACCTTCCTGCAGAACTGATCTCTTTTTGTTTGTTCAGAGACTGTCTGCACAAGAAACTTCACCACTTCTAATTGACCATTGATTGCTGCAGATTTTGCTGCCTTCCTGCAGCACTGATCTTTGTTTGTCCGGTCAGCTATTGTCTGCACCAGAAACTTTACCACTTCTAACTGACCTTTGTATGCGCCTTGTTTTGCTGCCTCAATGTAGCACTGATCTCTGTTTGTTTGGTCAGTGACTTTCTGCACCAGAAACTTCACCACATCCCACTCACCAGCGAATCCAGCATATTCCGCAGTCCCCATGCAGCACTGATCTCTGTTAATTTGGTCAAGGATTGTCTGCACCAGAAACTTCACCACATCCCACTCACCAGCGGATGCAGCATATTCCGCAGCCCCAATGCAGCACAGATCTCTGTTTTCTCGGTCAGCGACTGTGGGCACGAGAAATTTCACAACCTCCCACTGTCTTTCTTTAGCTGCAATTGGCACACATTTTTCACAAAAGTTTGTTTTATCTGTCTCGCTTTTCTGAAGCTGCAAATGATGCTGCAGTGCTTGGATGTCTCCAGCCTTCACGGATTCGTAAGCGCTTTCTCTTTGGCTCATTGGTTTCTCCTCCTATACAAGGTTTTACTGTGGCTGGTTTGATGCTGCTGGCTAGAACCAAAAATTGCCTCTCTGCTTTCGTCCTTGTAAGTCTGAGGGGTTGAAAATATGGTAACAATTTACGGTCATGCAAAGTTTCTCCGTTTTATCTAATCACTGTGTGGTTTTGTTTGACAATCCTCTGGCTGAACTCGGGGAAGTGGATGAGGCAAGTCGTGAGGGGTGGCAAATGGAATGGTCAAGGAGAGAATAGAGATGGAAACTGGAAAATGAGAGACAGAAGAGATTGAAGGTGATAAGAGAGGATAGAAACGGAGAGATGGGGAGATAAAAATGGACAGAGTGGAAAGGAGGCCATCGCTGCGTTTTGATACGCTTTTCTACCAGGGGCCTTACCACCAGGGGCCATGTCACCAGGGGCCTTACCACCAGGGGCCTCACCACCAGGGGCCTTACCAACAGGGGCCTCACCACCAGGGGCCTTACCACCAGGGGCCTCACCACCAGGGGCCTTACCACCAGGGGCCTTACCACAAGGGCCTTACCAGGAGCTTTACCACCAGGGGTTTTAGCACCAGGGGCTTTAGCACCAGGGCCTTTAGCACCAGGGCCTTTAGCACCAGGGGCTTTAGCACCAGGGCCTTTAGCACCAGGGGCTTTAGCAGCAGGGGCTTTAGCACCAGGGTACGGGTGCTGAGGGTCGAGTCGGGTTTCGGGTCGGGTTTTGGTACCGGGTTTGGAGTTTGGGGTTAGGTGTTCGGGTTCAGGTTTAGGGTCGGGTTTATTTGGGTTTTCGATTTCAACGAAAAAGTTTTAGCTATTTTAAAAACAAATTTCCCCTAATGTCGTTATGTAACACTTTTTCAGTATAAAAAAGCGAATATTTAAACTTTGAAAAACCGAAATGATGCTTGAATTGAAGTTTTCAATTAATGTATGTATGTAATCTATGAATGTATGGAATTTGGCTGGCCACTGGACTATGCTTGTGGATTTAAAAAGTCCCTATATTTATAAAAAAATTTATTGAACACATGAATTGCTGATGCCAATGGAAATAGCACATCGTCCCGTGACATTTCTGACTTCGATTCGACAGGATCATTCGGCAAACCGGCATTCTATATCGTTACATTCAGCCTTTATTAGACCTAAATATAATGGTGTTACCGTTAATTCTATTCCGTATGGAGCCAATTAATTGTAGTCCTACACTGAGGGTTTTGGCTTGTAGGCCCCCTGGTTGTAGCTTGTGACCTTGTGTTGCAGTTGTGAGATAAAGTTAAACTAAACACCCTACTAATGACTATACCTACAGTACAGTATACTATCTACTAGCTGATGACTAGAAATAGTGAGTTATGGAGTCAGGACTGCAGATGAAAACAAGATGTAGACTAATAGAGGTACCCCAGGACGAGTAAATCCCTCCCAGCCCCCCTTCATTCGTCACTCTTGAAAAAAAGATAATCACAGAAAGCCTGAGATGTAGCGTTCACCTTTCAGGGAAAGTTCGCTTCGGATTGGTTTCGGTTCGGGGTTTACCACGAGATTCATTTCAAGGTTTACCTTGAACCCGGAAAAATGGAAACCCGAACACACCTACACCAGGGCTTTAGCACCAGGGGCTTTAGCACCAGGGGCTTTAGCACCAGGGACGCCATCACCAGGGGCTTTAGCTCCAGGGGCTTTAGCACCAGGGGCTTTAGCACCAGGGGCTTTAGCACCAGGGGCGCCAGCACCAGGGGCTTTAGCACCAGGGGCTTTAGCACCAGGGGCTTTAGCACCAGGGGCTTTAGCACCAGGGGCTTTAGCACCAGGGGCTTTAGCACCAGGGGCTTTAGCACCAGGGGCTTTAGCACCAGGGGCTTTAGCACCAGGGGCTTTAGCACCAAGGGCTTTAGCACCAGGGGCTTTAGCACCAGGGGCTTTAGCACCAGGGGCTTTAGCACCAGGGGCTTTAGCACCAGGGGCTTTAGCACCAGGGGCTTTAGCACCAGGGGCTTTAGCACCAGGGGCGCCATCACCAGGGGCTTTAGCTCCAGGGGCTTTAGCACCAGGGGCGCCATCACCAGGGGCTTTAGCTCCAGGGGCTTTAGCACCAGGGGCTTTAGCACCAGGGGCGCCAGCACCAGGGGCTTTAGCACCAGGGGCTTTAGCACCAGGGGCTTTAGTTCCAGGGGCTTTAGCACCAGGGGCTTTAGCACCAGGGGCTTTAGCACCAGGGGCTTTAGCACCAGGGGCTTTAGCGCCAGGGGCTTTAGCACCAGGGGCTTTAGCACCAGGGGCTTTAGCACCAGGGGCGCCAGCACCAGGGGCGCCAGCACCAGGGGCTTTAGCACCAGAGGCTTTAGCACCAGGGGCGCCAGCACCAGGTGCTTTAGCACCAGGGGCTTTAGCACCAGGGGCTTTAGCACCAGGGGCGCCAGCACCAGGGGCTTTAGCACCAGGGGCGCCAGCACCAGGGGCTTTAGCACCAGGGGCGCCAGCACCAGGGGCTTTAGCACCAGGGGCTTTAGCACCAGGGGCTTTAGCACCAGGGGCTTTAGCACCAGAGGCTTTAGCACCAGGGGCGCCAGCACCTTAGGGTCTTTAGCACCAGGGGCTTTAGCACCAGGGGCTTTAGCACCAGAGGCTTTAGCACCAGGGGCGCCAGCACCAGGGGCGCCAGCACCAGGGGCGCCAGCACCAGGGGCTTTAGCACCAGGGGCTTTAGCACCAGGGGCTTTAGCACCAGGGGCGCCAGCACCAGGGGCTTTAGCACCAGGGGCTTTAGCACCAGGGGCTTTAGCACCAGGGTCTTTAGCACCAGGGGCGCAAGCACATTTTACCCTTTGTGTTGTGTTGGATTTTCAATATTGCTAGAGATTCCTTGCAAGCAGAGATAAAATAGGGAGGGGGAAGGCGAAATATAGTCTATTAACTCGGAGGACTTAGTCAGTGAGTAATCGCAAGCCTAATTGACAGCTCACTCCAACGCCAGCCCAGCAGACTGAAGCAGGGCAGACTCAGGCAGAGCAGGACTCACCGATCGCCAGTTATGATTATGAACTCGTCAGTCTGCTGATGAAGCGGCAGGCAGAGACTCGCAGGCCACAGAGAAGGAGGAACTCGCAAAAGCAGACGGGAGGCTCTGCAGCAAGCAAACACGGTACTTGAAGTACCGAACGCTGGTTGGAGGGAAGGCTGGGAGAGAAAAGCCAGACGTCAAGGCACAGGACAAAAACGCACAGCAGGGTGGGGGCTTGTCGAAGCGAGTGTGCGCAGCCGCCACAAGAAAGTCATTCCCGCACATTGGGAGGGCTGACTGGGCAGACAGAGGAAACAGGAACGAAAGCATTTAGCCCTCACACCAATGAGTACATGCAACTGTGCATTGGCAGGAAAAGCGCGTTGTCCAAATCGAAACGCACATTGGAATTGCCCAGTCCAGTTGGTTTCCACAAAGCAGTTTGTCCAAGAGAGCGGAGGCAGCTAGCTGTCTGCTCAAAATTCTCGATAATTTCGGAATAGCAAACCAAATTTGGCGATATTTGTCTCGCTTTAAAGCTGACCAAATTCTTCACTACTGAGCACGAGTTTCACTGGAATCTGAGCACGAGTTTCACTGGAATCTGAGCACGAGTTTCACTGGAATCTGAGCACGAGTTTCACTGGAATCTGAGCACGAGTTTCACTGGAATCTGAGCACGAGTTTCACTGGAATCTGAGCACGAGTTTCATTGGAATCTGAGCACGAGTTTCACTCTGGAATCTGAGCACGAGTTTCATTGGAATCTGAGCACGAGTTTCACTGAAATCTGAGCACGAGTTTCACTGGAATCTGAGCACGAGTTTCACTGGAATCTGAGCACGAGTTTCATTGGAATCTGAACACGAGTTTCATTGGAATCTGAGCACGAGTTTCACTGGAATCTGAGCACGTGTTTCACTCTGGAATCTGAGCACGAGTTTCACTGGAATCTGAGCACGAGTTTCACTCTGGAATCTGAGCACGAGTTTCATTGGAATCTGAGCACGAGTTTCACTCTGGAATCTGAGCACGAGTTTCACTGGAATCTGAGCACGAGTTTCACTGGAATCTGAGCACGAGTTTCAGTGGAATCTGAGCACGAGTTTCATTGGAATCTGAGCACGAGTTTCACTGGAATCTGAGCACGAGTTTCATTGGAATCTGAGCACGAGTTTCATTGGAATCTGAGCACGAGTTTCACTCTGGAATCTGAGCACGAGTTTCATTGGAATCTGAGCACGAGTTTCATTGGAATCTGAGCACCAGTTTCACTGGAATCTGAGCACGAGTTTCATTGGAATCTGAGCACGAGTTTCATTGGAATCTGAGCACCAGTTTCACTGGAATCTGAGCACGAGTTTCATTGGAATCTGAGCACGAGTTTCACTGGAATCTGAGCACGAGTTTCACTGGAATCTGAGCACGAGTTTCACTGGAATCTGAGCACGAGTTTCACTGGAATCTGAGCACGAGTTTCATTGGAATCTGAGCACGAGTTTCACTGGAATCTGAGCACGAGTTTCATTGGAATCTGAGCACGAGTTTCATTGGAATCTGAGCACGAGTTTCGCTTGTCAAATTTTTGAAGGTTATTATTGACAATTTTTGTTCTGGCAGCTTCCATGTCTCCCGTGTAGCCAGGGCTGACCGCTCGCCCACCTGCCACTCACCGAGCATTTTTGCTCTCTGCTTGTCTCCACCATCCTGCTGCAGTTTGAGTTTGAGCAGTGCGCCACTCGGCCATTTTGCAGCAGGGGCGAATCCAGTAGGCTGAGCTGAGGGGCTGCTGCGGCCCAACTGAAATTTTGAGCTGCCCTTCTGGCGACCCCGCCAGGACAGGCCGCTGAGGACCGGCGTTCGAATGCAGCCTCTGCACCGCAGCCACGGCGCCCTTTTGCTGCTGCCCCTGCACTGCGGCCTGGCATTGGCGCCCTTTTGCTGCTGCCCCTGCATTGCGGCCTGGCATTGGCGCCCTTTTCCTGCTGCCCCTGCATTGCGGCCTGGCATTGGCGCCCTTTTCCTGCTGCCCCTGCATTGCGTCATGGCGTCAGTGATGGTGAAGGCCAGCACTATGTCACAAAAGCATGTAGGATGTAGTTTGATATTTTGATTATTTACTGGGATTTTTCGGTAATTCGCATTCAGTTTTCTTAGAGTTCCTCACACCTCACAACACTTTCTGCATCAATATGCGCTATCCATTGACACACAAAACTCGCAAGCACAGGAGAATTCTTCAAGGAATACTAAGTGCTCGTAGTTCTTTGAATCGAATCCTTACGGTGCGTTCGCTGCACCAAAGTGCTTTGATGCCTCAAGGCAAAATTATCTGTAAAAAGAATGCCGATGTAAATGACATTCTAGATGTAAAAAGATGCTGCAGAGCCGAGCGGCCACCCACAGCCGGAAGTTCAGGAGGTGCCGCTGCTGGCGCTGCAGGCAGCCACCGGCGATTCTGCGGCTGCCTGCTGGCTGAGGAGGTGCCGGCTGACCTTTGATGTTATTGTGACCTTGCAGCTTTTTATGTACTGTTATGTTTGTCTTCAGGGATTTTACAGTTGATTCACTGTAGGATTCTCATATTATATTGAGGTAATCACTAAGGTATTTTGTTTCGTGAACTGAAAAATCATAAAATCTCTCACCACGCGGAACTTTGAAGGCAGCATTGTGGGGCAGAAAACACCAAAGGTGAGTTCAAGAACTCATGCACAAAGTCTTCCATTATTTTCAAATCTTTTTGTGAACTATAAAAAGCAAGCAAACATACTACGAGCGCATTTGAGCAAAGCAACTTCAGCTACTGAAGTACAGATTGGGGAATTTTTTTATTTTTATAGTTTTCTGATCAATACGAAACAGCAGTAAACTGTAAAAGCAAGCAAATGTATTTTAACAAAGCAACATAAAATATTATAAAACAGTCAGTGAATGTTCATGAGGGAGCTGTCAGGCTGTCAGTCACTGAATGTTCATGAGGGAGCTGTCAGGCTGTCACTCACTGAATGTTCATGAGGGAGCTGTCAGGCTGTCAGTCACTGAATGTTCATGAGGGAGCTGTCAGGCTGTCACTCACTGAATGTTCATGAGGGAGCTGTCAGGCTGTCAGTCAGTGAATGTTCATGAGGGAGCTATCAGGCTGTCAGTCAGTGAATGTTCATGAGGGAGCTGTCAGGCTGTCAGTCAGTGAATGTTCATGAGGGAGCTATCAGGCTGTCAGTCAGTGAATGTTCATGAGGGAGCTGTCAGGCTGTCAGTCACTGAATGTTCATGAGGGAGCTATCAGGCTGTCAGTCAGTGAATGTTCATGAGGGAGCTGTCAGGCTGTCAGACTGCAGGGTACAGGGGTACATGATGAAATAAATTTGCTGACTGTTTGAGATGATTCTGATAGCAGGTGCTTAAAGAATAAGGAGCATGTGCACACAATAGTTTAAGCAAAAAAATACATCTAAAAGTGATCAGAAATATGTGCCGCACATTTTCTTCAAAACGCCAGAGAGGTCTTAAAAATTCCGAGTTAAACTCAAGCTGCTGCATCAAGTCTCTCCAGCTTCTTCCTGACCCAGCTGACCTTTAATTTTGCAGGATGATGCAAACAAATGTTACATGTACCTGTACATTTGGCTTGAATATTTCATTAAACAGCATTAACAATTGTGCATTGAACATAAAGAACATGCAGAACATAATCGCAAAATCGAAAAGCCCGCATCAAAGCAGACGCACAGTTTGAAGGGAAAAAGCAGTTCAGTATGTGGTGTGAATTTAATTAAAGCGCAAATGTATAAAACTGCAGTTCATAGCGGGAGGGCTGCTCGAACTCGATGCGCTCAATCCAAAAAAGCTAAAAGACAAACTAAACCCAATAGCCAGAAATTCCAGGGGCTTTCATGCAGATCACGCAGAACCCTCATCAAGTCAGCGTGCATCAGAATAAGCAGTTTGATTCAACAACGTCTCTCCAGCTATCGATGTACTCGTTTTGTAAAAAAATTACTGACAAACAGAAGCAAAACCACAGCAAAGCAAAGCAAAATAAAACAAAAGTCTTCCTTGTGCGACCTTGGTTTTGCGATTTGACTTGGAGTAGTTCGGATGCTCCATCAAGTCTCTCCAGCTTCTCCAGTCTCATCCGACTGAGCTTGGCGTGAGTCCATCTGTTTCTCTGCTCCGCTGCAGTTTCCATGGCAACCAGGCGACCCAAGTCGGCCCCGTCTCGCCGCAGCCTCGCCCTCGCCCACAGCCTCCGCTCCTCATCTTCCCTGCTGCGGTGAGCACCGCTGTCACTGCCGCTGCGGTTCGAAACTCGCCACCGCTTCTGCCTGACCCAGCCGATCTTCTCCTCGTCCTGCGTCTCCATGGCGACGCGTCTCTCTTTCTTGATCATCTCCATCTGCTGCAGGCTGAGCTCCACGCGCTCGCGGCAGTCGCTGTAGTGAGCCAGAGTGAGCAGCTCCTCCAAGTCCGGGTCTCCAAGCAGCTGTTCAATCCAATGATCGAATGCGATTACAGGTGCGCGATTGCGGAGCAGCTCAGCTTGGAGACTCCAGCTCAGGCAGCGGAAGTTCACGTACAGGTGGGAGGAGAGAGGCTGCGACAGTCTGGCTGTGAACAGAGTCTGCGTGAACTCGGGAAGGAATGGGAAGCGAGGCGGAGAGTCGCAGGGGAGGCAGAACCTCCACGCCCAGTCTGAGTCTTCTGGCAGTATTTTATTGAACACGTACCAGCTCTCGTTGTTTTGAATATCCTGTGGCATCAACCCTGATTCAACCTGATGTCTCTGAAGCTCCATCGCGAGTCTCTCAGCCTTCTCAGATTCTCCGAACTTCAAATGCGCCATGGCGGTCATGCACAGGGCGGCGCACTTGCACCACTGCAGCTCATGCAGGAGACTGAGCTGCCTCATCAGGGTGTCTCTGTCGCTCGATTCCGACTGCAGCTCGCTCACACACTGGTGCACCACACTGTACACGTGAGTCCATCTGTGAGTCCATCTGTTTCTCTGCTCCGCTGCAGTTTCCATGGCAACCAGGTGACCCAAGTCGGTCCCGTCTCGCCTCGCCATCGCCCACAGCCTCCGCTCCTCATCTTCCCTGCTGCGGTGAGCACCGCTGTCACTGCCGCTGCGGTTCGAAACTCGCCACCGCTTCTGCCTGACCCAGCCGATCTTCTCCTTGTCCTGCGTCTCCATGGCGACGCGTCTCTCTTTCTCGATCATCTCCATCTGCTGCAGGCTGAGCTCCACGTGCTCGCGGCAGTCGCTGTAGTGAGCCAGAGTGAGCAGCTCCTCCAAGTCCGGGTCTCCAAGCAGCTGTTCAATCCAATGATCGAATGCGATTACAGGTGCGCGATTGCGGAGCAGCTCAGCTTGGAGACTCCAGCTCAGGCAGCGGAAGTTCACGTACAGGTGGGAGGAGAGAGGCTGCGACAGTCTGGCTGTGAACAGAGTCTGCGTGAACTCGGGAAGGAATGGGAAGCGAGGCGGAGAGTCGCAGGGGAGGCAGAACCTCCACGCCCAGTCTGAGTCTTCTGGCAGTATTTTATTGAACATGTACCAGCTCTCGTTGTTTTGAATATCCTGTGGCATCAACCCTGATTCAACCTGATGTCTCTGAAGCTCCATCGCGAGTCTCTCAGCCTTCTCAGATTCTCCGAACTTCAAATGCGCCATGGCGGTCATGCACAGGGCGGCGCACTTGCACCACTGCAGCTCATGCAGGAGACTGAGCTGCCTCATCAGGGTGTCTCTGTCGCTCGATTCCGACTGCAGCTCGCTCACACACTGGTGCACCAAACTGTACACATCTGCGAACTTGCAGTACAATTGTTGAGAGCCACTTCCTTTCCTGATCTCCGTGACAGCAGGCGGCGCTGTCAGAGGCAGCAGAGTGAACGGGTGAAAGTAGAACTTCTCTGACCGCAGAGGTCTCACGAGTCTCCTCAGCTGCTCGACCACTCCGCCGATGTCGCTTATCACCTCACAAAGTCGGTCTCGTACCCTCGCCTTCGTGTTGTCGAAGTTGCTGCCGATTCCAGCGTTCTTGAAGTAGAGCGGAGCGTCGGGCATGAAGAAGTGCGGCATGCACTCATCGGGAGAGCTACTCGAGTCGATGAAGCTCAGCATCATGTCGAGAGACTCCTTGAGCAGAGCGATCAGATTGTGGGGCTGCCAAGCCTCATTTTTAGGATGGGTGCCATGCTTCTCCAGCATGAAGAATAGCAGAGTCTTTGCATGGTAGGTCTTGAGTCCAGGTGTGTCCAGAGTGAGCGGCAAGTGTCTCTTGAAGATGAACTTGATGAGTGTGAACAGCTGGCCCTGGACTGTGCTCAGGTCTCTCATGATGTCTTTCTCTTGAAAGCTGAAGCTCACTCTGAGCTCGTTGGTCGAGCTCGGTCTGGTCGCCCTAACGAGGTGAACATCATTCCTGTTTGCAGTCAGTTTTTTAATCCTGTCCTTACAGAATCTGCTGCAGCACAGGATCGCATGGCACGTGTCCTGTGCAGGCCGCACACCGCACGCCGTGGCTGTCACTGCTGGTTGGCTGCCTGAAGAGCGCAGTGAGAGGAGAGTCGCTTTGTGGCGAGTGAAAAAAAATGGTTGGTTTGAAACTGCAGATTTTCTTTTGGCTCGTTTGGAGTTTTAAGTATTTCAAAATATCCTTTGAAACGAAGGGTAGAATTTTATTTAATCCTGCAATAAATGTTTTGGCGGAAACGCCATTTACACACTCGCCAAATGTACACATGCGCGCTAATGCTATTTATGTTTATTCAGTCCTCCAATTTTATTCAGCAGATTTTTGGCACCCGCCAAAGCTTTGGCAATTTTTGGCACTCCACAGAATTTACACGCTCTCTGAAGAGCCAAATATATGCATTTGTGAGGCATGAGCCTCTGCACCCACTAAGTTAGCCCAGCTTCAGCTTCAGCTGCTCTGGCTTCATCAGGTTGCAGCTCAGCACAGCTGATCAAGCATCATCAGGACTCAGTGCCAGCAGCAAGGCACCAATCAGGCAGTCAGGGCGGCTTTTCCAATTTTATTTGAATTTTTGAACTGAGAGCAGCGGCACCTACGCAGAGCCGTGCCGCCTACCGTGGGTCACCCAAGCACCGCTGCACCCACTCTGCTGCAATCGGAGCCTGTGAATTCAAAACCCAATGGCCCGGCTCAGCCAGTCGGCATCAGAGTTTTCTTTTCAATTTCGCCTGCCGCTTGTTTCAGCACCCAAGCCGACATTCGCAGTCACAGAAGCTGCTGGACTCTTGTTCGCCACTCGGGCGAATTTGAAATTGAGCAAAGTTAACTTGCTCCTAGTTGCATGCGGATCTCAACATTCTAATGATGAACCCAGCCTCACTCACCTGCTCCCACTGCAACCTGTGCGTGGCCCTCCGTGACCTGCAGCCGAGTGGCGTCTCTGCATTGCTGCCGATCTCTGTTGCAGCCACCTTCCAGATGGAACTGCTGCCCAGCAACCAGCACAGTCCAGTCAATGTCCGAGTCTGCAGCTGTCCTGCCGTTCACTTGCACCAGACTGTTGGCCCAGCCCTCTGCGTAGCTGCCCGTCATCTGCCTGCGATCGTCATCCTGTGTGAGGACTCGAGCCACTTCTTCCAGCCTGTCAGCCAGTCTCTGCTGACACTTTGCTCTCTGGTCAGTGAATCCCGCATCGCTGAGCAGTCGATGCAGCTCCTCGTCTGAGAGTCTGGAAGGATGCGAGTGTGTAAAGTATTGAAGGTCAGAGTGCAGGTGCAGTCAGTAGAGACGGATTTTAAAATTGCAGTGGCCAAGCTCATGTAGTGCATGCGCCCTTGTCAGTTGGCAGGGCGCGTTGCACTTTGGGGCTGGTTGGGGGGTTGGCGGGCGTGGCAGGGTCTGGCCGCCGGCCGTGCTTTGCGCGTGCCCCTCCCCAGCCGTGCCCCTGCCCCGTGCTCAGGGCTGGTTGGCTGCGGCCGGGTCAGCTTTGGCGCGGGTGCAGCCCCTCCCCCCTTAGGCGGGGTTTTGATTGGCTGGGCCGGCGTGGTTTGTTTTGGTGAGCTTAGCCGGTGGGGCCATCGGCCCCAGGGTTCGGTTATTATTTAATGCGGCTCTAGGCCTTGCTCACGCCCTTCGCGCTGTTTCTCTGTTTCTCTGTTTCTCTGTTTGTTCTGTTTGTTTTGCTCGTGCTGTTTCGTGCTTTGGAATTGGTGTGCTCGCAGAGTACAAGTGCGAGACTAGACAGTTAAACAGCAACTCTAGCTATTGAATACTCTAGCTAAGAAACACAAGAGCCTTAAGAAGAATCTCGGAGGTTAGAACCTGCACTGTACAACGAGCGAATCAATGAACGCAATAGCGATTTGGCCACTGGTAAGCCGCCTGCTGTTTGAGTTCTTTCTTTTCTGGGAGCTTGTTAGGCTGAGTTCTTGCCAGAGCGTCATAACGCCGGTAGATCATATAGCTTTTGTAGTACTGTACCGTCTACTCTATATAGTGTGTACAACCTACAGTCTCGAGACTAGAAGCACCCGAGAGTGTCACCACACCTCGAGCCGCAGCGTGAACTCTGAGTGTCACAACACCAGAAGGATCGGACTATTATCGCAGAGCGTCGTTACGCCTGCTCGTATTCATAAAAGTACAGACAGAGTGTCACAACGCCTGTTATATAACGTATAATATATATTGTACTCGGGACTGGGCACCCAAACCGACCCGGACACTCAATCCAAGGAAGGCAGGTGGCAGTAAAAGCGGCCAGACTCACGGATGGAGGCAGTGAGCGTCTGGCTGGGGTTGCTGTGTGTTTCTGGAATGTGTGAAGGAAAGCGAGGTAAGGTAGCGAAGTGATTGCGAGTAGAATGGCAACTAATGCAAACTGACTTGGTGGGATTCAGCAGCCGCAGCACCTGACTCTGCTCAAATCGCTGTGCGAGCTGCGCACACGTGAGGCCCTGACTGTCTCGATGGCTGGCATCGGCTCCATTGTCGATGAGAGTCTTCGCTGCTCGCACGTGACCGGCTTGGCAGGCTCGTGAGAGAGCAGTGCGACCGTGAGTGTCTTGAGCGTGCAGTGAGGCGCCGAGATCGATGAGTTTGTGAATGAGCTCGTGATGACCTGCATCAGCTGCGAGCATGAGAGCGGTGGCTCCGGTGTTTTTATCTGGGATATCGACATTCTGTGTGCTGAATCGCTCATGATTGAGCAGTGTGGCGGCAAGAGCGACGTGTCTTTGAGAGATGGAGAGACGAAGCAGGTGTGTGATTTGAGCCGACTTCATTCGAGAGAGGGTTTTGTTGAGAACAGAGTTCCTGCCTTCGATGGCCATTGCTGCAGTGAAGCTGAGGATGGTGTTGGATTGGAAAAGCCAGTCGGGCTCGAGGCCGCCGAGGAAGGCAATGACACTTTCGCGAAGACGAGAGCAAGCCGCGACTGCGCACTGAAAACGGAGATTCGCTTTTAGATCGGGACTTGAGAGACACGCGATGAGGAACTCAGCGATTTCAAATTGACCACAAAATACAGCTTTTTCAGCGGCTTTGATGCAGCAGGTGTCCCTGTTTGATTGGCACTTGATATGTGAGACAAGAAACTTGACGATTTCAAAGTGACCATTTTCTGCAGCTTTTTCGGCAGTTTTGATGCAGCAGGTGTCCCTGTTTAACTGGTCACTGATTTGTGGGGCGAGAAACTTGACGATTTCAAAGTAACCCTTGACTGCAGCTTTTTTGGCAGCATTGATGCAGCAGGTGTCCCTGTTCGATTGGTCATTGATTTGAGGGACGAGAAACTTGACGATTTCAAAGTGACCATTGTCTGCAGCTTTTTCGGCAGTTTTGATGCAGCAGGTGTCCCTGTTCGATTGGTCATTGATTTGTGAGACGAGAAACTTGATGATATCAAAGTGACTGGAGACGAGAAACTTGACCATTTTAAAGTAACTGTTGACTGCAGCTTTTTCGGCAGCTTTGATGCAGCAGGTGTCCCTGTTCTTTTGGTCATTGATTTGTGAGACGAGAAACTTGACGATTTTAAAGTGACTATTGACTGCAGCTTTTTTGGCAGCATTGATGCAGCAGGTGTCCCTGTTTGATTGGTCACTGATTTGTGGAACGAGAAACTCGACGATTTCAAAGCGACCATTACGTGCAGCAGATTCGGCAGCAATGATGCAGCAGGTGTCCCTGTTTGATTGGTCATTGATTTGTGCGATGAGAAACTTGACGAATTCAAAGTAACCCTTGACTGCAGCTTTTTCGGCAGCATTGATGCAGCGGGTGTCCCTGTTTGATTTTCCATTGATTTGTGATAGGAGAAACTCGGCGACTTCGAAGCGGCCAAACAATGCAGCTCTTTTGGCAGCAATGATGCAGCAGGTGTCCCTGTTTGATTGGTCATTGATTTGTGCGATGAGAAACTTGACGAATTCAAAGTAACCCTTGACTGCAGCTTTTTCGGCAGCATTGATGCAGCGGGTGTCCCTGTTTGATTTTCCATTGATTTGTGATAGGAGAAACTCGGCGACTTCGAAGCGGCCAAACAATGCAGCTCTTTTGGCAGCTTTGATGCAGCAGGTGTCCCTGTTTGATTGGTCATTGATGTGTGGGACGAGAAACTTGACGATTTCAAAGTAACCAAAAAATGCAGCTCTTTTGGCAGCATTGATGCAGCATGTGTCCCTGTTTGATTGGTCATTGATTTGTGGAACGAGTAACTTGACGTCTTCAAAGCGACCCTTGCGTACAGCAGTGCAAATGTCCTGATGGATGTCAGATAAGTGCCCTTCGGTTGCAGCACCTCGAGCAGTTGGCGTGATGTTGTCTATGGTGATGCGCTGATGGCGACTTTGACTTTGACCCATTGTTCTTAGGAGCCTGTTGGATGAGAAAGGTTGAGAATGGGAGAAGAAAAGAGAAAGAGACGTAGGGAGAAAGAGGGCGATAAAGTGGGGAGGGAGAAATAGGCAAAGGAAAAGATGGTAGGAAAGGAGAAAGAGGGGGAGAAAGAAAGGAAAGGCGGTAGAGGGAGGGAACAGAAATGCAGCTTTGCGGTTGTAAATGTTTTAAGCGAATTTTAAAGAGACGTTGTGAACCTTACCTGTGACACGGACCCTTGAGTAGTAGAAGGTCTGGACAAGAAACAGAAAAGGAAAATTTTAATTAGCGTACGACATACGGCCAAGGCCAAAACGAATGAGTGGGTAGCATTTTCCCTCTGTCCCGGACCCAGAGCTCTCTCTCCCCTTACTTTGAGACTGTTCAAGCTAGGAATTCGTTCCTCTGGTCTTTATGTGGGTGGGGTAGGGAAGAGACAAAGTACCTGTTCAGTGCTTCAGCTTCATTTTTGTGCGCTTCGGAACCAAGTCTTTGTTAAGAGCAAGTGCATACAAGGTTTCTAGCCTAGGGATTACAGTGTACAGATTGGGCTTCGTGTGACTCAACCCTAGCATGTCCGTACATATCCCACTCTTCTTTCTTTTTGTTCTTGAATGTACTCTCTCATTCTTCCCGTCCTCATATTAAATACAGGAAGAAAATGGTAGGAATATAGTTTTCCTACAAAACCTGCTATCCTGCAATCTCAATCTACCTTACTGATTCAAGTTTTTACTTCACCAATCCTATATACTAAAATCGTTTCTATTACTAAAAGAACATGGATTACAAGTGTCGTGCATTTGGCTGCACAAGTGGCTACAAAATCATTCGCAACAAGTCGAGACTAAGGTGACATTTCATTCTTTTCAAGCTTTATGGTTGAAAGCCACCCAAGAAAAGATTTTGTTCCTTCTAAGCACTCGAGGATGTGCTCCCTGCATTTTGTGCACCAGTGACTTCATCGAGGAACATTCCGACAGCAATTTTCGCAGATCGAAGAACTTTGAAACGAACAAGCTGACGAAAGGTATTTAAAGAAGGACGCAGTACCAACTATCTTTCCTAATGCACCGGCTTATCTGTCCTCAAAGCCAGCCGCTGTTCGACACTCCGCTTCGATTGCAACTGTCTCCGGTCGCCTAAACAAGGAAGTTCAACGCTTAAAAGCCATGGAAGAGGCATTTGAAGATGACGATAACATCAGCTCTCTGAGTCTGGCGGAGGTGAAAGGTCGACTGGATGAGAAGAGCAAAAA